>CM076569.1:624617945-625039363 GCA_034641835.2 Pinus albicaulis
AATCTGAGTTCAGGGAGAAATAAGGAGTAGAAATAGATTATATTTCCTGCTTTCAAAAGAATAAAATGTTGTAAAATAGTTTTCCAATCCAAGTGCACTCTAATGAAGAAAAAATGTTAGATCAGTAGGATTGGGTAGGTAGAAAATTTGTGTTGATGAAAATACATTGTTTTCATGGCTTCCAATATGCTTTTTAGAGAAATTTCATCCAAGAAAAGGAAGGGCAGACCAATGGATCAGGCATATGTCAGCCTCCCAAAGAATGCCAGTCTGAAGTTCATGATGCCTTCAAGAAGGCATCATCCCCAGGTGGAGCCACTGTTAGCCACCTATAAAATTTGTTGTAGAAAAAGGTGGCTCAGAATTTTTGAACCTTCAAGGAATAAAATTTATTGCTAAAAATTGTTGGCTCTTGAAGACTCTTGAAGGCCTCATGCCTCTGTCCAAAATCTTCATTCATGTTTCCATTTTATACTCAGAAATTCTGTTGATTTCATGAGAAAAGACTGTTGTAAAACCATCATTTTCCCCTCCCTCTTCTAAAAACTAACCTTCATTTGCTTCCCTTTTTTCTCCATAAATATCCTTTGTTTTCATGATTCCTCTTCTTCCCTTCATGAAAATCATCTTTACAAAGTTAAAAACTCACTGTTTAGCCTTACCGAAACCCCCAAATCCATTGAAAACTATCAAAAAATTCATAAAAACATTTTTTTTATTACTATGGACTTAAGTCCCCTTGGGCTAAGTCCTAACCATTTCCCCACCATACGTTTTGAGGCTGGAACCAAGCGCTAACCCTGTTCGGTGCTTATCGCATCGGAAAAATTCAAGTGCGCAATTCTTTTGCCATGTTCCAAAAGTTTCGATGCGATTAGCCTTTGTATTTAAAACCCATCATCATATTACTTTCTCATATAAATCGTGGGCCCACCTTCCGCGCTTGAAAATTTGAAAAATCCATTCCCGATCCATTTTTTCCTTTGTAAATACAAAAACCCTATTTTCCAAAGTTTTGATCTAATGTTCCAAAGTCACGTGCTGAATAGAAAATGGTTAGATTAAAAAGACCCGATCACGCAATCACATCACAAAATTCCAATGGGTTGATTCAAAAGTCTGAGCCCGAGGCTCCAATTGCGATTAACACTTTAATATATACGCCCCAGGCGTATTTTGTTTCATGTAAACCCAGGCCCTAGAATCGGGTGCCTACCCACTTTAATACATATATCCCGCCCATATCAAAACCTTTTCCTTATTAAAATTTTGGTTTTTCATAAGAGATAAAGGGTTCTCCGTCGGCTCGCTTATAAAGAAATCCCCACCGTTGATCATAAACTGATCAATGACCCGCGCTCCATCACATCAGAGTTCTTCATCACATGCCTTTGTTCGCTCCCTCTGATCGGCCATCCCTCCGATTCATTTTCCACCGTTGATCTGATCCTCAGATCAATGGTCCGCGCTGCATCACATCGCAACTTTTTCATCAAGCGCGTTTATTTTCCACCACCAGTTACGATCCTACTATTGGATCTAGACCGTTCATGTGTCCAGATCGAATGGTCCAAGATCATTCTGTCTTTTTCTTCTCCCCGCTCTCCTTTTTTACCTTCTCTTAACTAATCTCCACTGTTGGATGCTGCCATCCAACGGCTACATTCCTCCCTACATCCTCTGCAACAGTTAAACCCACAATGCAGAATTTCTTAATTTTTTTTGTGTTTTGAAGGTGTTTTCAACGGTTTTTCCATTTTAAATGAAGAAAATCTGAGGGCTAGGAATGAAAATTCTCATGCCTTCGATTCATTAAAAGAGAAACCATCCGCGGGTTGATCCTCCACGTTTCGTCAATGTTTCATGAGGTCGAGATGCCATAGAAATCCAGCATGGCCCTGCACATTAACAAGACACTGTGTTATTAAAACATGATTTAAAGAGTATCAGTGTTGAATACAAATCACATTAGAATAGAAGATTGAAGACCGATCTATGGGAATTACAGCTAAGAATTATTATCAAAAGCCTAATTCCCAGAAATAAAACACAATTAGAAGAACATCGTGAGTGTTTAACACATAGAAAGGCCTCCACCGCCACATTTGAGGTGAATTGATTCCTCCCAGCTACCATAAGTGCCACCTGCGCATTGAAGCATTCAAAACAGAGGCCGAAGTTATTGATCAAATGAAGATATTCGCCTCAGCGAAGCCAGAGAGTTACTTCTGCAAGAGAAATTAATGCAAAAATATCTGCAGAGTTACTCCAACATGACACAGAGCCTTAGAAGTCAACAAAAACTCCCACCGAGCTTAATTCATAAATGTAAATAAATTAATACAATGACACATCTGTCAACTTCTCCATCGAGCCCCTCAAAGGCCAAGAAGTCATTAATTTGTATTAATTTCCATGGGAGATCTTTTATCAGATCTCACATCCTCGTTCTTCGATAAATACTTCTGTAGAAGATGAGCAATTGTTGGTTGCAAAACTTTGAAATATACTTGAGCTCGAAACTTTTGATTGTAAATAGTGTTCGTTGGCCCTTGAATCTCTGTTTCTGTTTAGGCTACTTAGGATGAATAGTGAAGATGATTTCTGAAGTAAAACATTAGACTTGAATACTGTAACTGGTTTGACATCAATAACAAATTATTTCTTGGGATCCTGGTTTATATCACTCGTGAAATGCCCCTTTATTCGTTATTATTTTTTCCTTCTATGTATGTCATATTGTTCACTATTCTCTGATAAATAACAACATTCATAGAGTTAGGACCTACTGTATATCAGTAACCTTCTCTGACTGAAAAGCTTTATCTCAATGTTTTCCTCCAATTTGTTTATTTAAAAATGATTTAATACACTTTAAGCAGTTAGGAATGCTAGATTTTCCCTCTTCCTATTGTTTGCTTTAAACATTGTTCTTGAAATTTATTCTCTCTATTTTCTTATTAAAGTTAGACTAGAAAAGTGATTGTTTGCCCTATTTCTAGCTTCTATTCTCCAAAGTCAGATTCTGAAATTTTCGCTTGGTGTTGACTAAAAGCAGACTAGGTTTGAAAGTACCTTGTCTGATCTTAAGTTAAACATTATTTCTCTTATGTGTTTTCATACTTTCTGAAGGTAATTATGCGGATTACTGGATTGTTTGTCAATTAAGTTGCTCTAATACAGACTTGCCCAAGAAATTTTATGGTTAGCCCTGTTCTTGGTTAGTTTTAAACAGTTACTTAACAGGCTTTTCTTGTTTGGACTGACTATAAATCCTTGGTGAAATTATTATCAGTTTCCACCCCTCTAACACTTTGTTGTTTCCATTCCATCATTTTAACCTCAATGATCTCGTGATATAGATGACTTTCCCCTTGGATCACTCTTGATGTCGTTGCTCAATTAAAGCCTTGATATGACTCCATAGCCCAATGGACTAAAAACCAGCATTATCTCTATATTTTAGCTGAAGCTATTGTATTCACTTGCAACTTCTCACCTTTGAAAATTTTTGCACTTAGAACTTTCCACCTCAAAGAGTATTCATGCTCAACCATCCAAAAAACAAACAAACCCTTGGCCTTCATAAATAACCTAATATCATTACCCAAAACTTCGAAGACAAATCTATCTTTGCACTTATTGGAGAGATCCATCTTTGAATTGAGGAGGACTAGATCCTAGAATACCAAAGTGGTTGAAACGATGTTGTTTCTTTGATCAGAATTTTCCAATCTTGCTGATTACAGATTCCTAACAGGTTAATTTAATGGTTTTGTGCTAGATGGTGGGTTGGGTCTAGGAGGACTAGGTCTGGGCTTTGAAAATCATATTTGACGAGATGGAATGGGGAAAGGTAGGAACATAATTTAGAACTTTAGAGATATATTTGTGTATAGGATAGATTGATATGGTTTGAAAATGAGTATGAATCTCAAAATTCTCACCATCATAAATAAACTACATACTTGAAACGATTCCATTTGAACATCAATTACAAGAAGGGAAACACCAATAATGTTGCATATTTCCTTAACTGGTCAGTGATTGTGGTGCTAACCACTGTGCTCAACTCTTTTGTGCACTATGGAAAATTTTGTTGGCTAATATTCGTAGGTGGGATAATAATCCATGATTTTTCCAAAAAAAAGTGCTCGCCAATTTCTATTTTTCTAAAAATCAATTTTCCAAACGTTTCTAGTATAAAATTAGTTTACCTTAAAAATCACAAATATTATATAATATCTAATATAAAATAAATAGAAATCTATACATTTTTAGAAAATTATCGTCCAAATTTTTATAATTTGGATATTGCGGACTAGTATGATTCACCAAGGTTGCTAAAATTTAAGATAAAATTCCATCCTTAAACTTTTTCCTAGTGGGTACGAGACTTCGGGTTCGCCACATCTCTACGAAAGTGATATATAATTCAGCAACACATACGAGACACTTCTGGAGGGTAAGAAAGTTACAAATTTTCACCTCCACGATGCATTTTTATGGCACCTGGGATACCTCTGTGCTTCTTCAAGCGAGCCTACCAAGATAATTTGGGAAGAGCGTTACAGTCAAGTCAGTTTTCATTTTAGGGTCAATAACACACTCATAGTATTGCAGTAATATTTCTACTGTTTGAACATTTTACATGTTTTTGGGAAGTACATGAAATCTTGCACTATATCCACCATTTCCAAACCAAACATCAAGAGGAATGGTCTATATATTCCACTCGCTACCCCGAGTCAACCTCAATAATAAATCTCTATTGACAGATTTTCTAAAATGGCCATTATGGCGGCCTACAAGAAGAATACTACAACAAAAGCCACTACTAAAATATTCTTTGGATGAGTGTGGGTACACTTTGGGAACCCAAAATCTATTATCTCAAATAGGGATAGCAGGTTCCTCAGTACATTTTGGTGAAGTCTCTCGTCGATGCTTGACACCAAGCTCACTAAGTCCAAATCTTTCCTCTCTTAAACTGATGTCCAAACAAAGGTCATCAATAGGATGATCATACACATTTTGTGCGTGTACAACTCGAATCATCTAGGTACATGGGATTAAACCATTCCTTGTGTACAACACATCTATAACTAGGCTCTCCACAACTCAACTGGCCACATCCCCTTTCATGTGGGCTTTGGATTCCAGTCACTATGTCCCATTGACCTAGACATATCATTTAGATCTCCTCAAGGAGATTCGGCTAATGTCTAGTCCGAAGCTGACAAGGTGAACAACTTCATTGAGCACATTAAACACCTCTGCCAATAGGTCTGTGACATATTGGACAAAGCCAATTCTAAGTACAAGGATTGGCATGATCAACATCAGATTCCACAGAAGTTCTACTGGAAAACAAAGTTTAGCTACATATGTAGAAGGAGTGCCTTGTTGGGCCCCACCACAAGCTTCACATGCTCTGATATGGTCCATACACTATCAGCAAGGTAGTTGGAGACAATGCCTTTAAGCTCAGTATTCCACCATTCCTTTGTCTTCACTTAGTGTTAAATGTGGGCTTCCTTCAGCCCTAATTTTCACCATTAATAGACACATATGAAGTTGCAAAAAAATCACACAAAAAAATTTAAACCCAGACTGCGTTGAACAAGCCAAAAGTGATCAGATCGTGGACACATAAATAAAAAACAATCGGTAGAAAATGATACAGCTATATTGAGTTGTTAAAGTAAGCCAACTGCTTCACCAGGGCAAGTGGTTCACCAACTACCATATTCAACAGAATTTTTGTCACCTCATGGAGACTCTACGCACAACCAAGACCATTGCTTCCTAAGGGGGGAGGAATGATTGAGGTGCATATTGGTAGTCCCCCACCCATTACACCTATACCTCCAGTCTGTCTCATCAGTTTTCTTATTTATAACAACATTTAGAATTTTTAGTAGTTTTTTCGAGTCCTGAACTTCCAGAGAATTTTTCACCGACTAAACAACTTTTTTTCAGGTCTGAATTAGGCCCATATATATAGGTAGGGGCATGTGCAAAAACATTTAGTACTTCGATATATATTTTCGACGATATATCGTGTGTGCCAAACGGAGATAATATGAGAAAGTTATGACACTGGGAATTAGGTTGCCCAACTAACCCCGACGAGGCCCACAAAGTGTTGGCATTCCATCCCCTCGGGTTAGGGTTTTGGTTTTTTATGGTTTTGCCCTATTTTAAAAAAATAAAAAGACCCTTTAATCTCATTTTAACACATTCAAGAGGCATGTAGCTGCCACATCTATTATGAGAGATAAGCTACCACTAGGCGAGCTAGTTTATTTTCCATTCTAAATGTAAGCATTTTTTTTAGTATTAGATAATAATGATATGAAGTGTTATTCATGTTGTCTCTCCATTTATGTTTATCTCTATATTTTATTACATTCTGACATAAATTTGGATCAACTATTTCTAAGAAAATTGCAAATTTAAACTTCCTTGTTAGCTATAAAGAGGAACGTGACCCCAAAATTGTAAAAAAATTAAATGGACTTCTCCATTGATTAAATAATGATATTAGTTTTGAGTTTTATTTATATGCAAATAGGAATGTTGGCCATGCTACTAATTTAAGATCTATTATAGTAACTAGTTTTTCTAATAAACTCAAACTTAATTTCTTATATAAACATTATACGAAAATTATCAAAATTATCAACTTAAACTTTTTCAATAATAAACTAGTATCTGAATCACTATTATAATTTTTTTAAATAATACAATTTCCTATATGATAAAAAATAAAAATAAAAATAAGTTTACCTTTAAATTTTGCTTTTAAATCAAAATTCTCTCTACACAATCCACATTTTATATATTTGTAATAAAGAAATTTTAAATAAATCATAATTTTAGTTGAATCATATTTCATTGTTTATATTTAAGAAGAATCATTATATATACAAAATTATAAGGATTTCATATCAAATTATAATTATTATAGTTATTTTAAAAAGTATTGAACAGAAAAAAATAGTTATATTACAGAAAAAAATAGTCATATTTTATTGTTTATATTTAAGAAGAATCATTGTATATATAAAATTATAATGATTTTATATCAAATTATAATTATTATAGTTATTTTAAAAAGTATCGAACAGAAAAAAAATAGTTTGAATACTGATGATTTAAAGAAAGCCCATGAGTTGCATTTTGGATTGGATTAGAGGTTTGTGATTACATGTGAAAAATGATGCGGAAATATTGTTGACGAAGATGAATTAAGGATGTTCATGCTTTTTGTAACAATTCAAACTAACCCAATTTTCTTTTATATACTATTTTGGTAATGATGAGATATTCGTCATTGATAAATTTGTACACTAAAAGTGAAACTCAAAGACTGCGTTTGTTTTATTTTTCCCATCCCCAACCTAGATAAAACAGTGTACTAAACACAATTTACTCTAGAAGGAATTTTCTTAATTTATTTTTTAAACATATTTATCATATGAATTTTATCCTAAATTTCCCTCTTTCTTAATTTTATTCCTTTTTGTAACATTATATTTACTCTCGTTATAACCTCACAAGAGACTTAAATATTCTAGATTCGAGTTACAATTTATCAAATATAACTTTTACCTAACTTAAAACCCTTATACATGTTTTCATATTAACCATACGAAAATGTACCTATACATTCAATTATAATTCAATGAATTAGTGATTTCATATCACTCCATGTATAGATTCCTACTTTATTATTATATTCGTTGGTGGTATAACAATTTATATATACTATATACCATACCGCATGATTATTCATTGAACATATATATATTACTAAACAACTTATACAATTCAATGAAGGGTTAAAGGTATATATCCTAACGTATTTAATAAGGTTTTCACCACATTCATTTAACTTATTTCGAAAGGTTTCCTCCACATTCGTTAACAAATGGTATACTATGGAAATCCCATCATATTTTTCAATTCAAATTTGCATAGTTTAATTGTTGGTTTTAATTAGGATGCAAAACATTGATAGTTCGAATTATGAGTGATGGGATGGTACCCATACTCTATTTACTCACCCTCTGCACCTTATCGTTTTGATTTACTAAATTATTTATTGTCTGCACGTTAGCCCTGCATATCACATGAATTCTGTCCTTGCGAGGACACATGTCTGGTGTAGATGAATGGTTAGGATTAATCAGGATCTCTGGTTCGTTCAATGACATTCAATTAGTGTTTCAAATTTTCATTTTTTTTTGTCATTCGGCTCATTTTCCGCTTGGATAACTACACGCACAAAGATATACCTATATAGAGGTTTTGTCAATGAAGACCAACAAGAGTATTACTGTTATGATCTCTGTATTTCTATTCTCGTTCTGTGTAACCTAACTGGAAGGCGGAATTTATGATTATACTCTTAAACCAGCGTTTTAAATTTTTTATTTCAGATGAGGGATATCCGTTTGTCATTTCTCCGTGTCTATGGATTTATGTATTTCCTTTCGTTATATTTTCTCTAGTTCATATTTAATTTTCGTTCCCATTTTTATTATTGGCTTCTTTAACTGGAAGGCGGAATTTATGATTATACTCTTAAACCAGCGTTTTAAATTTCTTATTTCAGATAAGGGATATCCGTTTGTCATTTCTCCGTGTCTATGGATTTATGTATTTCCTTTCGTTATATTTTATCTAGTTCATATTTAATTTTCGTTCCCATTTTTATTATTGGCTTCTTCACATTTTGTATAGAAATCCCTGAATCCCATTTGTCTACCGCTTATTCCCTCACGGCCAAACGACGAGGTGAGAAAGTCTCTTAGTTTAATTTGGGGTTTTCCTATGATAATGTTATCATAATTTTTGAAAAACCTTATATTTATTTGTTGCGTTGGTTTTATTGGATGATTTCGCGTTTTTTTAATTCCCCAATTCGTATTTGTCGTTGCTATACTGTAAAAATTATATTTCTTTTCGAATGTATCTGAAGCAATGTTGGTTTTTAATCTATATTTGGAGTTATTAACTCCAGGAACTTTTCCCCTTCTATTCGCTTTATTGTCAACCTCTCGTTCTCATTAAAGGGAAGAATTTCCCATTTCTTCTAACTAGAGTGATGCATAATTTTTTTATTATTCGTAGTATGTTTGCCCTTTACGCACAGGGATGTTCATTTTTATTTTATAGGTAATTTATTTTTGTTTTTCAAATGGAATTTCCCTGAAGTGTTAATTTCTTAGTCAAAATTTCATGCACTACGATATCCCAAAATTTTCAATTCCTCACTTCATTATTTTATAAAACATATTTGAAAAAAAAGTTGTAATGTAATCAAAATTTACATACCTGTGTTATAAAATCCAAACTTTATCAATTTATTTTTGTTTGGATATGTTCGATTTTTAATCATATGGCAGATTAGTGAATTTTCGTATTCAAGAAAAGTTCTCTCATTCTTTCTCCACCAAGGTTTCCCTACGCTGTCAGAAATGGTAAGGTATTCTATCCATGAATTTGTAGTCACCTTTTTAATTCTCAATCAGTGTTTCGAATATATAAAATACCTTTAACTTAATTCGACATCTTCATCTCATTTGCCTCAATTGATTTGTCAATGCTTTAAGTTTAAACATAGCTATGAAACCTCAATTGATTTTTGAATACGTTCCGTTTAGACATAGCTATGAATTCGAAGTCTATGAGAATAAAAGTCTTATTTTATTTAAAAAAAAAAAATCAATTTCGTTTTGGTCTTTAAAAACTATGTAATTATTTTACATATTGTTCGTTATTATTTGTAATATTTATTTTATTTATTCCACCTTGTAAGTACGTTTTTCTTTCGCCTTCCTAATAGAGAATTGATAGAATTAAATAATTTACTTTGTAATTATACATTTGTTTTATTAATATTCAAATTAACTTTGTATAATGATAATCTCAGGATAATGGATGAAGTGGTGCACAAGGCAACACTTTGTTACTAGAAGTTCAAAGGAAGAAATGAAGAAGCAAAAAAAGGGCACAACAAAGAAAATGGTGATTCTAGTGGGAAAAGAACAAAATGAGCATACTTAAAGAACTTTGGGAGAAATCACTAAAGGAGGAAGTTTGCGAAAACTGGAGAGAATGGGTCTAAACAAATAGATGGAAAAAGTAAGAGAGAAGGAATTGTTAAGATGAGAAAACCTCTCAAGTGTTGGGGTTATCGAGAATCTCATCTACTTAGAGACTGTCCACATAGAAACATTCAGAACATACAAGTTTTGAGAGAGGCAACTACTATAAATGATGTGGCATGAAGCGTCCCCAAAATCATTGTTGCCCTTGAAGATCGACAAGCTGAGCACTAGTCCACTATGGCTGAAATAGAATGTATGATTATTAAACAATTTGTTTCTGTTTTGATAGATTGAGGTGCATATTTATGTTATATAAGTCCTGAAATGGTATAAAAATGAAAATTAAAGTCAAAGAAATTTCACCAACCATGGTTAGTTCAGTTAGCCACTGGAACGAAAAGAAAATTAACTCATAAATTACCCAAGAAAGTTATAAATATGAATAGGTACAAAAATGAACCGAAATTGAATATTTTACCTTTAGGTTCCTACGATGTGTTGATAGGAATTGACTGGTTAGAAAAACAAAAATCTCTGTTGAATTTTTAAGACATAACAATACATTTCATAGATAGGGAGAGAAAACTTCTGATAGTGAAATGAAAACCAAAACCGATATCAGTAAGACAAATTTCAACACTTTAATTGAAAAGAACTCCAAGAAAAGGTTTCCAAGTGTATGTTGTTCATGTGGAAGAATTGCGACAGCAAACTGAAAATGATCTTTTGGAAAATTTACCACTCACACGAGAGTTCAGCGATGTGTTTCCAAATGAAATTCCTCATCTACAACCAAAAAGAGAAATTGGCTTCTACATTGACTTAGTGCTAGGAGAAACACCAATCTCTAGAGCTCCCTACTGAATGAGTACCCCAGAATTGATGGAGTTAAAAATGAAACTACAAGAGTTTCTAGATAGAGGCTATATAAGACCAAGTGTATCCCCATGGGGAGCATCAGTATTGTTTGTCAAAAAGAAATATGATAATTTCATAATGTGCATAGATTCTCTTCAACTGAATAAACTAACAATTATGAAGAGATATCCTCTACCCATGATAAATGATCTATTTTACCAAGTGAGAGCGGCCACAGTCTTTTCAAAGATTGATCTAAGGACATGCTACCATCAACTGAGAATTAATGATGAAGACATAAGTAAAACTGCATTCAGAATCAGATATGGACACTATGAGTTTGTGGTCCTACCCTTTTGGTTGACTAATGCACATGTTACCTTTTTGTGCTTAATGAACAATCTCTTAAACAAGTATTTGGACAAATGTTTCCTAGTATTTATTAATGTTATTATCATATATTCTAAGAATGAAGTTAAACATAAAAAAATCTTATAATTGTCTTACAAACACTAAGAGAAAAATAAATTGTATGCTAAATTATCAAACGTGAATTATTCAAAGTAAAATTCAGTACATGGGTTATATAATCTCAAATAAAGGATTAACAGTGGACCTAGACAAGATACAAGCTATAATGGATTGACCTATAACGACTGATGTTTCCTCTATAAGATCTTTCATGGAAATTTCAGGATACTATAGGAGGTTTGTAGAGAGATTTTTAGCCTTATCCTACCCTATTACATCTCTATAAAGAAAATGAGTTAATTTTGAGTGGACAGAAAAATGTCGAAATAGATTTGAACAATTAAAACTTAAACTTACAACTCCACCTATTTTAAAGATTGTTGATCCAAATCGGAAATTTGTAGTATGCACAGATGCTTGTGGAGAGTGATTAGGAGGAGTACTACTACAAGAAAACTGAGTCATAGAATATGTGTTGAGGAAACTCAAGAAAAATGAATAGAATTATAGTGTGTATGCTCTAGAGTTAATGGTTGTAATACATGCTTTGAAGATGTGGAAGCATTATCTTTTAGGGAAAAAGTTTATATTGATGATAGATCACATCAGTTTAAATTATTTCTTCACACAACCTAATTTGAATGTTACACAAGCTAGATGGTTATCCTTCCTTAGTGAGTTTGACATGGAGATCAAATATATTAAGGGGAAGGGAAACAAGATTGCAGATGCATTAAGAAGAAATTGTTATCACAGTGTTAATAATGTTGGAATTAGTGCAAGCTCTAATATTGAAGGATTGATACAAGAAATAGTGAGAACAAACCCAAAATATAAAAAACTTCAGGAACAAATTTAGAGACAAGAGATGAAGAGGTATACTCAAAACCAGAGGGGATTTATCTTCTATAAAGACATACTATACATCCCTAATGTGGACAGATTAAAAAGAGAAATTTTGGATGAGTATCATAAAAGACCCTATGTAGGACATCCAGGATACCAGAAATTAATTTCAGCTTTAAGGAAATACATGTTCTGGCCGGGTATAAAAAAAGATGAGACCAATTTTCTAGCTAGATGTTTGGAATGTCAATAGGTGAAGTTAGACAATCATCATCCAACATGATTGTTGAATCCTTTACTTATCCCAGAATGGAAATGTGAAACAGTTTCCATGGATTTTGTTACAGGTTTACCAAGAACTAAATACCAACATGGCTCTATCATGGTAGTAGTCGATATTTTGAATAAGGCTGCACACTTCATGCAATTATAATCTACCTTTGGTACAACTCAAGTAGCTAATGTATTTATGAAAGATATTGTAAAATTGCATGGTATTCCTAAGATGATCATATCAGATAGAAATGAAACATTTTCTGCAGATTTTTGGGGGAAGGGACACCAAATTGAATTTTAGTACTACATACCATCCCCAAACTGATGCCCAAACTGAAAAAACAAACGAGATTTTAGAGGAAATGTTGAGAATGTATGTTATAGACAGACCAAGAAAATGGGAAGACTTTCTACATTTAGTAGAGATTGCCTACAACAATAGCTACCAAGCCTAAATCAATATGAGTCCTTTTGAAGCATTGTATGGTAGAAAGTGCCATACATCTCTAAGTTGTAGTCAACCAGAGTATAACTTAATACTCGGACTTGATGGTTTGTAGGAAATGGAAAAAAATGTAATGAAAATTAAACAAAATACCAAAACAGTACAAGACAGGCAAAAAATTTATACAAATAAAAAGTTAATTCATAGAGAATTCAATGTGGGTGACCATTTCTATCTGAGGATTAAACCCAAGAAGATTACTTTATACACTAGTAGCTGTGAAAAGCTAAGACCATGCTACAGTGGACCTTTTGAAGTACTAGAAAGAGTGGGACCAATTGCATACAAGCTGGCTTTACCTAGTGACATTAAGGTTCACGATGTCTTTCATGTTTCATTATTAAAAAATTATGTGCATGACCCTATACATGTTATTTATTCAAATATGATATAGGTAGAACCAGGAGGGGAATTCCTTCTATATCTACTCGGAATCTTGGCACAGGAAGCAATTGAGCTCCGAAACAGGACAGTAGCCAGGGTGAAAATGTAGTGGAGGAACTCTGCACCTGAAAAGGTGAAGTGGGAGCGAGAGGAAGATATAAAGGACAAATATCCATCACTGTTTGAAAAGTGAATTTTTTATTTTTTCTTTACAACACCGAGGACAGTGTTTTGTTTTAGAGGGGGGGTATGTAATGTCCCCAGTTTCTATGTTTTTATTAGACATTTGCACAAGTCCAAAAGGGTACAGTGGACGCCAATGGAAAAAAATTGTGTGGATTTATTTTATTATTTTAATTTAATAAAATAAAATGTAAATTAATTGTGCAAAGGCTATATTATCATTAGAGATCTGGAAACCAAATCCATGAGGATGGATAAGGTTCATAAGACTTTCCCATTCCTCAAAAAATCCTTGGAGGAAATAAATTAAATATTAAAAATTAGATTGGAGATTAAAATCTAAAAAAATACCCAAGTATAGAGGAAATTACTGGGAAGAAGTGGAATAAAGCTACAAAGAGGAAAAACTAGCTTTAAAGTACTTTTGTGGAAGAAACAAAAGGAACGCCTAGGCACACAAGAAAGCAGCATCTTGATTTAACTGGATGCGGTTAAGGGAAACTAGCTAAGGGTAAAGCAAGCTTAAATAAGAAGACTCAGATAGACAAGGGGTTCTCTATTGCTCCAGAATTTGATCTATGCTCAGGGGAAGCTGTGGAGAAAGATCTCAAGGTTGGGTGGAACCTAGTCTACCTTAAGTGGTATGCACCAATTAATTTCATTTTACTTTGTAATTAGTATTGTTATGATTAGGTTGGTTAAGTAAGATAGAAGATGTAATGAATTTGTTTAAAGCTGGATTTCAATATATATTGTGCAAATTAGGCTAAGTATGAACCATGTGGTAGGTCTTTACATCCAATAGATTTAACTATAACGAATACAGTCTGGTCCTGTAATGTTGTACCGACATTAAGCTGAAGAGTACCAACTCTAAGAGTGTCTAAACCTTGTTGGAGGTTTAGATATGAGGTTAGGTGATTCTTAGAACATTTATTCTACATAATATTCTTAAGATAGTATTATATTGCAAAGTACTAAATTGTGTTAACGAACTAGTAGAGGAAAGAAATACAAATGTATGACAATCAATATGTGCATAGTATAGTTAATTAAGATCCTAGTTGTACTATAAATGAGAAAATCATTAATTACTGGAATATGTACTAAGCAGAAGGAAAACAAGTAGATATCACAGTGCATGTTCAGATTAAAAATTCACATCAACTATAATTATAAATAGATTTGAGAATTAAGCTACTAGCAATAGGACTATTATTGAAATAAATTGAAAAGAGTAACATAATAACTATTATAGACTATAAATTCATGTTTACACGCAAATTAGGACTACTGATTTATACACATAATTCCATAAGCGATGAAATAAGTCCTTTAAAATTATTACAGAGTCATGTATATACAAGATTTACATCCAAAATCAGCCAGAGTCCATAGCCTAAACTAGGTATAATGAAATTATACAACCAGAGAAGTCTTTCTCTTATACAGAAAATGGATAATATCTCTGCATCTATGTTGATATAATATATCAGGAAATCCCAAGGTAGGCACTAGACCAACCTGAAGAAGAGAAATTTTGTTACAAGGATTGAATAGAAAACACAGTAGCGGTATGCAAACATAATGTGTGGTAATTAGTACCTCCATAAGACAGATACAGTACATTAGTTTAAAATTATAAGTATCAAAGAAAATGAGGATAGAAGTTAAAATAATTATTATAAGGGTATATGATTACCTGTGAAATAAAATCAATATTGAACACAGTCACTTGCAAGGATGGGAAATGAAAACATTATTATAAATGAAATTGAAATTTATAAATTCCTAAAACACAGAACATTAATATTAAAATAACAACTTGGACAAGAATTGTCATTGTTACTGTATGAAGAAATAGAAAAATGATATGCCTGACAGAAATGCCATGTGGTTTTAAAATAAATAACTACATGAACCCACGATTGAAAAAAATGAGGAGGACTATCGTATAAATCAAACTATCTAGAATATGAACTTAGTTGAATGAATATGATTCTAAACGAAACAAGAAATTTAGATTTCTCTGCCGGAGCCAGAGACATCTAATGCCAGAAAAATCATAGAATTGATTTATAAAAACGAAACATATTTAAGCTAAATGAAATTGTGGGTGGAGCTGAGTAATAATCAAGCTACTAAAATATAGAGTACAGTAGGAAAAATACCACGATTAAACCGAGAATGAACTAAATATAAATTACCTGCAACTTGCATGTGGTTGTGGAGAATGAAACGAGGACGAGATGAAGACTTATGGATGTCCATGTGTGTTTTCCATAACTCTGTTATAACTTACATTTTACAAATATTTTAAAGTATAATTAATCCAATATGGAGACTCTTTTGTGAATACTATAATAAAAATAAAAAACAACGAAGAAAGAGGTAAACCCTGAATTGAATGCAGACATGAGAAGTTTGAGAATGACTACTAGGTCATATACATTCATTAGAAATTTCCCATTAAAAAATGGTGGAAAAAAGAATCCAGAAGAAGTTAACTCTAAATATGAGAACGAGAGTCACAAACTTGAGAGGGAAAAGAAGATTTTCAAGGATACGGTATAGAAATATATATTAGGCTATGAATGGAAACCTATAGTCAAACGTTTAGGGTGTAAATCATATAACTTAGAAAAGAATATGAGGTGCGTAAATTTCATAGAGGAAATTATAGACAAACCTTACGAAGTGTAAGACAATTGAGCGTTGTCACGTAAATTACCTGGAATGGCATCAATTTGGATTCAAATCTTACCAAAAACTATTCACCATGAGAGAGCGACATTAATGTCGTGATGCTTGTCAGAACAGTAAAGTAAGTAAGAATAAAAATGGAATTAAATAAATAGTTAAATTCAACAGTGAACCCGAGAAATAAAGTTGCAGTAGAGTTTAGTAATCGTATGGTTCTTACCATGACGAAGAGTGAGGTTGGCTCCTCCCTTCAAAATTAAATCTTCTACTCAAGCTACCGAACTTGGTAATATAAAATTGTGGTCATACCAAGAGAGTTCAGAGAAATAGATTCACAGCTTAGGGAAGGATAAAATAAATTGAACAGGGTGATTCCAACTGAGAAGAGAAGTGGAAAATAAGACTAAAGCCCAAACTGAAATCTTTTATGGTATCACAAAACCCTAGTTGTAATTAAATCTAAACCCTGCACGTGTTGGAGATCTAAGGAAAAGTATTTTTTACCGTGGATCGCAAAGGTTCCTCTAAAAAAAAATCAGAGGAGCCATGTGACATAGTACACCAAGTAAATTTCAAGAGATCCCAATTCTGATTGTGTACAGAAGTCTTGTACAAGTTCATATGTCGAAGCCACTAGAATTGAATTGAAGTACGACAATATCATAAAGGCTGATCTCATATTAAATGTAAAAATACAAATTTATACATAAGGAGTCAAATAAAGTGGTAACGCTGATGTGTTCCAGAGGCGATGTCATAGATAGTCCACTTCGGAAGATTTAATGAAATAAATGACATAATGAGGTTCCATAAAATAGTGTTCAGTTGGTAAGTTCGATGGTAAATTATTGTGGGTCACATATAACGTAAAGTGTAATTACATTTCTTATGAAAACCTTAATGTAATTTGTATAGAGGGTTTAAGAACCTAGGTGATAAATTAAATCCCTTCGCGAATGATCTAGACCAAAGCAAATTCCTTTATGATAAAATATATAGATGCCAAGACATAGCTATGAAGCGAAGTAAGTAAGGAAAGTTAGAGAGAGGCTTGAGTGTTAATAGTGCATGGGAAATTGTATTGTTTGTTATGAGAGAAATTTAACTATAGGAATATAATCTACCATGAAGAATTAAAAAAGAAAAATCTTCAACCTTTGAATCTAAATTGAGCTTTATTAAATTGAGTATTAGTCCTTAATAATGTGTGAATAAGTTAAGGACATGTAGCTGTAAATTAAAGTACTTTTGATCATGGATGTACATCAGAAGGTGGCGAACAGTAATATGGCCATAGGTGGAATTTAGTGTTAAAACAATAATTAGAAAAAAAATAAAAAAATTGTCAAAATGGAGATGTTACATTTTCATTATTTAGAAATATACATTTTAAAGAATTAAATAAAGAAAATATTGTAATTAAAAAAACATACATGATCTATTTAAATAAAATTAATAGATATTAATTTTCATTAAAGTTAAAAATAGAAAAATATATACTAAAAAAATGTACTTATAAAAAATAAAGTAAGAGCTACATAAGTTCAAATAATTATATTTTTTAAATTAAATAAATATTTTAAATTATAAAAGCCTATATGAAATTTTATACTAATAAATTTTAAGAATCATCATAAATTATATTTGATGTAAATAGCTGATTGTAAATACCAACATAAAACAACACTATTAAAGTAAAAATCTTTCAAACTTCACTAATTTTTGTGGGATTCATGGTTGGCATATTGTAATAAACATAAAACAAATAAAAAATTCAAACTTATTTTTATTAATTAACTGTTTATATTGAACATGACATAAAACTAATATGATTGTATTGATTTAACATATATTTATTATTTAGAAATATACATGTTAAAGAACCAAATAAATAAAATATCTTTGTTAAAATTAATATGGTTCTATTGAGTTTGCATATCTTTATTAAATCCTAAAAAATATAGCTTCATATAAATAAAACTTTCTAAATATAATTAGGAAATAAATGCACACAAGTTCCTAAAAAGTAATAACTCATTATTATAATAATTATTGATTATAAATTTATTTCTAAATAAAATAAATTTAAGAAATTTAAGAAAAAAACTAAAAATATCCTTAAAATTAGTAACTATATACCAATAAAACTGTTTTACCAAAAAAGAAATATAGATTAACAAATAAATTTAAATAATAACATAATAGTCATATAAACTTCAATAGTAATGAATATTTTTGCAACTTCCATCTCTATCATTACTTTAATGATTATTTCTTCCTAATTCATTTCAATTGTCGAGTAATGACTTAACATAATCACATGACCCTAAAAAAAATACTCTAAGAAAAGACTCTAAAAGTAGCTTTAAAAAATTGATTCATTGATGGATACTAACATACTAATTCTTCTTTTTTTAGTGCAAAGGGAATGCAAGCCTCAAAATTATAACGGAAGTCTCATATAATAAAGTAACCTAATAATCATAAGAAAAATAGTTGATTTTTGTCATTACTAATTACTTTACCGCTATTTGCAGAATGTCATGAACTCGTTGAAAATGATTAGGCATGGAATACATTTAGCCCTCTTAGAAAAAAATAACTTGGTATTTGGTTATGGCCACATTTATTCTCATGAATATGGTATCTTTTTTGTATTAAATTGAACTTTTTTTCATCTTAGTGATGTTACCCTCCTTCCCGATAATGAAGAGAAGGTCTATAAACTCAATTCAATACGGCTTTGTAATTCACTTGAGCTATTTTTTATTATTTATTTATTGTCATTTTAAAATTAACAAAAATATGCTCTTAAATAAAATTTCATAGTAAATTTCTCATGGATGTTAAAAATAAAAATTTCATAATTAGATATTAATGAATCTAACTAAATTTGAATGTGTAATATATATATATATATATATATATATATATATATATATATATATTTATACAGTTAAAAAAATTATAAAACAATTTTGTAGTTCCAATCTTCTTAACATTATAATAATGTATTTCTACATCATTTTTTCTTACAGAAATGCAATCACTCAACGAGTTTAGGAAATATCTAGACATATACATATATTTAAAGGTTCATGGTATAATTTAAAACATTTTCACTCCATGAAATTTAATTATTTTTTGGGTTATACTTTGAAATAAATGATAGAGACATTCGTAATTGATTTCATATCTCTTTCTATACAACACATCTGTCTGTCTTTGACATCTGATTAGGTGTGAGTTATTACACCTGTCCATCCTTGCATAGATGCATCTGGTCCATTCAAGCCCTTCCAGCGATCAATATTGGAGATGTGTGGAGGGAGGGTTAGGGTAACCACTTACCCTACCCTCTTTTTGTTCCTGCATTTGCTTCTCCGTCGAACACGTCTCTTGCTCTACTAACAACCAGGTCTTGTCGCAGCGGTGCTGACTAGCTGCGTGCCATAGCTCAAGAGTTCATCTGCCTACTCTCACGGTCACGGTAATCATTCTTCAAGCCTTGCCATGGTAATTCCCGTTTATGAATCGCTACACAAACTTAAGATGTTTATCCTTTTCATTAGTAGTATTGGGGTTTGGTTTCCTTAAGGGTTTGAATTCGATTCTTTCATGAACTTTCTTAGTGCCAATATCTCTCGCTATACTAACTTTTTGTCAGGGCGGCAGAGGTTTTACGCTTACATCCATGAATTTTTCCCAATTTAAATATGGACATGGTTCTAGTCTTCACCCTCATGTAAGGTTTTCATATTTACATTTTATTCCCCAGTAACATTACGCTATTGATTACCTCTTATGCAACACTCTTGCTACTTACTTTCTTGTTTGTTGTGTATTATCTTCTACAGGTGGGGTACCGAGCCTCAGCTAGTGACAGTGATGAAATAGGCTTTCACCCGTTGATGTCTTCTCTCAGGATATGCCTTCACTATTCATTTCCTCAGTTAAGGGTTTCTATTTTCTTCTTCGTTATGTCTCTCTTACTCTCGCAAGTTGTTTACCCTGCGGTTTCCACCTTAGAGATCATCGACATGACCAGAGGGACTTTCTTTCTCTTAACCATACAGTTTTATGTTATTTATTTAGCTGTGAAACCGGTGGGCTGAGCGAGGCTTGCCCTTAATGGTTGCACCACTCCAATTTCTTTCTTACCTTACAACAATTGTTATTTTCGAACCTGTTAGTACTCATGTAACATACCCCGATAACCTCGCAGGAAAAATGCATGGAGTTAGGACTTTTTTTCAACATTTACGAATGTGTAACCTTATAAATTTCTTTATATATTTCTTCATTAACCATTTAAATACCCATTATCATCACTTAGAGAAATATTTAGCAAAAATCATAGTGAGTTACACAACCATTAATTGTTCTTGTTGTAGCATATTATCTTAAATTTCCTGCTATAACTATGCATCGATCCCATGATCATTTTAATTCAATTAGTAGATCACCTAATTGATAATATCAACGTCATATCATGAAAGAAATTAACATCATCAAAATGACACAATTAACAATCACATAAATAGACACCGATATACCCTAGAAACCCCGTAGGGTGAAAACCAGCAAACGTTTAATTTTATTATTAAACGCTCGTGAGGGTTGTCACCCCTCACTCAATGGTTATAAGGGAGTCCATCCCTTTACCATTGTAATAAAATTTACATATAAAAATAATCTTAAACGAAACATAACTAGCTACAAGTTATTACAATCATCATGATACCATTTACCCACGAATCATCAATCTCTGTCTTTGTATTCAGACTGTTTCCTTCAGGGGATCATTGTGCAATTGGAACTACTAAACCTGCATGGAATAACAACTCTTTATCTTCCACAATGTTAAACTTGAAATTTCCTTTTCTCAAGTCATCCTTCTTTCCTTCCATTTCTGTCGTCAGCACACTTGATATCATGATTAGATAAAATATTAATAAACCAATAATCAATCTCTATTTGTGACACTTCAACAAATATTTGTATGCATTTATAAAACATAACCACATTGACATTAGTTTCCTTATTTAACTTCATTTCACATGCATTAGTAACAAATAAATCAATATCAAGCATCCTCTTTCCACCAAACACTAATAAAATCTTGCATGCACTTTCCTATTATTTCCAAAAGAAAGCTAACATACTATATAATAATACTATGCATGCAAATGCATAACAATATTTTCAAGATAACTATCCCAACAAGCAATTTCTCTTTTTGCCTACTCGTATGTTTTCTTTTCAATATGGATTAATGCAATAGATGTTATACTTATGCATGTGAATATATGTTCTTTTCCAAAAACATATTTTCCACCCAAGATCTATTCATAATGGTTACTATGTATAACAATGCCAACTCTATTTCAAACAAAGTTAACATACAAGTTATAGTTTTGTGCATGCAATAATATATCTTGTTCTTCCTTCATGTAAAACATATATTTCTTTCCAAAAGAAACCAAATAAATATTTCATGGAAAAATAAACACATTTCTTTTCCAAGGGTCAAACGCATACCACTTATCATTTCATGCATGCAAAGTGACATTTCCCTCTCATCCAAAAGATATAACCAATAACTATGCATAATATTCTCCCAGGATAAAGCTAATACCATAGCTAATCCCTTTAGGTTGGAAAAATACATATTACTTTTCCCAATAGAAGACTAACACAATAAATATTATGTGATTGCATCTTCCTTTTCTCTAGAAATCTAATACTCAAAAATATATTTTTCCCATGCATGCAAGCATATATGTTTCTCTAAATAATCTTACATAATAAATCATGTGATTACTCTTTTTCCTCTCTAAGAATCTAATCCAATAATGCATACAAGGATATATTTTTATTTTCTATTCATTTTGAAGAGTTTTAACACAATAATTATTTCCTTGCATACAATTATGCAATGTTCCAAATGGGAAAATATAGGCTCAGTAGGGAATATCTTAAGATATTCCACTATGAAATCACAGCAATATGGAATTACACCAATAGATCTAAACCAGAGATAGACTGGCAGGGCATTTACTAGATGCATCACCTTCACAAGGAAGGGTGAAATCCAGAGGCTTCCTGGCCCATTCCAGACTCTGTCTATAGAAGAATGGTGGAACACAGCAAGTGTGGGAATGACACACTCATCTTAGATTTTTCTACTCTTAGGAACCTTAGATCTATAGATCTAAACAATGGATCCAAAAGAGAAGTAAAAACCAACCAAGGAAGAAGCGCTAAATTCCACTTTCAGGAAAATCTGCAATAGGCTCAAGGAGGACATTGTATAAGCGAGCAAGTGTGAAAATAATGTAGAACAGGGCTGGGTTCCCTTATTTTAGGCTGTGTCAGACCTCAAGAAAATTTTCATCAAAAATAAATGAGTTTAGAGGTTTTAACAGATCTCCCACAATCAACACTAGCTGAAAATCAGCTAAAGGAGAGAGTTGGTAAATAGAGAAACCTTTAGAAATTGCGCAGTTTCTGCTGGAAGACACTAGAAATCAGCTATTAGACTCATGTTATAGTATGGAATCAAGAAATCAGATCTATAATCAAGTTCCTTTGTAGAAGCATTGGATTTACTTGAAGCAAGAGCAAGAATCCTTCAAAAATAATAGCAGAAACAATTGGAAAAGTTGCAGAAAGACTTGACAACATTTTATATGAGGAGCTTCAGCTGATGTAGGTTAATATTCAGATCTACAACTGATATATGGCTGAAACATCAGATCCATACCAGATCTGGAACTACTCAGCCTTCTAAACAAGACCCCCCTGGGGTTTTATCAAAATAATGCATAAATAAGTGTAGATTTAGCTTTTAATACACTGAAATTTTTATTACAAATAAATTCAATCATTATATAATCATGGTCCATATGCAAACAAAGATATTTTCAAAGAATATGGTTACTCATCTCTTTATGCATGCTTGAAATACTCTCCTCCTCTTCCTTGGCTCCATTCTCCATGTATTCTCCCCTTTTTCCTCTTCTATTTCTCTCATGGGATTATAATAAAAAATAGAATTAATTAAAATGGAATATATTTTATAAATCATTAAAGTATTCCAACTTTTTTCTAAATCATAAAAGAATTCCATCTTTTCTAATTCATAAAAGCATTCAAGCTTTTCTAAATCCTAAAAGTATTCCAGTTTTTTCTAAATCATAAAATAATTCCATATTTTCTAAATCATAAAAGCATTCGAGCTTTTCTAAATCACAAAAGCAATCCATAAAGCCTCCATAAATCTGATTTTTCCTACATTAGAAAAGCATTCCATAAATCCCTCATTCTTTTATTTTTAAAGGTAGATTTTCTTTTTCCTTATGAGAAAAATATCACTTATCCATACTTTTTCCAAATCTATTACTCATTATTTCTAAAACTCATAAAATATACCAACTTGGAAATATAATTTATTTCCATGGAAGAATATAAATTATTATAAAGAAAATAATTAAGAAATAATTCTTCCAATATTCTTATAATCAGCAATTACAAGAATATTCTTCATTTAATAACAATATAATAATTAATAATATTTAATTATTTAATAACCCTCATTTTATGAGAGTTTTTATGGTGGCTTATGCGAGGGATATTACAAACTCCCCCCCTTAAAGAGAACATCGTCCTCGATGTTCTTCTCTTGTTGGAACATTAACCTTTAATTTTCATTTCCAATTATTTAGGAAATGTAAAATAATACCTAAATCCTAATACTTTCATAAAAACTCAGGGAGAACTTAGCCCTTTAATCATCAAAATGATAAGAAAAATCTATCAAGTGCACATTGCATTTTATTTAGGAGTTACACTAGTCTTTCTCTCCCACTAGTGTTTTTGCAAATTATTGTCTTTCTCTCCCACAATAATTTCAATCCAATTCAAACTCATGGTATTTATCTCCCATGAGAAATTTTGGCTTAACCTAAATTCCTATCAGTCAACCCAGTCGACTGATATTTATATGTGTATATAACCATATACTCATTTGTATTTCGCAGATCTGTTTTTCAGAGTTTTGTCCAACTCTAACAGATCAATATGTCCCTTTCTCTAACTTTTTTAGTTAGCAGCTTTATAGACTTTATAACCTCTATAATTATAAAATTTCAGCATCTATGTATAGATATCTACATAGATATCTATCTATATTCAGTTAACCTTCTTTGCTTCAACTACTTTTACAGCAGTTTATACTGAAAGTGGATAGACGCTCTTTTCCCAGTATTTTAAATATGTTCACAATCTTCCTTTACCCATACTTTTAACACATATAACAATATGGCTATTCTCTTATGTTATTGTTAAGATTATTCAGCATACTTGTAATTCTGGTGCATATTACAACTCTTCCCTTGGACTGTACTTGCTGTTCCTGTTTACCGTTTTGTTAAAAATTTCGATTTATACACACAGCATCTCCATTTTCATTTTAAAAGACAGCAAGCTACACCTGTACATTTGTTATTAGATTTGACATTCAGGAAATCTATCATCTCTAACTTTATTACTACAGGGTACTTATCCACGGAATCCAACCATTTGTCCCTGCTATTAACCTACTGGATTTTCAGCTAATAGCTCTAATTTGCAATTGCATGAGGTACTGAACAAACAGTCAATCTAAACTTTGCATAAGAAATCATAACATAATGATTCATATAAACTTTGCATAAGAAATCATAACATAACAATTCATATAACCTTATATAAAAAAATCATAGATAAATCTCCAAATTTATGTATGCATACCGATACTATGACCAGTACTCCCAACCTTAGAGTTAGTCTATCTCCAGAACTCACTCCCGAGCTGAGATCCTCCAAGAACAGACTAACCTCAATCTATTCTGGAGCAGCTTATTTAAGCTATGCTCTCCCCAAAGCCTGTTTCCAATTCTGCGTCCAGAATTTCAGGATGCTTTTATTCCTGTTTGCCTAGGCTTCCCTTATTTAGGGACTTTAAAGCTGCTTTCTGCTTTTCCAGCTTTTCCAGCATTTTACCTCTTCCCAACTACTTTCCTCATCATTGGGGAATTTAGATTTTTCCTCAAAAATCTAAATTAGAAATAACTTCTTTCAAGGATTTTTGAAAGATTTTGGGGGAAGTCTTTACCTTTTCCATAACCTCATGGATTAGGCATGTGATCTCAATTTCTCATTTGGTCATAGTGCATACACAATATTTTATTTATTTTTCATAAATAAATAATTAATTAACCACATCCATACAATAATTATCCATTGGGGTCCACTCCCCTTTGGATTTATGTTCAAATGTCTAATTTGAAAAGCATAGAACTTGGGGGTGTTACAAAAACTCTAGAGTTATTTCCTGAATACCCCAACTAAAGTATTCATTAACTCAACAATAAAATAAAATATTACCCCATTACATCAATCCCATCATAGCTTCCATAGCCATTGAATCCAATAAAAATTCAATGTCTAAAAATAGTCAATGTCTACAAATCCACTGTAATTTACATAATTTTCCATTGCATATTATCATTAAGGCAAGGAACATTTATGTACACCATGCATCTATACTTGACCCACAACATGGGGTCCAAAATTTGTCAAAGCACATTGATAACAATTCATCGCATGTAATATAGGTGGTATACATTCAAAATTTCCACATAATAATAATAATCATGTAGCTTAGAAAAAAGACATTAACATATGTTGCATACCATAGCATGATACTTTATTTAAGGTCTCACCTTAGCAGCCATCAATATTGTAGAGAACTAACAGTCCCATTGAACACTAGGACACAAAATGTGATTTTTTTTTTTTTTCGCTTACCATTAGGTTGCAACCATATAAGCGACAACCATTGAGGAATTTTGTGAAAATAATTTGCAATCATGAAATCTACAATCACTGTAGACTTTTTTTCAAATAGTATGCACGCATGCAATCTACAACCAATTCGACATTCCATCAAACAATTTTCAAGCATGCAATCTACATCCATTGAGGAATTTTAACAACAATTTGCAAGCATGCAATCTATGGTGAATAAGGCATTCTTCCAAATAGTTGGCAAGCATACAATCTACTACCATTGAGGGACTAGTTAGCAGAGATGAAATAAATTTCCATAAATATGTTTATACTCTCATAGAGATAGTAAAACTAGAATTTATAGAACATCATGAATCATATTAATATCATCAATGGTAAAATTTCTACTAATAACAGAACCAAAAATCCCTACAATAGCGTCTAATCAGGCAATTTGACCAAATTATGGATCCATTTCTAAACATAACTTTTTCTTGGAATCACCATGGGGGTTACATGATCTCAAGGTATGAAAACCCCTTGATATTAAAGATTAATCACATCCAAAACTTCCACGGATGAAATTATTTAAAATACAAAATCGTGGATCTCAATTACCACTTTTTGTCGAACACATTGAATGCAAACTTTCCTCTACAACTCTAAATGAAGAAAGAGAACCCACAATTATGCTACTATGATTTTTTCATTGAATTTAAGTTCACTATGTGAGTTCTATTTCACTCGTTGCTTATTTTTAACAACTAAAGAGTTTCGTTCAAGTATATATATATTTTGTTTTCAACATTCCATTGTCCTCTTCAGGGTCAACCCCAACTTCTATATTATTTAGTTATCACACCAACCATACATGTATTCACTATTTATAGGTAGTGCATGATAACTTTAGCCATGTTTTTCCATTTTTTTTTCTTATGCACCATAATAATTTTTCTCACATTATGCATGCAAAGGTTGGTAATTAATCTACAATATAAACAGTGAGTGCTCAAGATGGTTCATAGGTACAATAGAAGTTTTATTGTCTTTTATCCACATCCATATTAAAATTTCATGAGCACAACTTTTAAAGAAACCTTATAAATGTCTACTCTTTCATGCAGTCATTAATCATGCAACATGCATCACATGTTAATTGTAGTATACTACAAGTTTAATTAAAATCATACCTGAGATGATGCCCACTAGCATCATACCTCTACTTCCTTTTTGCATAACGATTCCCAAAAGGCGCCAATGTTGCAACCTTTTGCTCTGATACCATTTGTAACATACCCCGATAACCTCGCAGGAAAAATGCATGGAGTTAGCACTTTTTTTCAACATTTATGAATGTGTAACCTTATAAATTTCTTTATATATTTCTTCATTAACCATTTAAATACCCATTATCATCACTTAGAGAAATATTTAGCAAAAATCATAGTGAGTTACACAACCATTAATTGTTCTTGTTGTAACATATTAACTTAAATTTCCTGCTATAACTATGCATCGATCCCATGATCATTTTAATTCAATTAGTAGATCACCTAATTGATAATATCAATGTCATATCATGAAAGAAATTAACATCATCAAAATGACACAATTAACAATCACATAAATAGACACCGATATACCCTGGAAACCCCGTAGGGTGAAAACCAGCAAACGTTTAATTTTATTATTAAATGCTCGTGAGGGTTGTCACCCCTCACTCAATGGTTATAAGGGAGTCCATCCCTTGACCATTGTCATAAAATTTACATATAAAAATAATCTTAAACGAAACATAACTAGCTATAAGCTATTACAATCATCATGATACCATTTACCCACGAATCATCAATCTTTGTCTTTGTATTCAGACGGTTTCCTTCAGGGGATCATTGTGCAATTGGAACTACTAAACCTGCATGGACTAACAACTCTTTATCTTCCACAATGTTAAACTTGAAATTTCCTTTTCTCAAGTCATCCTTCTTTCCTGCCATTTCTGTCGTCAGCACACTTGATATCATGATTAGATAAAATATTAATAAACCAATAATCAATCTCTATTTGTGACACTTCAACAAATATTTGTATGCATTTATAAAACATAACCACATTGACATTATTTTCTTTATTTAACATCATTTCACATGTATTAGTAACATATAAATCAATATCAAGCATCCTCTTTCCACCAAACACTAATAAAATCTTGCATGCACTTTCCTATTATTTCTAAAAGAAAGCTAACATACTATATAATAATACTGTGCATGCAAATGCATAACAATATTTTCAAGATAACTATCCCAACAAGCAATTTCTCTTTTTGCCTACTTGTATGTTTTCTTTTCAATATGGATTAATGCAATAGATGTTATACTTATGCATGTGAATACATGTTCTTTTCCAAAAACATATTTTCCACCCAAGATCTATTCATAATGGTTATTATGTATAACAATGCCAACTCTATTTCAAACAAAGTTAACATACAAGTTATAGTTTTGTGCATGCCATAACATATCTTGTTCTTCCTGCATATAAAACATATATTTCTTTCCAAAAGAAACCAAATAAATATTTCATGGAAAAATAAACACATTTCTTTTCCAAGGGTCAAACGCATACCACTTATCATTTCATGCATGAAAAGTGACATTTCCCTCTCATCCAAAAGATATAACCAATAACTATGCATAATATTCTCTCAAGATAAAGCTAATACCATAGCTAATCCCTTTAGGTTGGACAAATACATATTATTTTTCCCAAAAGAAGGCTAACACAATAAATATTATGTGATTGCATCTTCCCTTTCTCTAGAAATCTAATACTCAAAAATATATTTTTCCCATGCATGCAAGAATATATGTTTCTCTAAATAATCTTACATAATAAATCATGTGATTACTCTTTTTCCTCTCTAAGAATCTAATCCAATAATGCATACAAGGATATATTTTTATCTTCTATTCATTTTGAAGAGTTTTAACACAATAATTGTTTCCTTGCATACAATTATGCAATGTTCCAAATGGGAAAATATAGGCTCAGTAGGGAATATCTTAAGATATTCCACTATGGAATCACAGCAATATGGAATTACACCAATAGATCTAAACCAGAGATAGACTGGTAGGGCATTTACTAGATGCATCACCTTCACAAGGAAGGGTGAAATCCAGAGGCTTCCTGGCCCATTCCAAACTCTGTCTATAGAAGAATGGTGGAACACAGCAAGTGTGGGAATGACACACTCATCTTAGAGTTTTCTGCTCTTAGGAACCTTAGATCTATAGATCTAAACAATGGATCCAAAAGAGAAGTAAAAACCAACCAAGGAAGAAGCGCTAAATTCCACATTCAGGAAAATCTGCAATAGGCTCAAGGAGGACATTGTATAAGCAACCCAGTGTGAAAATAATGTGGAACAGGGCTGGGTTCCCTTATTTTAGGCTGTGTCAGACCTCAAGAAAATTTTCATTAAAAATAAATGAGTTTAGAGGTTTTAACAGATCTCCCACAATCAACACTAGCTGAAAATCAGCTAAAGGAGAGAGTTGGTAAATAGAGAAACCGTCCTTTAGAAATTGCGCAGTTTCTGCTGGAAGACACTAGAAATCAGCCATTAGACTCATGTTATAGTATGGAATCAAGAAATCAGATCTATAATCAAGTTCCTTTGTAGAAGCATTGGATTTACTTGAAGCAAGAGCAAGAATCCTTCAAAAATAATAGCAGAAACAATTGGAAAAGTTGTAGAAAGACTTGACAGCATTTTATATGAGGAGCTTCAGCTGTTGTAGGTTAATATTCAGATCTAAAACTGATATATGGCTGAAAAATCAGATCCATACCAGATCTAGAACTACTCAGCCTTCTAAACAAGATCCCCCTGGTGTTTTATCAAAATAATGCATAAATAAGTGTAGATCTAGCTTTTAATACACTGAAATTTTTATTGCAAATAAATTCAATCATTATATAATCATGGTCCATATGCAAACAAAGATATTTTCAAAGGATATGGTTACTCATCTCTTGATGCATGCTTTAAATACTCTCTTCCTCTTCCTTGACTCCTTTCTCCATGTATTCTCCCATTCCCCTCTTCTATTTCTCTCATAGGCTTATAATAAAATAGAATTAATTAAAATGGAATAGATTTTATAAATCATAAAAGTATTCCAAATTTTTTCTAAATCATAAAAGAATTCCATCTTTTCTAATTCATAAAAGCATTCAAGCTTTTCTAAATCCTAAAAGTATTCCAGCTTTTTCTAAATCATAAAATAATTCCATATTTTCTAAATCATAAAAGCATTCCAGCTTTTCTAAATCACAAAATCAATCCATAAAGCGTCCATAAATCTGATTTTTCCTAAATCAGGAAAGCATTCCATAAATCCCTCATGCTTTTATTTTTAAAGGTAGATTTTCTTTTTCCTTATGAGAAAAATATCACTTATCCATACTTTTTCCAAATCTATTACTCATTATTTCTAAAACTCATAAAATATACCAACTTGGAAATATAATTTATTTCCATGGAAGAATATAAATTATTATAAATAAAATAATTAAGAAATAATTCTTCCAATATTCTTATAATCAACAATTACAAGAATATTCTTCATTTAATATCAATATAATAATTAATAATATTTAACTATTTAATAACCCTCATTTTATGAGATTTTTTATGGTGGCTTATGCGAGGGATATTACAACTCAGAACTGTAATTATTATTTTTTACATGCAATTAGTGTTTTTCTTGTTTTTGGGATCCATATTTTTGTTAACGTTGAGTTTGATGGTACGATGTTCTTCAGATTTTGTTTGTAATATTCTTACTCTATGGGTACACGAGTCCCCAAACTGTAGTCTTTGTCACAGATTGACAATTTTGGTATTTTTCATTACCTGGAATTTGTTAGCTCTTGACACTGTTTTCCTTCATGAATATATAAATATAAATGGTTTCTACTTAATGTGGTCTTCCTGTTTTTGTTCCTCTATATTTATTGCCGAAAAGAGAAGTTATTATCTTTTCTTTGTTGCATGTTCAAATATATATATATATATATATATATATATATATATATATATATATATGAAATCATACGTTATAATATTAGCTCTTGATGCCTTGGATATTTTCTTAGCAAGTTCTACCACCTGGGTTTACATTTTTGTTTCTCCTTTCCTTATGGGTGCACTACTCAGGGACAGGGGTCCGAACCCTTACTACAGTTTCCAGACTCTAAACCCTTTTTGTGTGAATCCATAATTTATTGTATAATAGATTTATATCGACTACAGGGTTCCTTGTTCATATATTTACAAATAAGGAAGCAATGCATTGTCTTTTAGTAGCCAAACATAAATGACATTCGTTGTTTATAATTGAATTTTTTTAATGATTACTCTACATATTTTGTTCACGAATTCATTTCTTAAAATCTATTTATATGGTTGGAAATCATTGCTTTATGTCTTAATATATATATTGTATACAACTTAAAAAGGTAAATGTCAGAATTTCCACTACCTTTTTACCCTGGTATCTTGGAAACATTTTACCAATAAGTTACTTCTTTCTCTTACTCATGATAAATTATTCATTTTCTTTATTTGGAAATATCAAATATAATTTATTAACATATTGTCAATGAATACTCTAATTATTTCTTATTCAAAATATATCATAACTAGTTTTTAGGTTCAGAATTAAATTAATGAGGGTGTTAAATCTTCCCCCATTGAAACAAACACCATCCTCGGTCTTATTAATCAAAATTAATAATTCTAGATAATATTGTTGTATAACATGATCATCCTCCCAAGTAGCCTCCTCCGAACCAAAGTGCTTCCACTTCACTTTAACTTGGGGGATTACTCACCTTCAGAGCATTATTTCTCTCTGATATAGGATATGTTGTGGTTCTACCATGAATTCAATATCCGGTTCCACTTGCATAACACAAGTATTATCATTACTTCAATTTAGAAATTCCACTTTAGTTGCAATTGTAAATTATTGTTAACTTACATGTATACCCTACCATTGGGGTCATGTACATAAAGTTTTAGTAATGAAACATGAAATAGATTATTTACCAATATATGGCTTGGTAGAGCGAGTGGATAGGTCACTGGTCCTATTCGTTCTAAAACATCAAATGGCCCACAATATCTGGGGGCTAACTTAGCACAAGTGTTCCTTTGTAATGTGCTTTTCTTCAATTTTATCCTCACATACACGTGATCTCCAACCACGAATTCCCAGAATGTTATTTTCTTGTCAGCATACACTTTCTGCCAGTCTTGAGCTACCTTCAAGTTCTACCTGATTTTATTCACCTCTCGCTCCATCTCCTTCAACATGTTCGGTCCACGAATTATTTTATTTTATGCACTACTCCAGTTCATAGGAGTCTGGGATTCTCTTCCATACAATTCCTCAAAGGGACTTAGCTTAAGGGACTCCTAATATCCATTTTTGTAAGAAAAATAAACCAAATGTAGATATTCCTCCCATTTTGTTGGTTCTTGCATTACATACATGCGCAACATATCTTCCAGGATCTACTTCACCCTTTCCATTTTGTGATCCATTTGTGCATTGTAAACAATACTAAATTGCATTTGTGTTCCCAATCCAATGAATAGCGTCTTCCATAATGCCGATGTAAATTTCACACCACTATGAGAAATCAAAACTCGGGGAATACCATGCAATCTAAATATTTCTCTCATAAAAAGATCAACAACTTGTATTGTATTATAAGTGGGCTAGACAGGAATAAAATGTGCCACGTCGCTGAGTCGATCGATTACTACCATAATTGAATCATTATGCCTTCTATTCTTTGGTAGTCCCATGATGAAGTCAAGGGATATGACCTCCAATTTCGATTCTGGTACTGGAATGGACTGAAGCAATATCATGGGATATTGATGTTTGTCCCTGATTTGCTGACACTCTAAGCACTTGGTAAAATATTCCGCAATGTCCTTCCACTTCCTAGGCCATAAATACTCCTTTCTAATGGTAGATAAATTTTCTAGTATCCTCGATGTGCTGCATAGGAACTCCAATGATATTCATCCAAAACAATTCTCTTCAGATTAATTTGATTTTGAATGTACGTTATTTTTCGATAGACCAAGAATTTCTTATCATTGAGTTCAATTTCTCACTGCTTCCCTTGATCTTTATCTGCCTTTGCCTACTGCCATAGAAACTGGTATTTAGGGTCTTTGCTTGCTACTTCCAATAATTTTTCATGGAATTTGAAATCAATTTTATTATAGTAGAGTTTGTAGATGCCATGAAATTTCCTACTTAGCACATCCGCCACTCGGTTTTCTTTACCCTTTACATGTTGAATGTCAAATTCAAACTCACTTAGGAAAGAATTCCATCTAGATTGGCGTGCATTGAGATCAATTTATTTAAAATAGTTACTTAGGTTGTTGTGGTTCGTTCTCAATATGAACCTTTTTCCTAGCAAGTAATGCCTCCAAATCCACAATGCATGTACCACTATAGCTACTTTTAAGCCATAAGATTAATATCTTTGCTCATGTTCCTTCATATTTCTAGATTCATAAGCTATGAATTTCCCCTCTTTAGTCAAAACTCCTCCTACACCCTCCTTACATGCATCATTGTAGACCTCAAACTCTTTACTTCAGTCCGCTACTCCCAGAATGGGAGTGGTAGATAACAAATTTTTCAATAACTCAAAATTTCTTTTACACTCCGGATTCCACTTAAAGACTCGTTCGTTTCACTGCAAGGAAGTAATGAGAAAAGCTATTTTGGAAAATCCATCGATAAATAGTCGATAATATCCATCCAGTCCCATAATTACATATATTTTCCATGTTATTTGAAACCCTCCACTCAATGATGGTATTTATCTTTTTCGAGTCTACCGCAATCCTTTCAGCACAATCGCGTGCCCCAAATATTGAGTCTTCTTTTTAAATAATTCACACTTACTAAACTTAGAATAAATCTTATGTTCCCTTAACACTTTCAGCACAATGCACAATTATTCCATCTGATCTTCCATATTCCTAGAGTAAATTAATATGTCATCAATAAAAATTAATACGAATTTATCCAATTTGGGATGAAAAATTCCATGCATTAAGCTCATACTGGTGGTTGGTGCATTTCTTAACCCAAAAGGTAACACCACGAATTCATAATGGCCATACCAGGTACAGAAGGTTGTTTTTCTTATATCTACATCTTTGACTTGGATCTCATGATATCTTGATCTTAAGTCAATCTTGGAGAATATTGTAGCTCCTTTGACTTTGCCGAACAAGTCATCTATGCGTGGTAAGGGTATTTATTTTTAACATTTAATTTTTTAAGTTGTGGGTAGTCCATGCACATGTACATAGTTCCATATTTGTTTTTCACAAAAAACACTGGTGCTCCCCATGGGAACATACTTGGTTGAATGTAGCCCTTATAAATTAATTATTGTAGCTACATTCTCAATTGAGTTAATTTTGGAAAACTCATTCTGTAAGGATTTCTGGATACAGGTATTGCCCTGGGTATTAGTTCTATGCTAAATTCTATGTCCCTTTTAGGTGGCAGCCCTGGAATTTCCTCAGGAAACACATCTTGGAACTCTTGAACAATAGGGATGTTTTCTAGGTGTAACACCCCCAATTTATGTGTTTGAATTTCAAAGCTGGACATTTGAACTTTAAATGCTAAGGGGAGTGGACCCCAAAGGATAAGAAATTTGTGAATGTAATTAAATATTTAATTTGAGGAAATGAATAAAATGATTGTGTGCAGATTGACCAAAATGAGATTTATGAGATCACTTGCTAAATCCATGAGGATGGATAAGGCAACTAATCCCCAGAATCTTTCAAAAATCCTTGAGAGAAATTATTCTAATTTAGATTTTTAGGAAGAATCTAAATTTCCCCAATGATGAGGAAAGTAGTTGGGAAGAGGTGAAAAGCTGGAAAAACTGAGGAAAAGCATAAAACAGCTTTAAAGAATCCCTAAAATGGGAAGCCTAGGCAAACGGGAAGAAAAGCATCCTGAGATTCTGGATGCGAAATTAGAAACATGCTTTGGGGAACAATAGCTTAAATAAGTTGCTCTTGTACAGATTGAGTTTGATCTATCCTAGGAGATGATCTCAGCTCGGGGGTGAGTTCTGGAAGACAAAAGGACTCTAAGGTTGGGAGGTTGGTCAATTGAATGAGTGGTATGTCTCTACATTTATTTGTGTGTTTTTTCTTTATAAAGTATGAATTAGCTACATATAAAGTTGACTGAACATTAGAATATAAATTCTACATTAACAGAAACTTCAACAGAGTTAGCTTGCAATTTATATACAGTGTAGGAATCATAGGTATGGGAAGGAATTCATCAGAATCTCTAAACCATAACCGGTTTAAATCTTAGAATACATATTTCCCAAAAGAATTTAATGATTTAACTTTAATCTGCTTCTGGTGTAGTAAATAAATTTTAACATGTATACTTGGTGAAGATTAGCATGAGATGCATGTAACAATGGTAAAGAGTAAAATCTATTGAATTGTAAATTGAAATTAAACAAAAGTGGACATAAGGGTTAGTATATTACTTATGTCAGCCCTATGCCATTAAAGTAGAACAGAAATATATTCAGGATGTAATTCTCCAAAGTTATCAGTCAAAACTCATGATAAATAACTATGGACGTGGTAAGAATTACTATAAAATAGTTCTAAGATTTTACTCATAGTTATCATGCCCAAAATTGGTGAATTCTATCATTCCATCTATTTCGGTAGCAGAGTAGAGATAAACTTCAGACCATTAAATTTCTGTATATATATATATATACCCTACCAGAACATACGATACCTTTTAAAAAAAAGAGGTACATAAATTAATTTTCATTAAGTTATTATGGGAAGAATAAGTTACATTTTATGAATATATATATAACTCGATAGTGCTCAGTTCCCTGCATAAAGTTCCCGTGCAAAAGTATATACTTACAAATTATATTACTTGGATTAGTTGGAATACCATTTAAAAGAAATCAGTGACTGAAGAGTCTATCCAATATACTGACGAAAAACAATAGGATATATGCAGATGTATTAAATATATAACCACAGAAGTTATATTAACTTTGAACAGAAATCTCTAGACCTCGATAGTAATGTGGTAGGACATACCATACGAGAAAAATACTAATCAACAAATATTCTATGAAAAACAAAGTTGAAGACGAGCCGTACGGATTAAATAGACGAGGAACTACAACTATTATGCATAAGGTCTTCGTCAAAATTCACATCTATAAATAGATAAGAACCGAACCGCATATATATATATATATATATATATATATATATATATATATATATATATATATATATATATATATATATATATATATATATATATATATATATATATATATATATATATATATATATATATATATATCTCGTGTGTGTGTGTGTGTGTACCCATATCAAAATACATAATAGTGAGTTCGGTTCCAAACTATGAAATAATTAAAATTATCTTCCCTTGTAGGAGAAGTCAGTCAAAGACTATTGAAGAAATTATTACAAACTTATAACCCTGAGAATCTAATTTCTCCAGTAGGAGATAAGAAATTCAAAGAGGGTAAAATAAATTATCATCTCCTCGGAGGAAATTGTACGAGGTACCAACCTGTGATTACGAGGGAAGCAAAGTAATTAGTAGAATTTTATGCATATAAGCCAGTGGATAGCAGAGGTTGTGATAGACGTCGCATACCTGCAAAGAATGAGAAGATAGAGGGCATGAAGGGAAATAAATCAATAATACTAATTGCATCATGGACTGAAGGTGAAATTACAAAAAAGGAAAACAATCATTTACATTTACCTTTCAGAATAGGCTGGGAACTGGAAGCAACGTAGACACTGCAAGAAATAAATTCGCCAGACTATTAACCCTTGAGAAAAATCGAGATGTCGAATAACAGAAGAAGTAAAAATGAAAGTTAGGTTACCGAGAGACGATGAGATAGAATACCTTCGCGGAAGAGTTTGGCAGTTTCCCCAAACTCGGTGAAGAGAATTAACCACGAGGATATGCCCATATCATTAACGCGTATGATAAATCGCTGAAGCGAGAGTAAACACGGCCCTACAGTAACCTCACCATGCATATATACCATACTATAAGCACTGTAAGTGAAGCAAGAACGAGGGAGAACGGTATTAAAATAAATGACTCACAAATGACAATCGATCCAAATCGTAAACTCCAGTTCCAAACCTATATAAATACAGTTCCAATCAACACGCAGAGACAGGAGAAATTGATAGTCAAATTGGATGAACAATATCCAAAGACATCGTTACCTAAGTTGAATGGTGCGTCGGCATAGTTCTTCTAGAATTCCAGAAGGTGTGAAAGGCGACACATAATAAAAATTCCTCCGTCATAATAATAAACCCAAATAATAGAACGAACACTGGAGTAGCTTGGCGAGGAAAACCCTCAACACGATAGGCAAAAATGAAGTCATAAGTTGAACGTGAAAGTTTTATACGGCCTGAAAACCCTAACCTCAAACAATCACCACCATACACGTGGCTGAAGATGCCCAATTCTGAGCGCTGGAAGGCAGTAAGTCCCATAACCCCACAAGAACTCCAAAAATGATTCAGTTTTAATGTTCCACATCATTGCGGCGTACAATCAAAGCTTGAATTGATATAAGCATTAAAAAGGTGATGTACGCAAGATCATGCTGACAAATTTGGCCAAATGCATAGAACCAGAGTAATGCAAACCGGAATTAATACAAAACCCTAGCGTGCTATGAGGCGTGACTTGTAAATTTGAGCCACGATTTCCAGGTACGAAATACTCAGATCGAATTAAAGAGCATCGAAAATAAAAATGAGGTGGTCCCCAACCAGGTTGGTTAAATGAATGATGCATTATAGCATAAGGTTAAGCGCTCCATATAACTCCGTTAGAATGATAGGGATAGGAGTATATATATATATATATATATATATATATATATATATATATATATATATATATATATATATATATTTATATATATATATATATACGTAAAAACCAAAACAAATTCAAGTCCGATATATAGGTGAATACTTATATACATATGGAAATGTCTAAGAAGACAAACAACGCATATATATATATATATCTCAGTGAAAACGATGATACCTATCATTATAAATTAGCACGAAATGGTGGGTGTGAGTGTAAGCCCAAGTGTATAATCACTTAGGGTATTATCAGCTCAAGATGAGTGTGAAGCTCTCAGAAATATGTCACAACACCCTTATGATTAGAAATTAAGGGGCGGAGTTAATGTATTGGGAATAATAAAATAGAGAGTGTGAAAATTTAGATAAAAAGAATAGTACAGTGATGTAACGAAACTTGCAATTGAGGTTGAAACTAGAATTATGTGAAAAGGAACTGTGTAATTGAAAAAAAAAAAATGATGGCGAAAAGAGGATAGGGAGGTGTGACAAATGGTATCAGAGCCCATGTTACAAAACTGGGTTGGTGACATTGTGCTCACTGTTGCTGCGTATTCATTGTATAAATTAAATTATGTGGAAAAAAAAAAAAAAGTTTTATTTTATTTTTATTCTCACTGATCGTTACAGTGGACAGTGTGCCGAAATGGAAGAATGTGGCAAAATTTATGTTGATCTGCGTGATGAGGAAACTGCACTAGATCCCAATGCAGCCATGATGGCTATGTTTTGGGAATTGCAACAAGAGTTGGCTGAGATAAAAATCCAAAATGACAGATTGTCATTAGCTAGTGAGGAGCAGGAAAAGCTCATCAGGGAATTAACTTCGCGGAACAGCCAGGAAGGTGAAGGTTCCGGAAAGAGGAAAACTGATGAGTCTGAAGATGAGGATGCAGTAAGGCATCAATACAAACAGAAAAAGGAATTACAGGGGGAATTCTGAAAAATCAAGCCTCCCTCCTATGATGGGGAGAAGGAGGAAGATGCGGAAGCTTTTTTATTGAAAATGATCAATTATTTCCAATTTTATGAATATGAAAGCAATCTGAAGGCCAGATTAGTTGTTTACCAGTTACAAGGTAAAGCTACCTTGTGGTGGGAGGAGACAAAAATGGTCCATGCCATTGATGAAAAGACAGTTACTTGGGAAGATTTCCAGGTTAAGTTCAAAAATCGCTACTTAAATGAGCGTTACTATGATGACAAAGAAAAATAATTCCATGAACTTAGACTGGGACAGCTCACTATTGATGAGTTTGTTACTAAGTTTACAAATCTGCTGAGATATGTACCCTACATAAGGGAAGAAAAGGAAAAAGTACAAAGGTTTCTGAATTGTTTTCCTGCTGTATACAAAGAGAAAATTGAGTTTGACAACCCAAAAACAATGGACGAAGTTGTTAGAAAAGCTAGATTGTGCTACCAACAGTTCAAAAGCAAAACTGAACATGGGAAAGGTTGGGTAAATAAGAGTGAATTTAAAGGGAAGAAATAGAAACCAGCCTATTTGAAAAATTTTGGCAGAGACCATCAGTGGAAAAAGTTCAATAAACCCAAAGAAAGCCAAACTGCTCAGTCACAAGTAGCTTCCAAACAAATAGATGGAGACAGTAAAAAGGAAGGGACAATCAAAATGAGAGAACCCCTGAAATGTTGGGGCTGTGGAGAACCCCATCTTTTGAGGGAATGTCCGCATCGAAACATTCATATGCTCATGAGGGATTGGGAAGCGACAATAGTAAACGATATAGCCAAAAATATACCAACTATTAGTGCAGCCCTAGAAAATCGGCAAGCAGAACATCAAGAAACCATGGTGAAAATGGAGGGTAAGATTTCTGACCTACCTGTTACTGTTCTGATTAATCCAGGTGCTTCTTTGAGTTACATTAGTCCCAAGATTGTAGAAAAATGTAACTTAAAAACTGAAAAATTTCAACAGTCATGGCTAGTACAGCTGGCCACTGGAACTAAGAGAAAGGTAACACATAAACTGCCCAGAATAGAAATCAAATTAAATGAGCTTCAAACAGAAGTAAATTTGAACATTCTACCCTTACGGTCATATGATTTACTGATAGGAATGGACTAGCTGGAAAAGAAGAAAGCCTTGATGAACTGCTGGGATAAGACTTTGCATTGCGTAGATGAGGAAGGGAAACCTTTTATTCTCAAAAGGAAAATAAAACCTATTTCTGTAAGATAGATTTCAGCATTGCAATTAAAAAGAACAGCTAGAAAAGGATACCAAGTTTATGCAGTGCATGTGGAAGAAACAAAATAGAAAACTGAAGAGGAATTACTGGATGCGGTACCAGTAATAAGAGAATTCAAGGAAGTTTTCCCAAAAGAAATCCCTCATCTTCCCCCCAAAAGAGAGATTGATTTCTCAATCGATCTGGTGCCAGGAGCAACACCTGTCTCCCGAGCGCCTTACCGAATGAGTCCTCCTGAACTGATGGAACTGAAAATGCAATTGCAAGAACTGTTAGATAAAGGGTATATCAGACCGAGTATATCTCCTTGGGGAGCACTAGTGTCGTTCGTTAAGAAGAAAGATGGAACTTTGATGTGCATTGATTACCGTCAACCGAATAAGTCAACATTAAAAATAGATATCCTTTGCCCGTAATCGATGATCTTTTTGATAATTTGAGAGGGGCTCGTATTTTCAACTAAAATTGACTTAAGAACGGATATCACCAAATTAGAACGAATAAGAAGACATCAGCAAAATAGCCTTTCGAACCAGGTATGGTCACTACGAATTTGTAGTCCTACCTTTTGGTTTGACAAATGCCCCTGCCACATTTTTGTGCCTAATGAACAGTGTGTTAAACAAGTACTTGGATAAATTTTTCCTTGTGTTCATAGATGATATCTTAGTTTATTCAAAAAGTGAGGAAGAACATAACGAACACTTGAGGATAGTATTGCAAACTGTAAAGGAAAATCAGCTATATGCCAAGTTTAGCAAATGTGAGTTTTATAAAGATAAGATCCAATATTTGGGTCATATTATTTCTGAACAAGGCCTTGCTGTTGACCCTGAAAAGATAAAGGCTATAAAATAATGGCCTGTACCAACTAACATTTTAGCAGTGAGATCATTCATGGGGATTGCAGGCTATTATCGCAGATTTGTAGAGAGTTTTTCTGCCATAGCACATCCCATCACATCATTACAAAGGAAAGGTGTCAAATTTGAATGGACTGAAAAATGCCAAAACAGTTTTGACCAATTAAAACTGAAACTTACTACAGCCCATATACTGAAGATTGCAGATCCTGACAAAGAATTTGTGGTATGAACGGATGCCTGTAGAGAAGGATTAGGAGGAGTTCTTTTGCAGGAAAATTCAGTTATTGCCTATGAATCTAGGAAACTGAAGATACATGAACAGAATTATAGTGCCTATGATTTAGAATTAGCAGCTATTATCCATGCTTTGAAAATGTGGCGACACTATCTTCTTGGAAAAAAAATTTCATTGATGACTGATCATATTAGTCTCAAATATTTCTTTTCCCAAACTGATTTGAATGCTACACAAGCCAGATGGTTGTCTTTTCTAAGTGAATTTGATATGGATATAAAACATATTAGAGGGAAAGAAAATAAAGTTGAAGCGATGCACCGAGCGTAAATGCTTGTCGAATATCCATAGCATTGGAAGTAGTGCTCGCATTGATGTAGAAGATTTGGTGAATAAGGTAGAAAACCAAGACCCAAATTCTGAAACACTCTTTGATGAAATTACGTAAAAAGGTGAAAACTCGATTTCACTCAATAAAACCAAAAGGGTTGATCTGCCTATAAAAACATTGTATATTCCCAATGTAGAGTCCTTAAAAGAGAAATTTTTTGGATGAGTACCACAAAAACCCATATGCAGGACATCCATGATATCATAAAATGTTAACAGCCCTGAAAAAGAAGTTATTCTGGCCAGGAATGAAGAGAGATGTAGCAGAATATTTAAGTAAATGCATGGAATGTCAACTAGTCAAAGTTGAACATCAGCATCCTGCTGGCCTTTTAAACCCTTTATCGATTTCATAATGGAAATGGGACACAATTTCCATGGATTTCATAACAGGGTTACCCAAAACCAAATACCAGCATGATTCTGTAATGGTAGTAGTAGACACTCTAACCAAAGCTGCTCACTTTATACTAGTGAAATCTACCTTTGGGACAGCTCAAGTAGCGAATGTGTTCCTAAAGGAGATAGTAAGGCTCCACGGGGTTCCGAAGTTGATTGTTTCTGATAGAGATGCTAAGTTTACAACAGCCTTTTGGAAAGGGCTATTTGGAGGCATGGGCACTAAATTGAATTTTAGTACTGCTTACCACCCTCAGATTGATGGCCAAACGGAAAGAACTAATCAAATTTTGGAGGACATGCTGAGAATGTATGTGATGGATAGACCTTCAAAGTGGGAATATTACTTGCATTTAGCTGAATTTTCCTATAATAAAAACTACCAATCCTCCATAAAAATGAGTCCGTTTAAGGGACTGTATGGACGGAAGTGTCGTACTCCTTTGAGCTGGAGTCAGCCAGAAGATAAACTAATGTTGGGACCCGATGCTTTACAAGAGATGGAAATAATTTTCAAACAGATACAAAGAAACATCAAGACAACACAAGATCATCAGAAGAATTATGCTGATAAGAAAAGAGTGCACCGAGAATTTAAAGTGGGGGAGCATGTGTATTTGCGTATTAAACCCAAAAAGAGCACCCTTTATGCAGGAATTTGTGCAAAACTGACCCCTAGATACTGTGGTCCTTTTGAAGTATTAGAAAGGGTGGGACCAGTGGCTTAGAAGCTGGCCTTACCACCCCATGTTAGAGTTCATGATGTATTTCATGTTTCATTCTTAAAAAGATATGTGCATGATGCTTCTCAAATATTTGATTGGAATGTTGTACAGGTGGAACCATAAGGGGAGTTTCAGCCAGAACCGCTTCAAATATTGGAGCGGGAAGAAATTGAATTGAGAAGCAGAACAGTGGCAAGAGTAAAGGTGTAGTGGAAGCACTTTACTGCTGAAGAAGCTACCTGGGAAAGGGAAGCTGAAATGATGGAAAGATATCCATTTTTGTTTGGAAAATGAACTCTAGTAGTTGAATAAACACACCGAGGATGGTGTTTATTTTCAGAGGGGGAATATGTAATACCCCCAATTTATGTGTTTGAATTTCAAAGTCGAGTGGACCCCAAAGGACAAGTATTTTGTGGATGTAATTAAATATTTAATTTGAGGAAATGAATAAAATGACTTTGTGCAGATTGACCAAAATGAGAATTATAAGATCACTTGCTAAATCCATGAGGATGGATAAAGGAAAATACTTTCCCCACAATCTTTCAAAAATCCTTGCAAGAAATTATTTCAAATTTAGATTTTTGAGGAAAAATCTAAATTCCCCCAATGATGAGGAAAATAGTTGGGAAGAGGTAAAAAGCTGGAAAAGCTGAGGAAAAGCATAAAACAGCTTGAAAGAATCCCTAAAATGGGAAGCCTAGGAAAACAAGAAGAAAAGCATACTGAGATTTTGGACGTAGAATTAGAAACATGCTTTGGGTAACAATAGCTTAAATAAGCTGCTCTTGTACAGATTAGAGGTTGATCTGTTTCAAGGAGATGATCTCAGTTCGGGGGTGAGTTCTGGGAGACAGAAGGACTCTAAGGTTGGGAGGTTGGTCAATTGCATGAGTGGTATGTCTCTAAATTTATTGATGTGTTTACGTCATATAGTCTGAATTGGCTACATATAAAAGTTGACTATATATTAGAATATACCCTACATTAAATGTTAAAACTTCAATCTAGTTAGCTTGCAATTTCAGACAAAGGTAGGAATCACATGTATGGGAAAGAATTCATCAGAATCTCTAAACCATAACTGGTTTAAATCCAAGAATACATATTTCCCAAAAGAAATTTAATGATTTAACTCTAATCTGCTTCTGGTTTAGTAATTAATTCTAGCATGTATACATAGTGAAAATTAGCATGAGATGCATGTTACAATGGCTAAAAGTAGAATCAAATGAGTTGTAAGTTGAGTTAGAAAAAAATTGGACATAAGGGTTAGTATATTAATTATGTCAGCCCTGTGCCATGCAAGTAGAACAGAAGTACATTCAGGATGAAATTCTCCAAAGTATCACTCAAAATTCATGAGAAATAACTGTGGAAGTGTTAAGATTTACTATAAGAGAGTTCTTAGATTTTACTCATAGTTATCCTGACCAAAATTGGTGAATTCTATCATTTCATCTATTTCGGTAGCAGAGTAGAGATAAACTTCACACCATTAAATTTCTGTATATATATATATACCCTGCCAGAACATACGATACCTTTTAAAAAAAAGAGGTACATAAATTAATTTTCATTAAGTTTTTATGGGAAGAATAAGTTACATTTTATGAATATATATATAACTCGATAGTGCTCAGTTCCCTGCATAAAGTTCCAGTGCAAAAGTATATACTTACAAATTATATTACTCGGATTAGTTGGAATATCATTTAAAAGAAATCGGTGACTGAAGAGTCTATCCAATATACTGACGAAAAACAATAGGATATATGCAGATGTACTAAATATATAACCACAAAAGTTATATTAACTCTGAACAGAAATCCCTAGACCTCGATAGCAATGTGGTAGGACATACCATACGAGAAAAATACTAATCAACAAATATTCTATGAAAAACAAACTTGAAGACGAGCCCTACATATTAAATAGACGAGGAACTACAACTATTATGCATAAGGTCTTCGTCGAAATTCACATCTATAAACAGATAAGAACTGAACCGCATATATATATATATATATATATATATATATATATATATATATGTGTACCCATATTAAAATACATAATAGTGAGTTCGGTTCCAAACTATGAAATAATTAAAATTCTCTTCTCTTGTAGGAGAAGTCAGTTAAAGAATATTGAAGAAATTATTACAAACTTATAACCCTGAGAATCGAATTTCTCCAGTAGGAGATAAGAAATTCAAAGAGGGTAAAATAAATTATCATCTCCTCGGAGGAAATTGTACGAGGCACCAACCTGTGATTACGAGGGAAGCAAAGTAATTAGTCGAATTTTACGCATATAAGCCAGTGGATAGCAGAGGTTGTGATAGACGTCGCATACCTGCAAAGAATGAGAAGATAGAGGGCATGAAGGGAAATCAATCAAGAATACTAATTTCATCATCGACTGAAGGTGAAATTACGAAAAACGAAAACAATCATTTACATTTACCTTTCAGAATAGGCTGGGAACTGGAAGCAACGTAAACACTACAAGAAATAAATTCACCAGACTATTAACCCTTGAGAAAAATCGAGATGTTGAATAACAGAAGAAGTAAAAATGAAATTTAGGTTACCGAGAGACGATGAGATAGAATACCTTAGCAGAAGAGTCTGGCAGTTTCCCCAAACTTGGTGAAGAGAATTAACCACGAGGATATGCCCATATCATTAACGCGTATGATAAATCGCGAAAGCGAGAGTAAACGTGGCCCTATGGCAACCTCACCATGCATATATACCATCCTATAAGCACTGTAAGTGAAGCAAGAACGAGGGAGAATGGTATTAAAATAAATGACTCACAAATGGCGATCGATCCAAATCGTAAACTTCAGTTCTGAACATATATAAATACGGTTGCAATCAACACGCAGAGACAGGAGAAATTGATAGTCAAATTGGATGAACAATATCCAAACACATCGTTACCTGAGTTGAATGGTGCGACGGCATAGTTCTTCCAGAGTTTCAGAAGGTGTGAAAGGCGACACATAATAAAAATTCCTCCGGCATAATAGTAAACCCAAATAACAGAACGAACACTGGAGCAGCTCAGCGAGGAAAACCCTCAACATGATAGGCAAAAATGAAGTCATAATTTGAACGTGAAAGTTTTATACAGCCTGGAAAGCCTAACCTCAAACCATCACCACAATACACGTGGCTGAAGATGCCCAATTCTGAGCGCTGGAAGGCAGTAAGTCGCATAACTCCACAAGAACTCCAAAAACGATTTAGTTTTAATGTTCCACATCAATGTGGCGTACAATCAAAACTTGAATTGATATAAGCATTAAAAAGGTGATGTACGCGAGATCATGCTGACAGATTTAGCCAAACGCATAGAACCAAAGTAATGCAAACCAGAATTAATACAAAACCCTAGCGTGCTACGAGGCGTAACTTGTAAATTTGAGCCACAATTTCCAGGTACGAAATACTCAGATCGAATTAAAGAGCATCGAAAATAAAAACGAGGTGGTCGCCAACCAGGTTGGTTAAATGAATGATGCATTATAGAATAAGTTTAAGCGCTCCCTATAACTCCGTTAGAACGATAGGGATAGGAGTATATATATATATATATATATATATATACGTAAAAACAACCAAAACAAATTCAAGTCTGATATATAGGTGAATACCTATATACATATGGAATGGTCTAAGAAGAAAAACAATGCATATATATATATCTCGGGCCTAAAAAGATCATACCTATCATTATAAATTAGCACAAATGCTGGTGTGAGTGTAAGCCCAAGTGTATAATCACTTAGGTTATTATAAGCTCAAGATGAGGTGAACTCTCAGAAATACGCCAGAAGACCCTTATGATTAGAAATTAAGGGGCGGATTTAATGTATGAAGAATAAACAGAGAGTATGAAAATTTAGATAAAAAAGAATAGTGCATGTGTTGATTTAACGAAACCGAAGTAATGAAACTTGCAATTAAGATCGACAATTTGAATTGTAGGAAAAGGAACCGTGTATGAAAAAAATTATGATGGGGAAAAGAGGATAGGGGAGGTGTGACACCAGGAAAGGGTCTTATCCTTGGAATTGGTGAATCCCACTTGAATGGAATAGAGTTTGCATCCTTTCCTTATGCATTTAATTAATTGAGATGTTGTAATAGGCCATAAATGAAACGATTTCTTAATACCTTGCAGTTCCTGTCTCGTTCCATCCTTTAATTTAAAATAGATAATTTTGTCCTTACAGTCCACCAGTGACCAATGTCTCTCTACCCAATCAATGCCCAATAATATGTCGTAAGATCCCAGGGGTAGAATGTTGAGTTCCACAATAATGTGATGATTCCCAAAAATCAGCTCACAATCTGGTACTTTTGCATTGACCCGCCTTCTTGCCCCTGTAGTCAGCAGAACTAACCACGGATTCTTAAATTTCTGGTTCTATAATTTACACCTTTTAACTATACGAGGGTGTATATAGCTCACACTGTCTCCGTGATCAACTAAAATAGAAACAAATTGGGTTTTTTTCTTACCTTCTAACTCTATCATGGTTGGTTATAAGTCTTCTTCCCGATATTCTAGAGTTGCATTAATTCTGGGTATATTTCGAGCCACATCATGCACAGTTCATGCCTCCTGCAGGTTTTTTGTCACCTCATTTCTTCCTCTATGAGGACAAATTTCAAAGTAATGTGCCTCTCTACAGCCCCGACATTATAATGGGGGTTTTTAAGGATTGATAAATGGCTAAACAAGCTTTCAATTTACTGCTATACTCGTACACTTGAAATTACTTGTTCATGTTTATTATCCAAGCCTCTTCCATCTCTTCAACCTCTCCATCAAAGGTGGGGATCTTGATCTTCCTGAATTGACCCTTTAATTCTACTTTTTATTTCTTCAACTCTTGTTGTTGCAAAAATTAGCATCATGGTAAGTTCGACTTTTATTAGTTCGTGGCATTCTGATGCCTTCTGAATTATCATGCATGACTTGCTATTGTTATCCTTCTTCGAGAGTGTTCCTCTCAAGACTCAATTTTGAATTAGGGTGATTCTTCCAGTCTGATAGAATTTTTAGTATTTTCTCCTTTTCTATCATCAATCTCTCATTCTCACCCAAAACTTTGAGCATCTATGTTTGGATTTGTTGCACAGTCCCAATCAATCTGTTTACCTGTTGTTGCTAGTCTTCCAACATTCTGTTGGTTTGTTGGTGTTAGTCTATGCTTAACTGCACCCACATCTCGGGGTTGATCCCAGGATTGATCATAGGTTGGCCTTCTTCGGTGTTTCTGGGTGTCTCATGACTAGATCCCTCCTCATTATAGCCTGGCGCAATTCAGTTCCCGTACTTTGCACAAACCAACATCTAAACTTTATGAAAGAAAAGAAAAATAAAATTGGTTTATCAAGTTATTTTGTTGGCCCAATTAGCCCCACTGTATGAACATCAATATGATGCCACTTGTAACATATACCTACTTAAACCATTACATAGTTAAAAAAAAAATATAAAACAGTTTTGCAGTTCCAATTTTCTTAACATTATAATAATGTACCTCTACATCAATTTTTCTAACAAAAATGCAATCATTCAATGAGTTTAGGAAAACTCTAGACATATACATATATTTAATGGTTCAAGGACTAATTTAAAATTTTTTTACTTCATGAAATTTAATTAGTTTTGTGGTCATGGTACTTCAAAATAAATGACAGAGATATTCGTAATTTATTGCATAGCTCATTATATACGACACATTTGTCCATCTTTGACATCTGATTAGGTGTGAGTTATTATACTTCTCCATCCCTACATGGACGCATCTGATCTATTCAAACCCTTCCAACAATCAATGGTGGCGATGTGTGGAGGGAGGGTTAGGGTAATCACCTAACCTACCCTCCATATGTTCCTGCATTTTCTTCTCCATCAAACGCATCCCTGGCTCTGCTAACAACCAGGTCTTCTCACAGCGGCTCTCACTGGTTGCATGCCACAACTTGAGAGTTCTCCATGTAATTTCATGGCTGTGGTAATCATTCTTCAAGACTTGCCACTGTAATTCCCTTTTAGCAATCACTACATATACTTAAGATGTTTATTCTTTTCATCAACAGTATTAGGGTGTTATTGTTTTAAGGGTTTACATTCGATTCTTTCATGAACTCTCATAGTCCTAATATCTCTAGCTATACAGAATTTTTGTCAAGGTGGCAAATATTTTACGCTTAAATCCATGAATTTTTCCCAATTTAAATATGGACCTGGTTCCAGTCTTAACCCTCAGTTAAGATTTTGGTATGTATAGTTTATTCCCCTGCGAGATTAATTTATTGATTACTTATTATGCAACTCTCTTGCTAATTAATTTCTTGTTTGTGGTGTATTATCTTCTACATGTGGGGTACTGGGCCTCACTTAGTGGCCGCGACGAAATACACTTTCACCCCTTGTTGTTTTCTCCCACAATATGTCTTCACTATTCGTTTCCTCAGTTAAGGTTTTGAAGTTTCTTCTTTGTTATGTTTCTCTTGCTCTCGCAAGGTGTTTAACCTGTGTTTTCTACCTTACCAATCACTGACATGATGAGAGGGAATTTCCTTCTCTTAACCATACCACTGTCTATTCTTTCTATAGGTGTGAAACAAGTGGGCTGAGTGAGGCTCATTTTTAATGGGTACACGACTCCAATTTCTTTCTTACCTTATAGCAATTGTTAGTTCTAAACCCAATTGTCCTCTGCGGTGTAATTATTTTTGTTTACATGCAATTAGTGTTTTTCTCTTTTTTGGGATCCACAGTTTTGTTAATGCTAAGTTTTATGGTATGGAATTCTTCAAATTTTGTTTGTAATATTCTTACTCTATGGGTATAGGAATCCCCAAACCGTAGTCTTTGTCTCATATTCACAGTTTTGGTGTTTTCCATTACCTGGAATTTGTTAGCTCTTGACATAGTTTTCCTTCATGAATATATATATATATATATATATATATATATATATATATATATATATATATATATATATATATATATATATATATATATATATATATATATATATATATATATATATATATTTATATATATTTATATATATGCAATAATTCCTTCAAATATTGGCTCTCGATGCTCTGGAGATTTTCTTCCCAAGTTCTACCTCAGGGGTTTCATTTTGTTTATCCTTTCCTTATGGGTACACCACTTAGGGACAGCGGTCTGAAACCTTACAGTGGTTTCTGGACTCTAAACCATTTTGGTGTGAATCCACAGTTTACTGTATAAAATATTTTATATCAATTGAAGGTTTTCTTATTCTTAGATTTATAAATAAGGAAGAAATGCATTGTATTTTGGTATCAAAATGTAAATGGCATTCTTTGTTTTTAATTGAAATTTCTGAGTGATTACTCTACATATGTTGTTCAAGAACTCATTTCTTATAATATTTTTGTATGGTCAAAACTCATTCCTTTATTCCTTAATACATTGTATACAACTTAATACAGTTACTCATTACAATTTTACTGTAGTACTAGTTCCTAGGTTCCAAATATTTTATACTACAATAAATACAATAACCAATATATTCACTACTTCTAAAACAAAAAAGAAAGCATAATCAAGAATTTTCTAAAATACCACAGTATATATTTCCAGATGTTATTAATTTTGAAGTCTGATGGTCCTCCCAACTATGAGCGAGGCGATTACGTCGTCTCGTCCCCCCTTGGTCCTCCCCAGGGTCTTGGTATTTAACGACACTAGGAAATATACCTTAGGAATATAATTGCAGTATAACTTCTTCTGATATTCCTTGAGCTCGACTAGCCACTTTACAATATCAAGATCTCTCATAGCAACCTTTCTGTTGCTTCCTACCAGAACCCTCCTTTCTGTCCATGATTTTCCATAAATCCCTTCTTTGGGAGAAAAAGGTAACTGTCAGAACTGTCTCTACCTTTTTACCCTAGTAACTTGGAAAAAAATTACCAATGAGTTGCTTCTTTCTTTTACTCCAGCTAAATTATTCATTCACTTTCTTTGTCAATCCTAAAGATAATTTATTATCATATTGTTAACGAATACTCTAATTCGTTATTATTCAAAATTTATCATAAGAAATTTTTAGGTTCAGAATTAAATTAATCATGATGTTACAAAATGTGCCCAAATATTATTAATTAAATTAAATGCTCATTATTATTAATTAATTTTCAATAAAAATTTTCAATATAAGTGGTTCAAGGCACATATTTTAATTATAAGAAAAAAACAAAATTCAATGGATGAAAAAATTACTATCCTTTAAAAAAAAAAATCATGAAACTTGATGCTAATATTTAGTAATAGTGTTATAAAACCTATGCAGCTAGAACTAATAATTTCAATTAGTTTATCAATAATTTAACCATATTTTTAATGAGTTATAGTGAAATAAAAATTGAAACTCTTCATATATAAAGAGATATTTAACTTATGAAGAGATATGTATGGAAAATATTTTTTTTATAATTTTATGGGAATTAAAATTTAGATGAATGAGGTAGTTTATGCTAAGGGTTTAGAAAGTGAAAGAAATGTTGAAAAATTAATTAATTTAAGCGTATTTTGGAGAAGGTTTGTAACATGCAGTAATAAAAAAAAAAAAATACTTCTTACCTTAATTATTAACATCTCCAAGTTTATTTAGTTTAATCCTCCAATTTCCAGCTTTCTACCTTAGACATAAGGTTATAGACTTACATGTTAAATCAACACTTATTAAACTTAATAACTTCGTTTGCCACCAAATCCCAACTATCAACTAAACTATGGTTTGTGCTCATTTCAATTTTATTAAATGACTCGTATACTGTTTGTACCATAATGAAGATTTCCTATACTGACATATTAATGTGGCGACAATTGTGACATTGTTTTGGGATTGGGTCTGAGTTTTAATGGGCCAAACGTTGTCCGATCTTCTGTGATCAACAACGGAATACTCGGTGGGAAACATGGCTTGGTAAAACCCACTTACCTATCAACTTCCCTCATTTTCATTGCTTCGACACTTGTTTAGACTGCAACTGGTGAAGAGTTTTTATGTCAAAAATATGATGCCTCCATCGTTTACAAAGGAACAGAAGAATGCCTAAACTATTTTCTTCCTTGGGTTCGATCCAGGAATGGATAGATCCCTGCTATCCAACTCAAGCCGGAGTCGACTTTGCCATTTTCATCTCACTGGGATTTTGGCTGGTTCACTCCCACATAGGTAACTATTCCAAGTTTGATTTCTCTTTATTTATGTATTCATTCTAGTGGTTTTTTTTTCTTCACAACTAGACTTTGAAGTATTTTACCTCTCTCATTCCTATTGTCAGAATTCCATCCTTACAGTTTGGTGCTTGGTTTATCTTGGGGAGCCTTTTTGGTTTCAGGTAACCATGAATGCAGAGTTTTCATCTTCTGTTTATGCTTGACTTGAATCCTATATGATATTTGTGGTGCCTTCAATTGACTAATTTGTTTCTTTGGTGTTGCAGGTAACCTCTCAACTGGAAGCAGGGTCCATCTACATATCATGTGCATTGAACTTTCTTGCTAATGATACCATACCATTCCTTCAAGTATTCTCATGTTGACCACTTGTACAACTAGACCACTTCTTAGTGTGCTTAGATTTTCTTACTACATGGCTTTGGTTTCAAGATTATAGAGCCTGTTTAGAGCTTGGGGTTTCATTTCTATATTAGGAAGACTACATCCTTGCATCTTGCTAGGAAATTTACTATATTTTTTGTTTTATTCTGAACTGATGGTATTTATTTTGTGGGTTTTTCTTCCGATCCAATCCTGTTGGTCTTGATCGTTGCTCCGAGTCTCTGAATATGTAATTTAAATATTAACAAATATGAAGTTGTAAGCACTTATTTTCATTCAGTTCGTGGGTTGTCTCTATAATTTTATCATTTGAACTATTGCAATATAATTTCGTCAGGATTTTTATATTACTTATATATTTGTGGTATATTTATGGTTATCAATATGATAATTTCTTATATTCATCAAAATATATTTCATGTTAACTGTTTCGTTGGGTGACTACTTAGCCTCTGGCTAGTTTCCTTTATTTTTGCTTCTCTATGGCATATCTTTTAATGACTCTTGCCTTGTTTTTTCTATGCTTAAATTATCAAGGTGTATCTATGTATTGTTTAATTTGGAACATGTTAAACCTTTATCTTTGCATTTTAATTTACCACGACATGGTTTTTTCTCTATTCCTTAATTTTTGTGACCAGACCACCTGGATTACTTGTCCGAGTATACTTTTTGGTAGGAGGAATGACATGTCCTTGGTTGAGGTTCCACCTCATGTCTAGAACAGCCAGTTCACTCCTAAACAGTTTTTAAAGATAGGTTTCTACAAATTTAACTTTTTTCTTAAAGATTAACTGTAGGCTACATGTATGCAATAACATTTTTGTCCCTTTTTCTTGCTACTCTTGTTTTCCTATTTTAAATAGAAACATATATCATTCAGTGCAGTTTACTAAGTAGTATGCTACTTCTGCAACAACTTAATTCAGTTATCCTTGTGTTTCGTTAAGAAATTTCTTTCTTGCAATCCTTATTACCAAACTCAAATTCATATTGTTAAATTCATATGTAATTTACAGAACTATAATTGAACTACTGTAGTCATAAATAATTACAAAACCCTTCAACTCATAAATAATCATAGAACCTTTTAACTCATAACAATATCACAAAACCTCTTAACTTATAATTAATCACAGAACCCTTTAATTTTCAACTTTTTTCCACCACACTATTGCCTACAAAGAGGCTTGAAAAACACAAACCGATATACATATACCATGATATTAAACCCTATATAATTTACCCAAAAGAATGAACAATTACTTATCTGAATATGAAAACTATTGAAGATATCCACACAACCATCAATAGATTAAATTACGTCCTTCTCTTCCCCCTGTGCCCCACACCTCAGAGGTACAGGTTGGCAGTGCTTTCTGTTATGACCTTAGGACCCCAAGTACAGTCAGTACCAGAAATTCTCAGGAACACTGAGTGGTTTCCATTGGTCTCTACTAGCTCGGAAAATTCCTCACTCTCTTCATTATTTTATGAACAGAATCTCTATTCCTCACTGGGATATGCATTTTATCCTCAGAGGAGTCAGTAACTATTCCAATTGTCAAACCACCTCTCAGTTCTTGGAATATTTTTACAATCATCCCTTTTACTTTTTATGGAACTACTTTTCCATAACCAATTTTTTAATTTTTTATAACAACAAAATAAACTTTTCCTGAAAACAATAAAAATTTCAGTATTTTCTTTAAAATAATAGCTAAAATGTCATATTACTAGTTAAGAACTAGTTAATGCCAAATTCAGCTAGCACGACTCCCCCCCCTAGAAGTAACACCATCCTCGGTGTTTCAGTCTAGCTCACGATATAGCTCTAGGTAAGCCTCATGTACAAACTCTTCTTCTTCCCAAGTTGTCTCCTCTAGGCTGAAGTGCTTACATTACACTTTAACCTAGGTAACGACTCATTTCCGGAGAATGGTTTCTCTGTGGTCGAGTATACATTGAGTCTTGAACAAAAACTCGTCGCCCGGTTCTACCTACAAACATAAAATTTTTCTGTCCAATTCTCATAAATTTTTTATGTTTCAAGTTAGAAATTTTCTAAATCTATCCTACTGAATGTTCTTCTGAAGAATGACATGTTTCGGATCATGTACTTATCACTTTAGCAGGGACACATGAAACACACTGTGTACCCGAATGTGACTATGTAAGGCCAATGATATGCCACAGGCCCGACCCTTTCAAATATCGTGAAAGGTTCGTAGAATCTGTGAGACAACTTGGCACAAGATGCCCATATAAAATTACTCTTCTTTGGTTTCATCCACACATACTCATGGTCACCCACCTAGAACTATCGATATGTCATTTTATTATCTGTGTGTATCTTCTGTCGATCTTTGGCAGCTCTCAGGTTTTGCCTAATCTTCCTTACCTCTGATTCCATCTTAGCCAACATTTCTAGTCCAAGCTTTAAGTTAGTTTCAGTGTTGCTCCAATTAATTGGAGTGCAACATTGATTCCCATATAGACCTTCGAAAGGACACATCTTAAGTGATTCCTAGTAACCATTGTTGTATGAAAAGCCAACTATGTGTAGATATTATTTCCATTTTGTCGGCTGCTACGTCACGTACATGCACATCATGTATTCATTATTTCGATTTTGTCAGCTGCTACATCATGTACATGCACATCTTGTATTCCAAAACTTGATTTACCCATTTTTTTTTACCATCCATCTAGGATGATAAGCAGTGATAGAAATTATTTTTGGTCTCAAAACCTCTAAACAATTTTTTTTAGAATTCTAAAGTAGACTTCACATATCTATCTGAAATAATAGTCTTTGGAATGTCGTGCAATCTGAAAATTTCTTTCATAAAAATATCTGCTATCTGTACAGTCTTATAAGTAGACTGTACAGGTATAAAATGTGCAGACCTACTCAACTATCGATAACCACCATAATAGAGTCATTGTGCCTCTTTGATCATGGAAAAACCATAATGAAGTCTAGGTATATGACCTCCCATTTCCATTTGGGTACTGGTATGGACTGCAACAATATAGCTGGATGTCGATGCTCCACCTTGACCTGCTCACACTCTAAATATTTGTTTAAGTATTCAACAATGTTTCTTCACATACCATGCTAGAAATATATTTTTCTAGTTACAGTTAACATTTTTTGGTATCCTGGGTGCCCTGCATAATTACTTTGAGGATACTCATTCATGATTATCTCCTTTAGATCCACATGGTTTGGTATATAAATATTTCCTGTAAAGGTTATCATTTGTTCTTTAGTAACTCCATATTTAGAAGTGTTTCCTTTCTTTCTAGCCTCTTCCATTTGCTCCCATAGGAATAGATATTCAAGATCCTCCTATGCTTCCTCTTTCACTTGATCTAAAAAATTGCATTCAAGTTGGTTATAGCAAAGGTCATAAACACAATACATTTTCCTACTTAAGGCATCCACCACACAGTTTTACTTACCTTTCACGTGTTGAATATCCATATCAAAAACACTTAGGAAGGAATCCCATATTTCATTTTACTAGTTTAAATCATCTTTCTTGAAGTAACTATTCAAGCTACTATGATCAGTATTTAGCACAAACTTCCTTCCCAGCAATTAGTGTCTCCATACCCAGAGTGCATGTACCACTACTCTTAACTCCAAATCATAGACTAAATATCTTTGCTCGTGCTCTTTTATCTTTCCTAACTCATAGGCCACTACCTTTCCTTCTTCAGATAAAACTGCCCCAACTCCATCCTTATAAGTGTCTGCAAAAACCTCAAATTAGTTGTTGGGGTTAGCTACCCTCAACACTAGTGCAGTGGTCAACAATTGCTTGAACCTTTCGAAACCATTCTGGCATTCATTAGTCCACTTAAATAATTTTCCATTTCTCTGCAAGGAGGTGATTGGAAATGTAATTCTAGAGAATCCTTAAATGAATCTTCAATAGTACCTAGGAAATCCCATCAAGTATCGGATATCCGCCACATTTTGGGGAACTCACCATTCCATAATTGTCTTAATTTTCTCTGGATCAACAGTAATGCCTTATGCAGAAATAACATGGCCTAAGTATTGGATTTTTGTTTTGAAGAAACCACATTTGCTGAAATTAGCATACGATTGGTGTTTTCTTAACATTTCCAACACTATTCTTAGGTGCTCCTTATGTTCTTCCTGATCCTCAGAATAGATTAAAATATCATCAATAAATATTAGCACAACATTATCCAAGAAGGGGTGAAATATACCATGCATTAACCTCATGAATTTCGTTGGTCCATTTGTTAACCCAAAGGGTAATACCACAAACTCATAATGCCTGTACCTCGTACAGAAAGCAGTGTTATAAATATCTTCATCCTTAATCTAGATCTAGTGGTATCTAGACCTTAAGTGTATTTTTGAGAATATTGTGTACTAGGATGAACTCTAATCACAAGAGTATGGAAAAATCTCACTTTAGTTGTGCATAACAAACAACCCTAACATCAAATATGGATGCCAATTTCTTTATATTTGTAGTTCGTTGACCAAGATAAATGCTACAAAATCTAGATCTATGTAGTAAAAGAAATTAATAAGTAAATAAAAGCAAGAGTTTCTCCATACATCCAATAGACAAGACAATAATATTTTTAAAGAATTTTTGTGTTTATGACACCTGGGAAGGGGACATAGAAAGATTTTACCAGTCCCCCTCAATGGGATGGGTTCTCGTATGTCCTTGGCACTTCAAATCTAAGATCTCTCTCTCTTGATGTTGTAGAAAACCATGACAAAAAATGGAACACAAAGGGAGCTCGCAAGAAAAAATATAGAAAAATGTGACAATGATGGAAGATGAAAGTCAGACCAAAAGTTTAGATCTAGAGCGATCTCTAGGCAAAAAAAGGTAGTGAGTGAATGGAAAAAACCTTCTATTTATAACAAAAATTGAGTTAGTTTCGATATTGGAGCGTAATTAAAATATTATTAACCAAATATAAATCCAAATTTTATGGAATATTTTATTATATTTCTTGGAGGGAAAAATAATTTGAATTTGGTCAAATCCCTTTGTTTGTAAATAATAAATAAATAAATGGTTTGTTTATTATTTTACATATGTGGTTGAGTAATAATTAAATAAATAATGATTTTTTCAATTATTTATAAATTATCTATTCAAAATTAACAAGGAATATTATTTAAATAATGTTTAAATAATTATTCCTAGGAAATAATAATATAAATAATGATTTATCTCATTAAGTTTCCTTTTTTGAGTTAAATATTACCAGGAATATTAATTAAACTATTGTTTAACTAATTATTCCTTGAGGAAAATCAAACAAATATGGATTTATTCAATATTTCCTCATGGGGTCTCCTGTTTAGACCATAAACAACTTAATAAATTAAGGATTACTAAGTTATTTTTCAAGTGAAAGGAATTTTACTTAGGGTAAAATTGGTCTTACATGGTCTACTTTGGTCCATCTAATAGTATTAGGTTAGATGACCAGAAATTGGTGTAACATATTACCTCCCAATGTGCAAGCATTAGGAGCTAATCGTATGACCGAAGTATGTTGTAAGAACTCAATCAGTAGACACTAAAGGGGAAGTCAGAGAGAGATAAATATAAGGTATACCAAAGCACTAGAGGACAAGACCCTGAGGAGGTGAGACTTACAAGTGTGACAAGTCCCTTTTAGGAGCAAGAACTTGTGCTACAAGAGGCAAGGGAGGCATACCTATGCCCGTAGAGACAAAGTACAAAGAATAATGAGTCCAGTAAACAAGTGGCTAAAATATAGAGTACATGATCGCATGAACATGAGCTAGATAAAAAAATAATAATGAATCTGACATACATACTATGCTTGGGATAACAACCCTGACTTATACAATAATATTTGAGTAAATGAGCTAAAAGTATAACCAAAGAGGCTCTCTAAAACAGGAGAGTGCTTTGAAAATCTAAGTGATACATGCAAACTGAAGAGGCGCTGCAAGTGCCTGAGGCCGGCACCATTAAATCTATGGAGCTTCATCCAAGGCTGTAATAGAGAGGTCATCATGGCATGTGGGGGGCTACTTAAAGGACCACCCCCTCATGAGGTTTGAAACATCTCACACACACCTGAGAATCACTGGTAAAATTTGTTGCATCATTGGACAATCAAGTATACAAATATTTGTTGGCTTATGGGGTCCTGACCCAAGTTTCGAGGTTGAGGTTTGCCAAAAAACCCCTATACTATTGGCCCTTTTGGAAATGACTTACTTTCATAGGCCAAGGTCTCACCTGAAGTATTATGGGAGGGTTTTGGAACCAGGTTTCCGCACTTTGGGAGAGAGTAGGTAATTTAAGGTATATATGTGTTGCAGCTTAGTAGGTTCACACAGAATAAGTCTATTCACATCTCTCTTATGAGTATAATAAACACATAAGCATATAAAATCTACTATTACTAACATATATAGTCAATATATTCGAATCCACATGCGCATTATCAAATATCATAACAAAAAATTATCATGATAGCCAATTCCAAATCACAGATACATTTGCAGCTTAAATAAATATCACAAATGCACTTCAACAGTAAACACAATCAATCCAGATAGCACAAAGGTGCTTCAAATATATTCCTCATTAATTAGCATAAAAAATCCACTTACAACAAAAACACAGCCCGCGTACACAACTTAGTGGGGTTCGCACACAATAGGACTGAGCATCTTCGCGCACATAGCCAAAAAGAGTCCTTACCCAAAGCAACCCAGACAGATCTTAAGAATTTGCACATAGCATCAATCTTCTGACTTAATTACCTACTAGACCCAACTACCTATATATTTATAAAATCTTATCCTTTGTTATCCGATGGTCCACAAACCCTATTTTTCGGACCCTAGAGCTACCTGTTATCCCGTTACGAAAGATTAGGGGCTTTGACCAACCCCAAAACCTCTACACAAGACCGATTATTATAAAATTGTACCAAAAATGAAGGTTAGGGAACACCATTCTAATAGGCCCCCAACACAATCTTGTGACTCGTCCGGAGTCACTGCAGTCATGGGGTTTGCATCTTCACCTGAAGCTGCTTGATCACATCAACCAGAAAGGGTAACACTCCTTCACTCTGTGCGTGAATATTCTGAGCAATATCCAAAAACTTCTGCGAAGTCAGACCTTCTGTAGCATCCATCACACTTTCCAATGTTTGGTTCAGTTTTTTGATCACAACATCCACTTCCTAAGACAGCTTAAGGGCTTCATCAGCCAAAGGTTTAAGGTGCTAACTAAGAACCTTATTTTTGTGACAGAGATATTTCATGTCATCCTAAAGTGTGTGGTTGTTACGCAGTCATGCCAGGCACTAAGATAGAACTAAAGTGGACATAGCATCTTCAAGTTGTTCAAACTCTTCCTCCTTCTAGCACAACTCTTGAGTAAAATCACAGAGGAGAGAGTCGTGTTATACCTTGTACCATAATTGCATAGTTGTATCCAACAACTCTAAACCCTAATAAATCTAAGTAGTAATAGTATTGGTGGCCTTTGTGACAAGCGCGGCTCGCTGAGCTCTTACTTCAGGTTGAGTTTGTCGTTGCAATTTGGACTGAATTTCATTCCTCGAAGCCTTTAGTGCTACAAAAAGCACCTCAATATTTTCGTGGGGGGTAGGAAAAGCCAGGATATTCTTAGTTACATTTGTGCAGAGCCTACTGATTACGTATTCTAGCTCATTCTGTTGCATGGAAGTGATGGTGCATGCAACCCGCACCTAGGACACCTCGGCAGTTTTTTCCACAATCATTTTGTTAGCTGTACTGAGCTACTGGTGCACCTGATGGTCTCTGTGCTGAGTCTCCTTGAAAAGGGACATGTGGAGGACCTGTGGTAGTTGATGCAGATTTTTGGCTAAATCCACTTGTACCTCTGCACAGGCCTGGACTTGCGCTCCTAAGGTAGGTGGGCTCAAGAGGAATGTTGCGCCTAGTAGGGAGCAGAGGCGGGTTTCCATTGTGATGATCAATTCACTTCCTGTCACTAGGGGTATCCTTGTCTAGATCATACTCATCTGTAGAGTGTTGGTTTTAAGCTAGAGATCTCAAAGCTCTGACTTAAGTGTAGTGACACTGGACTTTTGCTACTCTTCCAAAGCCAACCATTTCTCATTGGAGGTGAGGGTGACTGCATCTGTTATTTTCTCTAGGTCTTCCTCTGTTAGATTGAATTTTTTCTCCCGAACTAGCCTTCTAGCTCATTATTTCTTTCGTTTCCCTTTAACAGGGTCACTAGTCCATTTTTTACCTTCAATGGAGTCAACACCCTCCGCATCTAGACCCTCTGCGTCTAGATCTTGCTGCAAATCCTTCTATGATTCTTGCTCCACACCCTTCTCGGCATCCATGCCCTATCCTTTGGTCTCTTTGGTGGTGTCGAGCAGGGTGAAATTATTGGTTCTCGTACCAGCAATGTCCTACATACCTGATTTGAAGCCTAGTTTGTAGTGTGGAGGACAAGTAGCAATAAGGCGGTCAATCTTCTCATCAGCAACCATATACAGAAGTGATACCCACATTGGATCCTTGCAGCCCTGGATCTACACATTGTGCATTGTGACTTGAATTTTTGTGATAATTTTGTACTTTTCATAGATTCCTGGTGACAAGTGCGGCCGAGAGTGGATGGTAGCTACGAACCCTCTCTGAAATAGGACCTAGAAGACCTTATTATATTCAATGCATTTTTTATCCTTTGAATCCCACAGATTCGCATACCACGCCCCTTCACACATATCCAGCTAGAGCTCAGGGAGGACCGAATCTTCTGTGGCGTCCATTGAACCATTGCAATAAGGAGAAACAACTAGGAGTAGCAGAATTCCATTCCATGATCCTGGGCTTTGCACATGTTCTACAAAAATTCATTGCACAAGAATTGGGACCAGTTAAAGTAGACCCCTTTCTAGAAGTGGCTAGTCAACTGAATTACATATGCAGGGACTGTGGCAACCTGGAATTTGCACATCATTTTGCATGCTAAGAAAAAGGTGCCCATGTGCGCACCAGGGTCGTTGATAGTGCTGATCGTGAACCCCCCTAGTGTTCCGTTCAACGTGGTAATCATCGTGCACCTTACTAGAAACTTGTAGCTCATATTTATTACTAAGAAGCTCCATGGGATTTATCCCCTTCATGGGGAGACCAATAATACGGTGAATGAGCGCTCCCTCTATGGGAATGCAGTCTTGGATCCACAAGCAGTCGTCACGGACTAGAGCTAGCAGCTGGGGCATAATTTGGTTAGTGATATTGTAGTGGCAAAAATAAGGCATCCGCAGCAGATTTAAGGACTACCTTTAGTACATCATCCTCCAATTCCCTTTCTAGATATAATTCTCGTACCAATTCTGGAAAGGTCTCCAAGTTGGACAGGTCATGATCATCGAATTGGACCATGTGGAGCTTGCCAAAGGACTCTTCAATGATAGGGACCTCACCTAGAATGAGAGGAAACTATAGATACGCATGCATCCCATTGAGATTCTTCGGTGTGCACACCAAGGGCCTGTGAGGCCGAACATAGGATGGTAGCCAACTTATTATTTCAGTGATCTGGGCCTCTTCTTGAGTAGACAAAAGTCTCTTTGAAGGGCTAGGTGAACGTGCCTGGGGCATCGTTCATGGGGATTTCACGTTTCATGGGGACGTACATGGCTTCACCCCTACCCATTTCAGAGTCCCCCTCAACCCTTTCTCCTGGCCGTTTCCCTTCCCCTTCTTCTTCTCTACCTTCTTTCCCTTACTCGATGTGGAGATAGCCTCCTAAAACTCAGGAGTGACCTCTTCAACCTCATTAGTAGAGACCATGGTCTGTGAAGATTCAGCCAGATTAGTTTCTGTCATTCTTACCCAAAAGATAAATTTAGGATTTCTACTATAAGAAGGAGTAGCTCACCTAGACGTTAACAAAGCACAAACTATTCAAGATGCACGGAACCCCCTTATGATCTACCCTTTTTCTTTTATAGCCTTAGAGATCAACCAATGATTGGATGAGGCTTATTAGAAACTTACCATCAAGTAAATGGTAAAAAATATTTGGAAATCACCGCATTAATTATCAATAACCTGCTCCTTTCAACGATAAAATTTTTGTTTTACCCAATTTTACTGTTCCAACAGCTAGTTTTCGTAGCTATATATTAACCCTGCACTGCCATCAGACTTCCTTTACTCCCAGCGCACCCCTATGCTCCCAACGCACCTCTCCATGCTGCGATCAACCCTTGTGCTACCAGCGCACCTCCCCGTGCTACTAGACCTGTGAATGATCCCTGCACATACCATGGTCCTGCCTATGTTTTCTCCCATATCTCCATGCATTCTGCCCCATATAGCTACTTTCACCATATATTCATTTGATCTGGTACAGTTTGAGTTGGATGCCATTAACATATGCTGGTACCATATCACTGCACAGTGTGGCTAACCATACAACTCCTCCATCAGTAATTTCTTTTACCATATAGGGACCTAGCCAGTGTTGATGGACCTTCCCCGAGTGCTTTGCAAACTAGATATCGTATATCAAGACCAATTCTCCCTCAACAAATATATTTTGTCAAATATTTCGATCATGCCATGCTTTTTCCCAGTCCTTCTAAACTAGCTGATGGAAGTTAGCAATGAAACGATCTTCCTCCAAGGCCATGAGTTGTGCTAACCGCTCTTCCATGATATCATGCTTTTCCATGTTCGTAAAGGCTATTATGCGCAGGGTAGGAAAAATAAACTCCATCGGCATAATGGCCTCCTTACCATAAACCATCCGAAAATGGTGTTTTCCCAGCTAGTTTCTTGTAGGTGGCTCGATAGGCCCAAAGGACTCAAAGGATGCACACGTACCAGTCATTATGATTGAAATTACAGAACTTGGTCAGTGCATGTTCCAAGATTTTATTAAAATCTTCTATAGCTCAATTTTACTGTGGATGATACGGGGTGCTTTTCACGTGGTGGATCTGAAATTCTTCAGTCAAGGTCTGAATTTTTTCATTAACAAAATTCGTACCTCTATCACTCATCAGGATCTTTGGACAGCCAAATATATTTAGAAGATATTCAAAAATGAAGTGTGAAGCAGTATTTTTAGTTAAATCCTTCACATCTTGTGCCTCGGCCCATTTGCTTACATAATCAGTCACAGTAATGATCTAGCACACACCTGTGTTCTTCTCTGGCAGGTTGATGGGCCCAACGAAGTCAATTTCCTATTTGTCAAATTCTTGTAGGGCCATTTGAGGCTACAGGGGCATTTTGTCTCTACGCGATGACCATCCTATCCTTTGGCATGTGTCATAGGCTTTGAAATATTTGTTGGAGTCGCTATGCAATGTTGGCCACCATAGTCCAACTCTCAATATTTTCTGCATCGTTTCTTTCCCTACGTAGTGACCTCTTTCTACGGCCCCATGTGCTTCTGCTAATATGGTGTGCCTTTCATGCTCGAAAATGTATCTTCGCAGCACCTCATAAGCTCCCAGCTTATACAGGTGGCCTACTATGATGGTAAAATCCATTGCATGGGTTATAAATTCTTTCATTTGTTGTACCGAATACTATGTAGGTGTAATTCCTATAGTTAAGAAATGAATTATGTCAGTGAAGTGCGCATCAACTACCTTAATAGAAAATAGATGTGCATTAGGCAGTCCTTCTTCTTGGTTGGTTGGCTCTTCACCACTTTCGATTTGAGATAAGTGGTCTGGCCCCGCATTTAGTTTCCCCGACTTCACAATGATATCAAAATAATATTATTGCAATAGTAACAGCCATGGGTAAATATTCCCCCCCAACACAGGCTTATTCACTAGGTACCTCAAAGACGAGTGATCTATAAACATCTTGAAGTGCCCTCCTAATAGGTAATTCGAGTATTTCTACAGGGCGTATACCATGGCCAACCCCTAATGCTCAATAGTAGAGTAGTTAAGTTGTGCACTAGAGATTTTTCTACTAGAAAATGCAACTCGATGGTCAATTTCTCCTTCCCCATGTTGTGTTGGGACAACTCCCAGGGCGATCCATGACATATCTACATGAACATGGAAGACCTTTTCCCAGTTAGGGAATATGAGGATAGGGGTAGAGACCATCCTCTCCTTGAGTAGTTCGAAACTCTTTTGACACTCCTCATCCCAAAAAAATGAAATTTCCTTCTCTAACATCTCTTCCATGGGTGTTGTGATAAGCACATACCATTAAATGAAATTCTTGTAGTAGCTTGTATGTATGAGGATAGAGCATAGTTGTTTCTCAGTTGTAGGGATTTCCAGGTTGATGATAACTACTACCTTGGTTGGGTGAACCATCAATCTTTGTCGGCAGACTATGTGGCTTAGCAAGATCCCAAAGGGTATGAAAAATATGCACTTCTTAATATTTGAGGAAATCTAGTGCTTTTGATAGGTGTCCAACATCATGTGCAAGTTTGAGATGTGATTCTTTACCAACCCGAATATGGTCCAGTCATCAAAATATACCTCCAAAAACTTGTGGATGAACTCCTTGAATACTTCAACCACCGCCCACAAAAATATGGCAGGGGTAGTAAAATTCCCAAAAGGGAAATGCAGCAATATAATGTAGAAAGATAGGAAAAACATGCAGATCATATTTTATTAAGTAGGAGGCCAATATGGAGACCTTGCATATTTCATTACAGCAGAAAAATATATGAAAAAAATGGCCCATAATATGGATGAAAAGAAAATAAATCCTCCAATAAAATAAAGCCCTCAAAATGAGGTGTTGCAACCATATATTAAGACTAAAAAAGATACAACGTTATTTTATTGGCTTTGCAATAGCTGTAGACTAAACATCATATCTAGAGTAATTAATTTTACAAAAAGTTAGATCTATACCAGATGCATGCACTATACAAGCTCCTCTAATGAACCCCCTTGGGGTTTTTAGCAAAACACCAAGCACAAGTTGTAGATCTGAGATCCAAGACTACAGATCTTCTGAAAAATATAGATCTGGAAAGTTTGGCTGATCTGATATGAACAATAGAATACCCCCCTCCCATAGATCTCCAAAGTGAAGGGCACATCCCCAACAATCAGAAAATTACTCTCCAACTTGTGTGCTGAACCACCCTGCAACTACATCTATAAAAATAACGAAAATTTGGATCTATACTATGTTGTATGGATCAAAATTAGTTTTTCCTCATGCCAAGATTTGAAATGATTCTCAATGCCTTCAATGTTGTCCTCCCAATGAGGTAGAGGCCTCCTTCACTAAAAAGAAGCATTGAAATGGAATAGATCTTAAAGATCTAATCTCCACTTGCTGTAGCTTAAAAAAATATGCACTATAGTTGAAAGAAAAATCTTGGCCCTAAGCCAGATAGTAGAGAATTCAATACAAACTCTCTGAAGATCTACCGAATGGGAAGTGGTGGGATTCCCTACCAGGAATACCCAATGATAAACAACATTCAATCTTAGCTAAACAACAATAGAAAAATATATGTCTAAACAGACAATATATTTAGAAATATGATCAACGTCAACATCCTTGTAATGCTTCCATACCTCCCTTTTATAAGACAAGAGCTTGCAAACCCTAAACCACTTCCAATGAGATCACTCATTTCACACAAGGCATCTCCATCTAAAACTGCATTGTGCCTCATTGATGGCCAGTCCTCCATGACAACGCTATATATTTGGTCAAGGTTGACCCAGTCAAAATGATCCAGCCCCTTTCACACCTAAGGGTGCTTGATTTAACAACCAAGATTTATACTTTTCACATTTGGCATTGATTTATTCAATATTAAGGAGTATTATGGACCTCCTTTTCTCTTTTATTCTTTAAAAAAAGTAATAAAAAAAATTAATATTCCAATTAGCTCATGACTAATTAGGAATATTACAGTCCTCCCCTCCCAAATATTTCAAGAAACTGACAAGGTGAGTGTTGCAACTCTTCTTCTCCTCCATTGGTGACACCAAGATGTGATAAGCTTCCTCCATAGCCTAAGTGTTCACCAATCAATCCTTCCATTAATTTCCCCTCCAAAGTTCCCATGAGATTTAAATAATCCATCCCATAAGGAGACAATAGCTCAAATGAAACACACATTTTTCTCCCAATGTTCTCCCTGAAACATGTAACATAAGATACATGGAGAATATCCATCCCATAGGGCACATACATACCTCTCATCCTCCCTACATACATCCCAAAAAATTACAAGTACATCATCCATGTATGGGATCAAAACTACATATATACAAAGAGAAATTTGTGCATATGCAAGTGGTTCATAGTCCCACATGTGGAACCAGCAGAGTGCATCTCCTGAATGCATCATATCATGAAGTGGTAAGTGGTTTCCCCACAAGTTACTTGCTTTCCATGTCATCTCACTATGGCTGAAAGTGTGAGATATATTTGGTGCTTTAGGAATGCACACATCATGAAAAAAAATCTCCCCTTGTCCTCTAGGGGAGAGGCCATATTTAGAAATTTTTGTGGCCCAAAGTTTTCCATGAGGTTTATAAGGTATAATACTCCTCCTTGGAGTTATGGCCTGCATATACATTGTGAAATAATGCAAACAATAATCAAATGAAACATTATTTACATGAGCATATTCTTCACCAAAATTCCTCCTTAAACAAATGGAGTGGTGGATAGATCTATCCCCTTCCTAAAAAAGAGAAAGATATGGTTGAATTAACCCCTTTATAGACTTATGTTGTTGTCCCAACTCCACATGGTCCATGCATATTTGAAAATTTTGATGTATTTTTCCTATAAAGCCCCTCCAAGTATAGATCCTCATGATGATGTTGTATAATCTCATGTAATATGTCTGGCTGAAACAAAGCTCTTCATATGCCCTTTTTAGCAACTTCTCCTTGAGCTTGGAGGCTCTATACAATAATATTACACCATTGTAATAGATGAATCCTCCTTGGAATAAATATCCCTCTTCATGTAGCTCGTCATCAAGTATCATGCATGTGTGAAGATCCTTAGAATAATCCACCAATAGTTGGGATTTTCAATATGGATCAATATCCCGTAGTAACAGCACTAATGATCTATAAACATAAATGTTTTTCATATGGTTGCTCTCCTCCTTGACATATTCCATGCCAAAGGAACATTTTGGAAGGTCATCCCTTCCATGCTTCTCCTCCCACAGTGAAGAATCTGAAATGAGAGTGGGTAATGATGATGTTGGGAGAAGATCTCCCTCCTCCTTGAGCCTACCCAAGACTCCCAGTGTGGTATAATTGTCTTCCAATTCTCCCATCCCTCTTGGATTTATGCTTGGAGAATCATATTGTGAGACATATCCCACAAAATCTGAATCAGGTGGCCTCCTAGGTGGTTTTCCACTAGATAATAGTGTCCCATGCAACAATCTCATTAGCATGATAGATGGGACTGTAAGTTCATTGCTTCCCTTACGAGAATCCATCTTTTCTTTATGTGTGGAAGTTGTATGTGAAGATATGTATGCATGCCTTTGATAATTTGAGTCTCATACTCTTCTTATCCACCCATTCAATTTTCAAAGCCTCCCAATCAGTGGTGAATTTCCCCAATATAATCAACCATTGAATACCCAATATCACATTGGTGTCAGGTATGTCAACCACAAAGAAGTGATCTATCAATGTATATGTCCCCATGGTGACAGATAAGGATGGTACATAATGCATGCATTGCATTTTCCTATCTCCTAGGACCAAAAAAAGGAATCTCTCAAAAGCATCAGTGGCTATTGCCCTCCTTTACACTAGTTGGGCATCAACAAAATTGCGGGTAGCTGCACTATCAATCAAAACAAAAACCATTTGATTCAAGATGGAACCTTGAACTCTTAAGGTCTAGTACTTAGGTACTCCTATCAAAGATTAAATATCGCCTCCATTAGGATCAAATTCTCCATTCCCATCTCTTGATGGTGTTGGATCTCCTCCTTAAGTGTCAGCGTTGTGACCTCTTCTTGGTTCATCTTCTTGTTCCTCCTCATAATCTGAGAAGACCTCTATGTAATGTGCTTTTCCAACTGCACATCTATGTCTAGGTGCCCATGATTCTTGGAAAGTGAAGAGAAGATTCCTTATTCTTAGATCTCTCTGGACATCATCATCAAGAGGTTTCTTGTATGAACTATCCTTTAAAGGAGCAACCTTTTATTCCTTTCCCTTTGAAGGAAAGAGGGCTTATGCTGAAAAGTTGCCTTTGATTTTGGCAAGGCATATTTAAGGTGTCTAGCCCTTTCAATAGCATCATGTAAGGTAGTGGGCTTGGGATATTTAACCAACCCATGAAGAGGTTCATCTAAACTATCAATGAACATGTACACCCTTCTTGTTGTAGACAAATCAGAAACCATAAAAGAAAGTCCTAAAAATTCAGAGATGTATGTTTCTGTATTACCTGGTTGTTTCAACTTTGCAAAGCTCATGAATGGTGCCTCTGGATCTCTTGTGTCCAATATTTCCACCAGCCTTCTAGTGAACTCAGAATTAGAATTCATATTGGCATGACCCGATGTAGACAAGCCACAAAACCCCCAGTCATGTGCTTCACCTTCAAGGTGTAGCACTACAATCTTTATAGCCTCCATCTCTGGAACCTTGTTCAGCTAAATGTAGATGTCAAGTTTTTCTACCCAAGATTTTACAGAACACTTGGATGACCCATCAAAGTTTGGTAAAAATAATCTACCCATAGTGTGGTTTCGATCATGATTCTGAATGAATCCACCACCTCTATGATGATGCCTTGGTATTCTATTGTCCTTTATGTGAATTTTTTTTTGAAAATTCAAGTGATCCTAGAATCTCTTATTTTGAGACTCGTATTCTTCAAAATAGTCTTCAAGGGATTCATGCTATGGAATCCCTTCATTTACCACAACCAAAAATGTAGGCATGGTAGAGTGTTGGGAAACTTGTGTCTGATGCATTGGTTGATCATTCAAGTGATGAGACATGCCAGAGCCTTCTTAAAGATGAAATCCTTTAGGGGATCCCTTGATTCTGTCCATTCACATCCCTTTGATCTCTCTAGAAAGGTCTTGCATAGCTCTAAGTAGGACCTTTAGGAAATCCTTCCCTTCATCTTCACCTCTAGATAATGTGGCTTTACCCTTGTCTTCATTATCATTTTCATAATAAAAATTTTTGTGTCTTCTCTTTTGATACCTCTTCTCTCTTATAGATTTTTGATTTCTGTGGTGTGAGTTTTTAGTTGTTGAGTTCAGAATCTCCATAGTTAGAATTTTTTCATCTTCTCTCTGTCAGTAAGAGGCTCTCCTTCTTTAGAAGACATATTGGCTTTTTAGAATTCACAAGCTATGCCAAGATGATGCTCTGATACCACTATAATATTCCCAAATGGGGAATGCATCAACACAACGTAGAAAGATAGGAAAATAAAATAGATCATATTTTATGAAGTAAGAGGCCAATATGGAGACCTTTCATATCTCATTACAACAGAAAAATATATGTAAAAAATAGCCCATAAGATGCATGACAAGAAAATAAAGTCTCCAATGAAAGAAATCCCTAAAAATGAGGTGCTGCAACCATATATTAAGACTGAAAATGCCTTGAAGAATTAATCTATATTCTCTGCAATAACTATATATTACACATCAGATCTAGAGCAAGTAAGTGTAGAAAAATTTAGATCTATATGAGATTCATGCACTATACAAGCTCCTCTAATAAACCCCCTTGGGGTTTTCAGCAAAACACCAAGCACAAGTTATAGATCTAAGATCTAAGATTGCAGATCTACTAAAAAATATATATCTGGAAAGTGTGGTTGATCTTATATGAACAATAGAATATCCTCCTCCAATATATCTCCAAAGTGAAGGGAAGATCCCCAACACTCATAAAATCACTCTCCAACTAGTGTGCTAAAACACCTTGCAACTACAGCTACAAGAATAACATAGATCTGGATCTATACTATGATGTAGGGATCAAAATGAGGTTGGACTCATGCCAAGATGTGAAAATTATGCTCAATTCCTTCAATACTATCCTCCCAATGAAGTAGAGACCTTCTCCATTAAAAAGAAGCACTTAAATGGACTATATTTGAAAGATCTAATCTCCAATTGTTGCAGCTTGCAAAAACAACCAAACCCTCTATAGGATCTATGTTGTAGGTGAAATAATAATTTTGGACCTAAACTAGATAGTGGAGAATGCAATATAGAATCTCCCAAGAGCTACTCAATGGGAAGAGGTGGGATTCCTAACCAGGAACACACAATGTTAAACATCATTCAATCTCAACTAAACAGCAAGAGAAAGATATATTTCTAAACAGAGAATATATTAAAAAATGTGATCAATGTTAACAACCTTCTAATGCTGCCATCCCCTCCCTTTTTTAAGACAAGAGATTGAAAACCCTAAACCACTTCCTATGAGATGACTTCTTTCACACAAGACATCTCGATCTAAAACTGTGTTCTGCCTCATTGATGGCCACTCCTCTATGACATCGATGTAGATTTGGTCAAGGTTGACCTAGTCAAAATGAATAGAGTCCCTTTCACACATAAGGGTGCTTCATTTAACAGCCAATATTTAGCCTTTTCACATTTGGCATTGATTTATTCATTATTAAGGAGTATTATGGACCTCCTTTTCTCTTTTATTCTTTAAATAAAGTAATAAAACAAAAATTAATATTCCAATTCACTCATTACTAATTGGGAATATTACAGGGGCATTCATGAGCCCAAATGGCATGACAATGTACTAGAAAGATCCCCACTCAATGATGAATGTAGTTTTGTTGTGATCTTTAGGTGTGATCTTAATCTAATGGTAGCTTGAGAACCCTTCCATGAACGATTATGCTTCCTATCCCCCCACGCTATCTAGGATTTCATATGAGAATGGCATAAGAAAGGGATCATTTACACATGCATCATTCAATTTGCAGAGGTCAACACAGATTTGTATCTCTCCTTCAGTATTTTTCTCCTTAAATATCGTAGGAATTACCCAATATGACTGTTTGGCTTGTTCGATGATACCTGCAGCTATCATTTTGTCAAGTTCTTCCCTAACCTTTTTCTTATACTTGCGGTTTAATCGATAAGGGCATTTCTTCACAGGGTGCGCATTTGGTTTTAAAGAGATGCGCATGACCCCTATGTCCCCTATAATCCCCTTGAGTTCCGAGAATTTCATAGGAAATAGGTCCTAGTATTTTGTGAGGAGTTATGCGACTCTTCCAATAGTATCATCATGCTAGTAATCCCCAATTTTAGCTAGCTCAGGTTGCTCCTTTGTTCCAATGTTGACTTCTCACATCTTAAGAGGCTTAGTCACATTGATGGTCTGCAGCGGGGATCACACAACTGTGCACACTCCCTTTGACTACGGGATAGAGATATTTTTTGGGTCTTCACTACATTCCTCCATTGGCATATTAGAATAGTTTACAATATCCTACATCTTCATCTCCCATGTTGGCACCCAATATGTTTCTCGATTGCATGATTCATCAAATACTAAGGTATATATATCCTGCAAGGCTTCTTCGAGTGCCTTCATTCCACCTATCAACACGAACATCCCTACAAAATCATCCTTTAGATTTTCGCAGTGGCAGGTGCGTTGATGTAGTTCTACATCTAGATATCATGTGGTGTGGATTGGCCCCAAGGCATGAATGAATAGGTGGACCCATTCGTCCATAGTTCTTTAACACCATTCCTGCATCCATGCGGACAAGTGTTAGCGCGGGTCTCCTGGGCCAAGAAAATTTTTCATGTGTAGGTTAATCAAGGTTTCAAACCATAGGACCATCATCTCATGACATTCCTCCCAATCCTGGAAGGTCCCCTCATGTGTTTCCCACCACCGCACCGGGGTTGTGCACATTGCTAGGTTGAGTGCCCACATTATTCTTTTCCTTGGGACTTCAGCTTCAAATTTTCGCAGAAAATATCTGACACTACCAGAACCATAAAATTAGGCTAGTTCGCTTACCTCTAAGGAGATACATCAGAAGCTTTTCGTGATCCTGACACATCGCAGTGCAGATACATCATGTAACCAATTCTGCCAATTTTCTATCTCCCCATTAGAGTTAGAGAGACATTCACTGTCTTTTTCCCAGCAAAGCACAACATTAGATGTAGGATTGACCCAATCTTCATCCCAAGCAGTTAATTTACAAATGTGATCCACATCCTCTTCTTCGCGCACCAATTTTTTATACCGCCCTCCTTCCGTAGTGTCTAGTGGGACTATCACCCTTGAATTCTTGTTTTCGAAAAACATGTTCATTTTCTTTAGATTGATAATGCCTCCCATGTCTATCACCCAATCCAGTCCTAGGAGAACAAGATAAGGGTGCACATCTTCCACAATCTGAATGACTTCAAAATTTGTGCATACCTTAACTCCTGCAAGATCTACCATAATATTTGACAGCCTCCATAATGGTATGGTAGTTTGTTGGTTACTCATGGGCAAATTTAAAATGGAACATTCCAGCTTAGGTTCTCCCATCTACTGCCATGTTTTCTTTGGTAGTACGTTTGCATCTGATCCCAGATTCAATATGACCTGATCCATTTCATAGTCACTGATCTACTCTATTATCTGCATCTCGCACTTCGTGTGCTTCTTGTACTTGTACAACTTGTGAACATCTCTAACATTTGTAGGAGTTTCAGTTCTTTCCACACAACTATCTATCAGTATTTGAGCATATCTAAGCTCAGTAGGATTGGTTTAACTTCATCGTGCGCTCTTAGGTTCTTTGAAGACTTGGAGGTGGATGCCTCATCCTTGGAAAAGTCCTTGCGGGCTGTGACAAAGTTTTTTTTTTCCTTTTGTAGGTCCAGACTTTCATTTTTTATAGTAGCCTTCCAGATAATGAGTTCCGTTGCAGATTTCTCCTCATCTCCCCTAGTGGCTATGTCATTTCACATTATGACATTAGTACTTGGTCCCCCATAGTGTGGCTCCACCTTAACCCTCTTCACATTCTGCGTTGGCATCTTCTGTTTTTCCTGCATTTTTGCTATCAGTACTGGGAATCCTCAATCACATGATCAATTTTCTACAATATTGGCAAGATTTTCATGCAAGGTTCAGAAATTCCCTTGCAAAGTTCCCTATTTCTCCATAGTTTGTAACAGATCAATTGCCCTCTTCCCTGACCTGTGCCTCCACCCCTTCCCCCTCCCCTTCCTCTTGTTGGGGAACCTCTCTACCTGAGGGAGATAGTGGTGAATAAGGGTCAACTTATACCCTGTATAGGTTCCCTCGGTCTATCATCCAATCACAGGTCTGACAGTTATGCTTATAATGTCCCATAGAGGAATAAAATCGACACCATTTTTGCTTTAATTATGGAATGTAAGCACCAATATAGGGATAGTGGTTGGTATCGTGTAGTCCAGCAATGTGATAATCACTGCACCATAAAGTTGGACCAGTTGGCCCCGTATCTTCTTAAGGGCACAATTGCTTGGGTTCCCAACCTTGATGTAGTCTACCAACATAGGGAACTGATCCTTGGTGTGGCCAGACACCCTCCATCATCTGCACCATATGTTTGGGCTAGCTTCTTTCCCCCGTCCCTTTCGTAGATTCATGATTTCAATATGCATTTCCTCGAGCTATCCCTAGATCTGTTGTACCCCAAACTGGGCATCGTATCTTGGCACAACTTCTAGTTTCATAGTAATCTGCAAGGCTTTCTCTTGCATCTCAATCACTTGCTGACCCATAGGTCCGCGTAGGTGAGGTAGCAGCATAGTGATAAATCATTCCTTGTTTTTCCTATCATCATACTAAAACTCCCCACCTCTGATAAGTTTCTTTAACCGATGATCAACTTCCCATACAGACTTAGTAGGTCCCTGTCTAAAGTATTTTATGTCAGTTACTAGTTGTTAGTAGGATTGAAGCTTTGAGAATTGTTTTTTTAAAGCTTTCTTAATTTCTTGAATAGATGGATCTGCATCATAGCATACGTACCCCATATCCCAGTCCAAGGCCATTCCTTCAAAGGCGAGGGATAACTGCGCTCTCTTTACAACATTGGTAGCCACATTCTTCTCAGTCAATACTGCTTCTACTACAAACCAAAAACAATCCATATCTTCATCCCATACAACCTTGAAAGTGGGTAGCTTCATCTGTGTCGCCATTTCTTCTTCTGGTGGTGGCGGAGGTGTGGGTGATTTCTTACCCTTATGCTAACTTGAAGGTGGTGTAGCTAGAGGACTATTTCCTGCGTGAACATCAAACTCTCTTAATGGACTATATATGGATCTATCCCCTTCTTGATTGGTTTAGTATTACTTACCACTTAGCGTTGTACTTTCACTATGATCAGAGGTCATTCATTCAGTGTGGCTACACGAAACGCCTTTTTTGCACAATAATATTTTAATTAGAAATGATAATGTTCTCAAGAACTTACCTCTAAAACCTTTGAAGAGCCTCTGCTCTACCTCAAAATAGGATATGAACTAATCAAATGCAAATTTCATTACAAATCCCCCTAACACACTTTCCACCCAATGATCTACTATGCAGGTGATCGTGTTGTCAGTATTCTCCAATTGTTGAATTGATTCCGGCATTCACTGCGTAACCTGATCATCCTTCCAACATTTCTGAAATTATAAAAGCCTCGCTAACCACTCATGAAGCTCGTGCGCAAAATTTACCAAGAAAATTTCATAAACTTCAGTGAATATGTACTTATTATTCCACTTCTTAGCTGTCAGCTTCATGTTGTGATTCTATTTTACAGCAAATTCCTAAATCTTTCTTTCAAACCAGTATTCAATTTCCAGTCTCTCAGGTCTCCAATGGCCTCATGGAATTATTTTATCTCTCTATCAAAATGCTACCGGTCCCAGTAATGGAACCATTTGTTGGCTTGAAGGGTCCTGACCTAGGTTCAAAGGTTAAGGTTGTCCAACAAACCCCTATACTACTGGCCCTTTTGACAATGACCTACTTGCGTAGGCCAAGGTCTCACGCAAAGTAGTATGGGAGGGTGTTGGAACTATGTTTCCACACCATGGGAGAGAGTAGGTAGTTTAAGGCAGATCTGTGTTGTAGCTTAGTAGGTTCACATAGAATGAGTCTATTCGCAGCTCTTTTAAAAATATAATTAGCACATAACCATAGCAAAGATATTATTACTGATATATCTAATCAATACATTTGCATCCACATGCACATTAGAAAATACCATCACAGAACATTATAATCTCAGCCAATTCCAGATTACAGATACATTCTCAGCTTAACTAAATATCACATATGTGCTTCAACATTAAACACAATCAATCCAGATAGCACAAAGGTACTTCAAATATATTCCACATTCATTAGAATAAAAAATCCATCTACAATCTAAATAGAGCCCGCGCACATAGCCTAGTGGGGTCCGCACATAGCAGGACTAAGTATCTTCATGCACACAGCCAACAAGAGTGCTTACCCAAAACAAACTAGACAGATCTTAAAAATTCGCACGTAGCATCAATATTATGACTTACTTAACTACTAGACCCAACTATATATCTATTCATAACATCTTAGCCTTTTCTATATGATGGTAGAGCTACCTTTTAACCCATTATAAAACATTAGGGGCTTTGACCCACCCCAAAACCCCTACACAAGACCGGTTATTACAAAATTGTAACACAAACATAGGTTAGGGAACCCCCTTCTAACAATCTCAATCATGCTATAAGGAGCTGGAATTGAGAAAAAATCAAGTCAAAGGGAAATAAGGAGTCCCTTTTCTTCATCTAAGGTTCCGAACAGGAGTGGAAGCTGGAACCAAGGTACACCACCCTCTAGACCTGTCTTCTGGAATGAATGAGCTAATGTCGACAGAAGGAGGTCAACCATAGGTGAGGCAACAAGGGATCCTTATCTAGGGCATGATAGATAATAGTAGAGCGATTGATAGAATAACACCAAGGGTGATGGTGGAATGGGGGTATTGAGTAGCGGGTTGATGACTTCCCTTGTTAGAGCATGAAGGGCATGGATGACCTAGCAGCAACTGACATAATATCAAAGGGGACATGGGACAGTAGGATTAAAGGCCATAATGTGTGACATAAGAGAGGAACCAATAAATGAAGGATTAAGTACTATATTGGGATACAAAGAAAATTAGGATAGACTCCATGGATGTGATGACGACTCAACTTGGATGCTCAAAGCAAGGGCGACTTGATAATGCTGCCACACAGAAAAGGTTCGGTGGGGACCATAAATACATAAGAACAAGTTGGTTGCTCATGAAAAAAATTGATGCGAGCATGCACAAGTATGAAGGAAACTGGTGCTCCAAGTATGAGTGTTGCAAGTGAAGAAATTTGATTTTGAGGAGTGGTGAAGTGACCCTTCTTAGAAAAAATGTTTCATGGTGAAGTATCAAATCATAAAAAACTAAAGGATACCCATTTGAGAGCTCGATGAGAGCTTTCCAATGGTACAGATGGTTTGTTAAACTGAGTTATGGTTCACCACAGCGAGCAAAAGAAAAATATAGGGTTTCAATTTTAATAAGGCATTTTGCCTCCAAATTCACTCATTTGCAAGCGTATCTTTGGTGAATGTACAGGGGAGAGAATGCCCTAAATCTTTCGGTGATCATAGAGACAACATTACAAGAAAAAAACACATTGGTGAGGAGAAAAAATGGTCACCATAAGCTCGTTGGTGAGGGTCAAAAGAGCCTTCACCACCAAAAACTGAATGTCACGAAAGGTGGCGTCACCGAAAATATAGGTGTTGTGGTGACATTCAAGGTCCGTCACCAATAATGATTTATAGTGATGGATAGTGACCGTCACCATTTCATATGAACAATGGTGACAGAAAATAGCTTCCATCACCAAAAAACTGAACGTCACCAAAAGTGGCATCGCCGAAAGTATAGGTGTTGTGGTGACATTTAAGGTCCGTCACCAATAATGATTTATAGTGACAGATAGTGACCGTCACCATTTCATATGAGAAATGGTGACAGACAATAGCCTCTGTCACCAAAATACTGAACGTCACCAAAGGTGGCATCACCGAAAGTATGTGTTGTGGTGACATTCAAGGTCCATCACGAATATTGATTATAATGACGGATAGTGATCGTCACCATTTCATATGAACAACAGCGATTTTTTGTGATGGACCTTTCATGGCCATCACTATTGGTGCATATATATGGTGATGTTCATTGACCGTCACCATAAACTCATTGGTGACATCAAGGTCCGTCACGAACAATGACTATAATGACAAACAGTGACCCTCACCATTTCATATCAACAACAATGATTTATGGTGACAGACCTTTAATGGTCATCACTATTGATGCATATATATCGTGGCATTCATTGACTGTCACCATTTCATATTTTGGTGAGCATCGAAAAATTTCACCATAAGCTCATTGGTGATGGTCAAAAGAGCATCCGTCACCAAATACTAATCTTCGTCATTCCCTATATATGAATATCAGGGCACGATGGAATCGAACCACCAACCTCCTACTTGTAAAGCAGGTGCTCTTCCCTTGAGCTAGCACCCTTTAAAGAATTAGAATTTAAACTAGAAATTTCCCTTAAAGGTGCAAAGATACACCAAAGGAATAAGAACCAGGAAAAATGAAAGAATTCAGTGTCCTTGCTCCTATTTTTATTCTATGACACTCTACAAAGTATAATCTTGATCTATGACATATTTGTGCCGAGTGGTTCTAATTTAATAGCAAATGTTATATTCAGATAAAATAAATGAATAACTTAGAGGTCTTATGGGCTATTTTTTAATCCTTACACCAAAATCTCTTAATATTCAAGTCTATGGAACAGCTCATTCAAAGTTCAAACCGAAGTATATTTTAAATGGAAAGCCTAAAACCAGCTAAGTAGTTTACAAGTTAACATTTTGGATATAACTTCTGTTCAATTTATATGACAAGTTATGCCATAACCTTGAAACTAGTTTCTTAGCTAAAAGACTTTCTTAAGTCAACAATGACAAGAAAAGATAGTCATGGCAAGCAAAATTCTCTTGTTTTTTCTAATGATGGTGCATGTAACTTGATAAAGGTTGTATGAGAGTGTCAAACCATAAATAGTTTCACTAAAACATGGATATGACAAAGTCTTTTTAAGAAACAAAATTTTAGTTGAATATATGAAAAGCATCGAGCTAAATGATATAATTAAACTAAAATTAACTATAAAAAAATGAACTTGCCATCATATACCATCTGGCTTGGTTAGTTCTTCAGAAAGAGAAAGTGCAATTGCATGATCCAACTCCTCATCTTGATTATGTAATGGACCATCCTGAACAAAAATGTCCACATACATCAATCAATGTTATTGTATTGGTAAGAATTTTGATATAATATATCAAAGCATGTACTATGTAGGAGAATAACTGGTAGCTGAATTACTTCTCTACTTGCATGTACTACCTTTGGTAGTTCACTTACTTGGAAATAAAAATCCTTATTAAAAGATAACGAAAAGAAAAGAAAAAGCCGTTGAATATGGATGGCCATCTTGATTTTATAGAGTTATAATTCAATACTAAAGGACTAGGAATGCTGCAACGAAATAGATGGATGGAGTGTAATAAAAATAATTTGGATAATTTAGGTTGCACATATCTTTAAATGGAACCACTTTTTCCTTTTGGATTCCAATTCTTTAATATGAAAATAAAATTTTCGATTCAACCAAAGAGCACAATATTTTGAAGTCTTAGTTGCCTGAAATAGGGTAAGGATAACATTTGGAAACGCGGATGACTTTTGAAACGACCACTTTCAAAACCTTTGGAAACAGAGCAATGAGCACTTCCACACACAGGTCCAAAAGTCATGACTTAGGAGCATGAGCACACCTAATTCAGGGATGATTAAATATGAAACGAATTGGGTTGCAATTATACTCAATTAAAAGTAAAGCAATGATTAAAATCTATATAAATGACTTAGAATTCAAACATGACAACTTTGGAATATGGTAGAATGTTGGTATAAAAACTTTGTTCATTATACATTCTCTTTCGTTTAGTTTTGATGTTTTACTTCCAAATTAGGTGTTTTCTTTGTTGGAGATAGAAATCCATACATCTAGGTCGAACCATTAATGATGCCCACAATGAAGGGGCATGTAGCTCAATAGTACAGCAGCAAACTAGCCAAGGGAAAATCTGGGGTAAATTTTAGTATGTATAATTTTCAAGACGGGGATAGAGCTAGTTTTTCTTGAGGTTATCTAGGGGACCTTAGCCAAAGTGTGGCCTGATGAGGGTATTGGAAATAGGAATACACACATCTATGTTGAACCCTTAAGGGCGTCCCTCATGAAGGGGCAAGTGGCTCAGTGTTAAAGCAATCCCACCAGCCAAGGAATTAAAAGTTTCAGAAATGTTTCAAGTAATAGACATTGTTAGTTAGCCTATTTTGCTAGACGAAACGGTGGATGATCTGCATTGGAAAGTGTTTGCATGGACCAAGTGGCTCAGTTTTTTATTAATGCAACCAACCAAGGACTTAAAAGTTTCGGAAATGTTTCAAGTAACATACAATTGTTAATTAGCCTATTGTGCTAGGCCAAATGGTGGACGACTTGCGTTGGAAACTGTTTGCTGAACAATATTGAGGCCCTGCCTAGGTTTGAAACTCAGTTAATCCACCTCATGAAAGGGAAAGCAGCTCATTGTTAGAGCAATCCAATCAGCTAGGGACTTTAAAGTTTTAGAAATGTTTCAAGTGATAGAGAATAGTTAATTATACAGTGATATGTGGTTTAATGGTAAGTTTCATTGGGTGAAACTAACGAGACCGCAGTTCAAATCCCATTGATTATATGGCCTGCTATGGTCTCGCCTCAAGGAGTAGACTCCCCATTTCCTAGAGTCTCCGCTCTTGCTAAATCATAAGATCTAGTATATCTGGCTTATATCTGGCTTACAGGTTGCTGGATATACTCTTGGTGTTATAAGGCTCTTGCTAAATCATAATATCTAGTATATATGGCTTATATCTGGCTTACAAGTTGCTGGATATACTCTTGGTGTTATAAGGCAGCCACAAAGGTTGATCCTAGACCTCCCCCAGATTAGTCCAAGGAAGAAAGTTTTTTCTGAACAATATTGAGGCCCCACCCAGGTTTGAAACTCAGTTAACACACTTGGCGTGTCTCTGGGCAGTTGCATAATGCATTAGGTTCATGAGTATAGGGTCAGTCCCTCAGACATGACCCTGGGCCTCCTCAGAGACAGACAATAAGTTTAGGAATTCTCCTAATACCCAAAAAATAAAAAATAAAGGAAAAAGAAAGAAATTATCCTAATACTGAAAACAAAAGCAAAAAAAAATGACAGTAGTTAATTATCAATTCTTGTGATTAAAAAAATAAATGAAAAGAAAACAGACAATAGTTAATTAGTAGTTTCCAACTTTTCACTAGCATGTCGTAACATTTTTTGATGTATATGCAGAAAGAATTTGACTTCAGGATGACTCAGGGGTTGCTTTGTCAAAGTTTACTTACATGCCAAAAACTATTTTGATTTCAACCGACATGGATAAAACATGATCATAAAGAGATAAAATCTGATAAAACTTCAACAAAAATCATGGATGAAGTTCGCACTCGACAACAAGACTGACGTGGGAAAAAATATGTAAAGCAAACTTTTTAAGGTTCCATATTTCCACTCCTTAATGATAGGTTTAATAAAATAATCAGTTCTTAATGAAGGTGCTACATCCCCGTTAAGTTATAAGCTTTTGTTTCCACATTTTAAGAGTAAAAGATAACATCTCAAGGCACTGGAGCTGGTATAAGTGAAATTGTAAGTAGATATATTGTGATGCTTGGAATTTTTAAGTGACTGGTGTGGACTTCTTAAGCCATGGGCGGTTATTAAGCATGGAGTTAAGCTTGAACCATGGGGTTTTCCAGTTCATAATTAAGATAAAATCTATTCAATGGTCAGAAATTGAAAATTCAAAAGTTGCGTGAAGAGAAACACAGAAGAAGCACCTGGAAAATAGTCTTGGAGGAGAAAGTGTACCCACAAAAGAATGAGCATTGACTCATGCTCAATTTCCAAAGGCCAAAATTATAACCATTATGTATGGTAGAAGATGGTAGAACCTGATAAGACTGACCATCCTAGAAAATGGTTTAGGAGACACCTTGGAGAAGCCATTTGAAGAACCAATAGGATAATAGGACATCTTTATCTTATACAGGTTTGCAACAGGATATGTATTCCCTGATCCTTTTTCTGAATCATGGCTCTGCACCTGTGAGCAACTGGTGGGTATTGACCTAGAGGTAGAATGAAATCAGTCTGTCAAGCTTTAGAAGTATTTCATGCTATACTTCCAATGCCTTTAGAACCTTCCAAGGAATAAGACCACATCAGTCAACAAGAGTGCCATGAAAGAAGTGGCTCCTAGGAACCTCAGAGAACACAATATTTATGTAAGGCGGTCATCTAGATCAATTGTCATCATTCAGTAATCAATATGGAAACAACAGTTGACATTTTCTAATGGAATCCTCTTTGGATTCATTATTTAGGAAGGAAGAAAAAGGTTTCATCAAGAATTCTAACTTACAAAATTTTGGGATTAGAATATGATGACATATTCATGAAGCAGATGAAGAAAATGAAACTATTTCATTCTAAGGAAACCTGTTGTAGGATGACTCAAAAGGAAAATAATGAGGTACATGTATATATATGTTGACACTGGATGCTATGAAGTCATGCCATGTGTTTGCAGGTAATATACTTCTATCTTTAGAAGTATAATCAAAATAGAAAGAAAAAACTCTTATGATGCACAGGTTGCCAAAAGGGCATGATCTACACTAGATGAAATGACATAATATGTCCTCATATGGAATATGAGGTGGTTGTACATTATCAAGGAATTGTGCAATGGAAGTTCCTGGGAATGAAATAAAACTGTGGAGAAAGAAAAAGGAATATCATGGGAAGTAAAACCATGGAAAGAAGAAATCAACATCCAAGAAAGCTAAGAAGACTTGACTAGGAGATCTCCAGGGAATATATGTGGACTCTAATATAAGTATGGAAAATATAGAGACCCTTGAAAATACATATCTTTAGGAGATAAAAAAGGATGTCGATGCCTACAAGAAGGATGTCATGGAGAAAGATCATCACTAAGGTAAATTTTTATTTAAGTATTAATATTTATAATTGAATAATATCTGATGAGCTTATTCAAAGAATCCAAAGGGAAGTGTATATCTTCCACAATTTGATAACCATATTGCAGGATGTAATATCCTTCGAAAAAGTATGGTTCGAAGGAAAGCAGCATGATATGAAGGTAGACGAGATGAAAAATTGATGGATCACTTTTGGACAAAAATAAAAAGTGATGGGTGATTTGATCCCTAATGAAGATATCTCAAAGATGAAGACTCCTCAACAATGAAGAAATTCATGACATCAAAGAAAGTAGTTCTTCATGAGAAGCTCGATGTTTTCATCATTGTTGCTATAGGTCCCTGATTAAGAGGGGGGCTGGTAATAAGTTTATTACCTGGTAGAAACTTGGAAGCAAGTACCTAGGAGCCTGGGTAAGTCCTTGGCTAAGAGGGAGCCTTGAAAAGTCCTTAGATAAGAGGGAGGTTGAGAAAATTCCTTGATAGGAATGGGTATGTCCTCCCTAATTAAAAGGGAGAGATAGACATATCATTTTGGTATTCACCTGGAAGACATAATGTGGGATTGGATAATCCTCTCACATCTGATACTCTTTTGGGGATGTATTAGGGTATCCAAGGTAAGTGTAGTCGTGAAAGGACGTGTATTCTTTGAGGATTAGCTATCCCCAAAAGAATAGTCCTATGAGGTCATACTCGGTGAACACGCGGGTGGAGTATGTACCTTGGAGACAATGATGAAGATGTCTATAATCATTGGTCTCGCCAGCATTGTAGTTCATGTTCTCGTGAAGATATGGAGCTATTAATCAAGGCCTTGCACTGTGACAATGTTGGTTAATAAGATTCTATAACAGATGGATTACCAATCGAATTTTTCTTATGAGATTCTTCAGATTAAGAGTGACTATGTACCATTATGAATACCTCCCTAGTTAAGAGGGAATGTTGGAATGTGTAACTAAGTTCATTCTTCATAATGACTTGTAATTATGCATTTATGTAATGAAGAAGACAAATATAGTGTCTGGCTTTAGTTAAATATGGTGAATATTCTCCTTAATGAATTCATCTTACACACAAACCTCATGTTGACCTTCAAGCTAAAGCCAGACACTATATAAAGGATGATGCGGCCTCATTATGGTGTAATAAATTTTGGATCATGTCTGTGATAGAAGAGCCAAGTTTTGGTCTACATTGATGCGAGAATAGGAGGCTAGTCTAGGAAGAAAAGAAGAGGTATAATTACCTTTTTTTTGGGTCTATACCACCTCGCACATTTCAGATAGAAGGCTATCAAAGAAAAAGATAAGTCTCTCTTCTAGTGCATAGAACAATGCGTGAAGAAGGTAATACAACGATGAAAGGATCTGTGATTAGTTCAATAAAGGAGGTGTGCTATCAAAGGAAGAAAGTATTATCATATCTCTGTTTTGGTCTGCAAGTTTATCTCGCATATCTCAGGGAGGCCGAAGGTAATCACAATAAAGAGAAAGGCTACAACATCATGAAGAAAGGCTCGGTCTTGAGTTTCAAATATGTCCAAAGGATGTTGGAAGTAGGCCAAGAATAAGACTCTAGGAAGCTAAGGATAAGATCAAATGAAGCCAAGAAGAAGCACGCGGTTCGGGGCTACTAGACTAGGGACCAAGCTTCCCTAGTAAAGGTGCAATGTAGAAAGAAGAGATCAGCTAGAGAAGCCCAGAAAAGGAGTGACAAGGGTCTTGGAGTCATACTGGTGTCAAGGGTCTATTTCATGGTTATGGTACTCATCAATGGAAGATCTATAAGAAGAATTTGTTTTGGGTTTTCCTCTCCAAGAGGGAGAGGTTTTGGCCTTGCCTTAAAGAGCCTAAACTTTGTGTCTCTTGTGTTTTGATAATTGACTTGATGAAAGACATAATAAGCTAACAAAGATAATATCTAAGTAAAAGAAGCATAACAAGTTCATAATTAATTATCATGAAAGAGAAATTTAATTAAACGCCCTAATTTCTCAACAAGCTTGATATGCTCTTTACTATCATTACCTACCCCTTAGAGTAACTATGAGGGCTCGAGGGAAAATACAGATAATCATTCCAGCAGTTCTGTCCAAGAATTCTTGAAGCAGAAGAAGATTCAAAAGCTTTTGTTACTTCGATATGAAGGCTCTGGTGCTAGTACAATTTTCAAGTAGGAAAACTTTCTCTACAAGGGTGAGAATTTTTCACAGGAGGAGCTGCAAAACATCGAACTGATGATACATAGCAACCTATATAAATACCTTTGCAAATTTCTTGAGGGGCATGAGCATTTTGAGGAGGAAATATTAGAAGATATGGATGGTTCCAGTGTATATGAACAAGTTTATGCCTCAGATAAAAATGATGATAAAGAAATTGCTTAATGTACTTACTGTCTCAATCCAAAATTGAAACATTTTTCCAATTGGCTTCTGGAAATTATGGCAATGGGGGCTTTAGATGGTTTTTCCCCAGCTGCAACACGTGAGTATGCCCCAATAGTTGATGAAATGTGGAGGTACCCTGCAATTCAGGCTACGTATGCAAGAAGAAATGATTTGCATGTCCTCGCTGATGTTGTTGGTCACTTCTAGTAATGGGATGTTGAGGTATCATGTAATGCATACAATTCATCAGAATCTCACATTTTAGATGCTGGAGTGATTCAAAGTAATGGGTTAGCATTTATGGAATTTTCAACTGATGATCACAGTCCAATGTCAGAACCTTATAAATAAAACTTTGATTGTCCAACTCCAACTTTGAAGTGTCAGCTTATTAGAGTAAATAATAAAGGATTAAATGAAGGCTGTAAGTGGCTGGAAATATTTGAGAATGTATGAGATGTAATCTTCTGTGTTTCTATAAGTGAATATGACCAAAAGTGGGTTGAGAAATAAGATGACCTTCAATAAATAACTTTTTGAGAATGTTGTGGAGAATTCATGTTTCATAGATACACCATTTACTCTATTACTAAATAAATATGACATTTTTGAGGATAAAATTAATAGAGTGCCACTTACTGTATGTGAGTAGTTTAAGGATTTCAGTCCAGTGGAAGCACACCACAACAATCAGTCACTAGACCATCAAGCTTACTATTATGTGGCAATGAAATTCAAGGATCTCTATGCATCTCTTAGCAGCCATAAGTTGTTTATATGGCAAATGAAGACACAAAATCACAGCACAGTGAATGAAGCCTTCAAATATATTCATGAAATTTTAAAGTGGGCTTCATATGTGCAAGAAAAGATCTTGCGATACACGAACGTGCAATTTCCTGATCTTTTCAAAATCAAGTTCTGACAGAGCCTCCAAAAGTCTTGCATCCTTCTGCCTAACTACAATTTCATTCAATCTAAAAACCTCAGCTAATTGTATTGCAACCCTTCTATTTTCTTTCCAATTTTCTTCATTTTGATTGAGTGCATCATTCCTTTCCCTAGATGCTTCATCCAATTGCTTGGAAATGTTTCCTTTTTCTCTGCAAGCTTCTGCCAGTTGACAAAGAACCTCATCTCTTTGCCTCTTGAATTCTTCACTTTTCTTTAGTTCTCTATTTAAAACCGCCTTCAAGTTATTTAGCGTTGTCTCCAAACATGATTTTTCTGTTTGAGCTGCTTTCTTGCTTGCCTTTCACTTTCAAGCTCCAAGATAGCCTCCTTCAGTCATTTCTGTTTTCTCTTAATTACTTCATCTCATTGTTTCAAGCTTAAAGCTTCATCTAATTGTTTTGAAATATTTGTTTCTACCCTCCAAGTCTCTGAGATTTGATGGAGGTCCTCTTCATGTTCCCTTGCAATTTCACCACTTCGATTGATTTCTTTATATGCAACCATCTTCAAGTACTTAAATGAAATATCTAGGTATGCCTTTCCCATTTCACCTGCCATCCTCACTTGTATTATAGATTGAAGTTCCAATATATGTCCCTTAATAATTTCTACAGATGTTTCAAAAGAAATGTTTGGCAATATGGCTTGAATGGCCATTAATTCCTTCTTGTAAAAGAAGTCTGGACTCCTTGTAAAAAATATCTCTATATCCGACTTTGCCATTTCTCTTACAATACTTTCTTGCATTTCACATTTAGATTCTACAATATCTGTCTTAATTTCTTCTGCATCGGCTTTAGAAAAAACATTCGGTGATACGACTTGAATGGCCATTAAAACCCTCCTATAGTGAATGTCTGGAATAGATATTATGTGTTTTAATGTCCTCTTGGAACCATATTTTTCTGTTTCTCCAGCATTCTTTGCTTGTCTTTCAAACTCAAGCTCCAAAATGGGGTTCTTAAGTACTGTCTCCCATTTTATAATTGCAATTTCCTTCGAGTTTAATGTTTCATTTAATTGTTAACAACTTTTGTTTCTACTCTCCATGTTTGTCTGTTTAGAGGGAATATGTCATTCATTTCCCTTGGAAATTCACCACTTTTACTGATTTCTTCATATGCAATCACCTTCTAGCATTTAAATGAAGTCCCTAAATATACGTTTTCCATTTCACCTCCCATCTTTGCTTGACATCCTGATTCAGGTTCCAAAATATCCACCTTAAAGTTTTCTACAGAGGCTATAGTGGAAATGTTTGGCAATGTGACCATTAAATCCCCCACATTAAGAATGTCTGGACTGCTTTTAAAGATTTTCCTTGAATCTGCCTTTGCTATTTTACCTGCCATCATGGCTTGGCTTCCAAATTCAGGTTCCAAATTTTCTGGAGAGGCTTCCATTAATTTTGGCTTGCAAATAATGTCTGGAATGGCCATTAAGTGATTCGATGTCATCTCCAAACCTGTGTTTTCTGATTCAGCAGACTTCCTTGCTTGTATTTGAGATTAAAGCTTAGAAGTAGCCCTCTTGACACACTTCTAAACATGTACAGAAAAATCAACTTTGAAAAGTTCAAATTATGGTATTTCATGGTAGACAACAATTTTGAATGTTTCAATGCCTTTGGTTGAACTTGTGAAGTTTCCAACATGCAAGAAACAAATTGGATAGACATTATGATTTGAAGTTACAAAATCTCAAAGATCGAAATTATATGGAAAAAAGGATCTTCATATTATCCTCACGTCAACCTATTGAATATCAAATATGAACCCTTTGCATGAGCCCTTCTTCATTTCATTGGTGGTAACAGTTTGGATTTTGCACAAATGTAAGCTAGAATCTGAAGACACCATGAATGTAATGGCACTTGAAGTTCCAAAGAAAATGGATTTGAAGACTTCAAGAACCTACCGAAATGTATGTGAATTTGATTCCCGAGAGATTCCTTCAATGGGTTTGATCAAGAACCTCCAAGTCCATCCAACAGCTTACCCTAATGTCTTCATCATTATAGACATAGTAGTGTTGGACATTCGTGCAACAAGGGAATGTTGTTGTCATGAAAATGGGCATCAAATATGGACACATACAAATGAATTTCTCAAATACTACCATACTAACTCCTTTTGTTGAGACAATTATATTGTACAAAGAACCTTTCAGTGAAAACCATGTTGAAGCCCAAGGAAACTTGAGAACTATTTCACTTGTTTGGAGGAAAGCATGGGAACATACACTATATGTGCAGTAGAACTAGCACCAAGGACAAACACAAGAAGAATGTGGAAGATGAACTTCGATTTTGAAAGTTCAAAACAAGGTAATGGGGCAAGTATAATCCTAACCTCTCTTGATAAGGTATTGATTTATTTAGCTATAGATTGGAATTCGAAGCTACTAACAACATTGCCAAGTATGAGGCACTTTTGCTTGGTATAACTACATCTAGAGATCTAGGAAATAAAATTTTAGAAGTAATACGTGGTTTTGACCTCATTGTATGCCAAGTGAAATGGTTACATGCTTGGAAAAATAAAAGGCTGAAAATATATGGACAAGCAGTACCAATTTCCATAGAGCAATTTGATATCTTGGGATTAGAAGTGGTGCCCAAGGCCATGACTGAAAAATCCGATGCTTTAGTAGTTTCAGCCACCTTATTCAACCTTGTCCAAAGCTAGACCAAGGTGGCTGAATTGAGATGATTTACACACCTTCAATTCCAGACAAAATCAAGCATTGGTAAGTTTTTGAAGTTGATGTAGAAATAGTTGGGTTCCTCGACAACACAAAATAATTTGAAATGTATGAGATTGACATGAGGGAATATGATTCAATAGAACAACGACAAAACAAAAAAATCCCTTCAGGTATGGTTCCTTTGGAAGCAAGCTTCAATAGAGACAACATGTTTACAGGAAGAATTGAGACAATAAAATCAAATGAGTATGAAGATACCAATGTAGGGATAGGGACAAACCCAATCTTGAGCAAGCTTCAACAGAGACAATGCGTTTACAACTAGAATTGAGACAATACAATTACAAACAAATGAGTATGAAGATACCAATGTAGGGATAGAGACAAATCCAATCTTGATCAAGATTGGAAAAGTAATCACTTCGAAAGAGAATGAGAAGATTGGGTCTTTGATCAAAATATACAAGGATCTTAAAAGACATGACAAGAAATTAGAAAGAGTTGCAGTTTTTCTTTGGAAAAGTAAACTTCATTTGAAGATTCATTCCATCACAAAACCCCTTAAAGAGTTGATAAATAAATATTTAGTTTTTATATGGGATGATGCAAGCCATACAACATTCCATAATGTCAAAGATGTTATAGTCAATTCTCCAGTTTTGATGAGCCCTAACTTTGAAAAATATTTTCTTGTTTTTTCTATTGCTTCTAATTATACTATTGCAGGACTTTTTCTCCAAAAGAATGAATAGGGAAATGAACTGCCAATTGCGTTTGTGAGTAAAATGCTAAGGGATGCAAAATTGAACTATGCCATCATGGAGAAGCAGGCCTACATTAGGTTTTCAAATATTATAGCATTTGTTCCTCATCCAATAGTGAAGGATATCTTGTCACAATGTTTTTTCTTGGGATCAAGGGGTAAGTGGGTTGCTAAGATTCAAGAATATGATTTAGAGGTAAGACCCACAAAAAAAAGTAAGGGTCAGAGATTAACAAAGCTTTTGACCAACGGCAATGAAGAAGCTCTTGGAATCAACTTGGTTAATGCAGTTACATCAACTGGCATACAGAGATCATCTACTACCTTAAGAATGTGACTAGACCCAGACATCTTCCCAAGCACAAGAAAAGGGTCTTGAGGTTAAAAGATTCAAGATACTGCTTCATAGAGAAATTTTTGGGATGGATAAATCACAATGGTTTTGTTTTGGATCTGTTAGCCTGAATGAAGAAACAAGCTTGACCAATGAGATCCATCTACTTTTGAGAGAGAACATCACATAGCAAAGGAAATTGTACATAAGATCCTTAGGGGTGGCTAAAATTGGCCAACTATATTGAAAAATGTGCGCAGATTTGTCAGAGAATACTAGCCATGCCATTTTTTCATAGGACAATAGAAGTTAGCAACAAGTCCTCTCCAACCAATTGTAGTTGAAGCACCATTTTAACGAGTGTTCTGTACTCTTGAAATGGATCTGCTGATGATGATTTAAACATCACTCGGTCTTCCTTAGAACAAGGTTTGATTACTTTTTCGGCCCTTAATTTCAAAGTTTTATCTCTTACATTTAAGGTTTGGTTGAGATATCATTTCAGAAACTGAGTGATGTTGATCCTATGAAGATATTGATATGTATGTTGTCCCTATCTCTTGAAGAACTGTACCCTATATTATGGGGTCCTATGAAAATTCTCTGAGGTAATTGCAATAATAGAAATTAAAAGCCTCGAAAGGAGAAAGTGATGAAGCTACCTAGGACCACAGATCAGCCTCTCTGAAGTGTTTAACGAGGGTGATTTCCTGATACTATATAAAGCTACTTCCAGAATAACTGAAGGCATTGATCAGTGAGTATTTTTTTGAGAAAATCAAAGTCCTATCTCAAGAAAGATTCCGAACCTTTTGAAAGTTTTTGATCTATTAGTAAAAGAAAATGCAGCTCCTTTTGAATTTGGCGTCTTGGACAAGGGCTATAGCACTCTTGAACTGCTCATTCATGAAGAACCATTACAAGAAGAAGCCATTGCTAATACATTTATGTGGTAGAAAAGTTGAGCAGCTACGAACTGGTCTCATATATGTATCCTATCCCTATCTTCTAAAGAAACCAACCTATATAGGCCGATCTTATTGCTGCTCCTTGAAGAAAAGTTCCTGAATGTGTTGATTGGTAATAAGGCTGAGAGCATGCATTGAAATATTCTCAGAGGATTCATTCCTGTGTGAAATCATGCAATGAGGACAATCCTATTGCAACATATTTCACATGGAGCTTAGTTGGTATAAACCTATAATTTTTTATACAGTGCAGACCCGAGATATAGAGACCGAGATCCTCTATACAATTCCATATCTTATGCAGTGAGAAGGATCATCTGACCAAGAGGGAGCTGGTGCCTTGGTTTGATCAAGCATCAGCAAAGAAAGGATTTTTTTGTTTCAGTAAAGATTTCCTTGAAGAGGGTGTTAGAATTTTTCCAGACCCTCCTCTATTATCAGGTACATTTCTGTAACACCCCTAGTTTATGTTTTCTTTCAAAGCTAGACATTTTAACTTTAATCCTAAGGGGAGTGGACCCCAAATGGATAAGTACTTTATAGATGTGATTAAATATTTAATTTTGAAAAAAATGAATAAAATTATTCTGTGCAGATTGACCAAAATGAGAATTATGAGATCACTTGCTAAATCCATGAGGATGGATAAAGGCAAATACTTTCCCCAAAAATCTTTCAAAAATCCTTGAAAGAATTTATTTCCAAATTAGATTTTGAGGAAAATCTAGTTTCGCCAATGAGGTGGAGAGTATTTGGGAAGAGGTAAAAAGCTGGGAAAAGTAGAAAGCAACTTTAAAAGTCCCTAAATAGGGAAGCCTAGGCAAACAGGAAGAAAAGCATTCTAATATTCTAGATGCAGAATTAGAAACAAGCTTTGGGGAGAAAAAGCTTAAATAAGCTATTCATGAACATATTAGAGGTTAGTCTGTGATGGAAGTGATCTCATCTCGGGGGTGAGTTATGGAGATAGAGGAACTCTAAGGTTGGGAGGACTGGTCAACTGCAGCAGTGGTATGCTTAATAGTGTGTGAATGAATAATTTTCATATTATATTTTATCTCTGGTGTTCTATAAATTTACAAAATTTCTAGAAGAAGTACATCCTCTTGAATATGTTTAGTTGTAGGAACAATGGTTTTGTGATATCAACCAGAATATCTAAACCAGAACATGGTTTAAACCTAGAGATACAACTATTATCCAATAACCAATTTATCTAAGTAAATTTAAAAACCTATTGCCAATAGGAAGAGTACATGCACAAACATCTGTGAAGCTACTGTTCAAAATTTCAGTTGTAACTGGAAAAAAAATGGATATGGACTGCTAGGTAATATAAACACCCAATGAAAGAATTTTATTTCAATGATAAGGAATAAGTAAGATGGGGTACCTCAGGATTCATAATTTAGAATACTGTAAAATAATTATACACTGTGAAATTATTATACTAGAAAGAGGTAAATAAGTGCTACTGTACAACAACGAAAGCAGTATGGTAAACATCACTGTATGAAAAATTTAAAGGAATTATAACCAGCATCAAACTCTATACTTTACAGAATGATTAAATATTGTAGGACAGAAAGATATATGTCATTGATATCTGGTATTAAACTAATGTATATCTATATTTATTTCCCAGAGACATTCTATCATAAGCTACTCTTATGATTTACTGTAGTAATATAATAGAGCACACTGTACGTGTTTTAGATTTAAAGCAAGAAAAACGAGACTTTGTGGTAGACATATACTACTGGAGTACAGTGATATATAATACCACCTGAACCATATAATAAGAAGCAATAACATCTTGCTGAGGTGTAATATTCGTGCCATAAAGATAACTGCCTACAAGTACGAAAATAAAAGGTGGAGGAAGCATTAGTCCACAAATGAACTAGCTGCGTCGATCAAATGGAAGAAATCCAGATGCAACCGAAATAAATTTTTTATCATGAACAACAACATGAACTAGACACTTGAATTTTCTGAGTATAACAAATCTTTTTTCCTCATCAAATAGGAAATACATATATGAAAAATCCATAGGTAAAGTCCTGAAGTACATTTGGAGAACGGTGTATCTAATAAATTAAATTGGAATAATGTGATCATAGCGCCCATATAATCAGAGTCTGGGTAATACTAATTAGTCTCACAAAGTTATTACAATTGCAGTAGTAATGGAAAACTATGAAAGGTAGACCACAAGGGTCTGGATAAAAATTTGGTAGAACCACGACATGAGAGTCGAGCTTCAATGCGACCAGTATGTGGTAATACTGACCTGAAAGCACAAAGGGTTGCGAAATTAACGCGATTGCAACAACCCTTTTTCCTTGTATCCTCGAGAAGGAAAAGCATATGGGATTCAGATTTACCTGTAACCAAAGAAATAAACAGTGAGAATATGAATCGATCAACTGATGTGAATGATGTCACAAAAAAAATTTATATTAACAAAATCTAAGTTACTTGGCAAAGACGAAGCTTCTCTCTATCAAAACAACCTGAAATCGAGGTAGTGCATAGCATAAAAAAATTAGAAAACTGGAGGTTCAACAGGGGAATGAGAACCCCCTTAACTAATGATACAAGTGAATCGATTCTTGCCTAAGGTATGTATCGCTTGCCAGATAAGTGAGGAACAAAATCAATTCCCCACCATTCGAACCCCATCATTTAAGTCATGAAGGACGAGTAGAAATATGCCCTATCAAGAAACCAAGGTGTATTAGTCTCACACATCGTTAAGCAGAAGCCCAATGAATTAGATGAAGAGATAGTGGCATAAAAAAAATAATCAATATATTAGTACAGGAAAATTGCCATGAGAAATTGTTCGATGAACCCAAACGAAGTCGAGACTATGAATGAGACTACAGGGAAGAAATTATTTTATATAAACCCAGCTCTCGCAATTTCTGCAGAGAAATTTTACATATCAAGCTATAGAGATAGAACGTGAGTTCACTGTAAAATGAGCGACGTGCATAGAAAATCATACCTGGATTTATGTTTCGATGGATAGGTAGGTAAGCCAGAAGTCTGGACGAGCAGACGCTTAGCTCCTCAAACGTGTAGAGTCTCTACACTGAGAGGTAAGTGAAACAAATGAAGGGCGAAAGAACCGCTTCAATACTAAATCAAAGATTTATATCACCGTATCAAATCCAGAAAAGTGACGAAACCCTAATGGATGGAACAATCACCACCATCCACATGGCTTCAGATCCATAGATTATACACGGATCGAGTGGTAGAGATTGCCATTAATACCTATCCGTCGAATACATAAATCCAGAGATGTATGAAATCGATTATATAGTACTGTCATTAATGTAATATGGCAGGTGTAAATTAAAACAATATTCTGGTGTGGCGTATAGAACAAAACGTGAAAACATCCAACTTTGCATGTGGATGCCATGAAAGCCAACGAAACGAAAATAAGAACCAACAGAGTGGCATCTCATAAGAAGATGTGGAAAATCGAAAGGGTTGCGTAGGCCAAAACCCTGAGCCATCATTGCCAATGAGATAGAAGAAACACATCGCAAAAGTTTATGCCCATCCCCATCGTAATATCACATTAAATGGAAGTGTACATGAAAAACCAATGATGTGATGGTAACGTTCATTAACTTCGGCACATTTGCCACAAAAAACTATATCAAATGAATAAAATCAAAATCAGTTATAAATAAAACCAATAAACCATGTGATGCCTCGTATAAGTTGACATGCCACATGAGATTTTAATTCTTGGAATGGTACGAATATGTAAGCCAACGAATCATATACTAAACATAAAGTCCATAGGAGCATGCTATTGAACACAAAAGAGTAGGTATATTGAGACCTCCAAGCATAATGTGACAAGGGTAAATGAGAATGTCCAAAGGGTAGATAAATGCAAATAGAAAAAAAAATGCGTAGAGATTTATGTAACCATATAACCATGGTATGGGGGTAAAATGTATATATAATAGTGTGATATGGGCTTAGATGTACTTAAGTTGAGCCCAACCCTTTTATGAAAAATAAATAAATTTCTATACAGTAATACGAATAGGAATGGGAATCCTATTCCCTGTCAGATCGCAAATGACGAAATTCGTAAAGAAGACTAGAGTTGAAATGTGATTAGAAAAAAAAAAATTGTTGGTAAGGAAGAGATGTTACAAATGGTGTCAGAGCTCATGTTATAAAAAACTGGGTTGTTGTTGTGTGTGCTCGTTGTTTTTATGTGCTCAATGTAATTGTTATTTCTAAATTTTTTCTATTATTACTGATCTGTGTTGTTTAGTGTACAGTGTGGTGATGAAACAAACAATTCCAATGGCTGGAAGTGATGAAATTTATTTTGATCTGCGTGATGAAGATAATACACCAGATCCCAATGCTCCTGATGGCTATGTTGCACAATTTGCAACGAGAAATGGCTGAGCTAAGAAGCCAGAATGACAGATTGTCATTAGCCAGTGAGGAGCAGGAAAAGCTCATCAGAGAACTAACTTCATGGAACAACCAAGAAGGTGAAGGTTTCGGAAAGAGGAAGACTAATGAGTCTAAGGAAGATGATGTAGTTAGGCATCAGTATAAGCAAAAAAATGAATTACAGGGGGAATTCCGAAAGACCAAGCCTCCCTCTTATGATGGGGAGGAGGAAGATGCTGAAGCCTGGTTGTTGAACATGATTAAATATTTTCAAGTCTATGAATATGAAAGTAATCTAAAAGCCATATTAGCTGTCTACCAGCTACAAGGTAAGGCTACCTTGTGGTGGGAGGAGACAAAAATGGTTCATGCCATTGATGAAAAGACAGTTACTTGGGAAGATTTCCAGGTTAAGTTTAAAAACTGCTATTTAAATGAACGTTAATATTGATGAATTTTTCACTAATTTTACAAATTTTTGTTGACATATGTCCCTTACATTCGTGAAGAGAAGGCAAAGGTGCAAATATTTCTGAACTATTTTTCGGTTGTGTACAGAGAGAAGATTGAGTTTGATAACCCAAAAATTATGGACGAGGCAGTGAGGAAAGCTAGATTATGCTATTAGCAGTTTAAGGGAAAGGATGAGCATGGAAAAGGCTGGCTAAACAAAGGTGAAATTAAAGGAAAGAAACAGAAACCAACTTACTTAAGGAATTTTGGTAGGGACCATTAGAGGAAAAAGTTTAATAAACCGAAAGAAAGCCAAACAGCTCAGTCTCAAATTGGTTCCATACAACTAGATGAAGGAAATAAGAAGGAAGGCACAGTCAAAATGAGGGAACCTTTGAAATGCTGGGGATGTGGAGAACCCCATATTTCGATGGATTGTCCTCAGCAAAACATTCAGATGATTATGAGAGATCGCAAAGATACCACAGTAAATGACATAGCAATAAATATACCCACTATCAGTGTAGCCTTGGAGAATCGACAAGAAAAACATCAAGCTACCATGGTTGAAATGGAGGGTAATATCTCTGACCAATCTGTTACAGTTCTGATTGATCCGGGTGCTTCTTTGAGTTACATTAGTCCAAAAATTGTAGAAAAATGCAATCTCAAAACTGAAAAATTTCAGCAGTCCTGGTTGGTCCAGTTAGCAACTGGAAACAAGAGGAAAGTAACTCATAAGTTACCTCAAACACCAATCAAATTAAATGATTTTCAAAAAGAAGTGAATTTAAACATTCTGCCATTAGGTTCATATGACTTGTTGATAGGAATGGACTGGGTGAAAAAGAAGAACGCCATGATGAACTGTTGGGATAAGACCCTGCATTGCATAAATGAAGGGGGGAAACCTTTTATTCTCAAGGGAAAACCAAAACCCATCTCTGTAAGACAAATATCAACACTGCAACTAAAATGAATAGCTAGGAAAGGATACCAAGTCTATGCAGTACATGTAGAAGAGACAGAACAGAAAACTGAAGAAAATCTGCTGGATGCTTTACCAGTAGTAAGAGAATTTAAGGAAGTCTTTCCAGATGAGATTCCTCATCTTCCCCCCAAAAGAGAGATTGAATTTTCAATCGATTTGGTGCTGGGAGAAACACCTGTTTCCCAAGCCCCTTATTGAATGAGTCCCCCCGAACTCATGGAACTGAAAATGCAATTGCAAGAATTGATGGATAAGGGCTATATCCGACCGAGTGTATCTCCTTGGGGAGCACCAGTTCTATTTGTGAAAAAGAAGGATGGAACCTTTAGGATGTGCATTGATTATCGTCAACTGAATAAGTTGACCATTAAAAAAAGATACCCTTTGCCTAGAATTGATGATATTTTTGACCAAGTGAGAGGAGCTTTAGTATTTTCGAAGATTGACTTAAGGACTGGTTATCACCAGCTCAGAATTAAAGAAGAAGACATCAGCAAAACAACTTTTCGAACCAGGTATGGTCACTACGAATTTGTAGTCCTACCTTTTGGTTTGACAAATGCCCCTCCCACCTTTATATGCCTAATGAATAGTGTGTTAAACAAGTACTTGGATAAATTTGTACTTGTGTTCATAGATGATATTTTAGTTTATTAAAAAAGTGAGGAGAAGCACAATGAACACCTGAGGATAGTATTGCAAACTCTTAAATAAAACCAATTGTATGCCAAATTCAGAAAATGTTAATTTTATAAGGACAAGATCCAATACTTGGGACATATTATTTCTAAACAAGGGTTGGTTTTTGACCCTGAAAAGATAAAGGCTATTAAAGAATGGCCTGTGCCAACTGATGTTTCAGTAGTGAGGTCATTTATGGGGATTGCAGGTTATTATCGCAGATTTGTGGAGAGATTTTCTACCATAGCATATCCCATAACCTCGTTACAAAGAAAGGGGGTCAAATTTGAGTGGACTGAAAAATGCCAAAACAGTTTTGAACAATTAAAATTAAAACTCACCATAGCCCCTATATTGAAAATTGCAGATCCTGATAAAGAATTTGTTGTTTGTACAGATGCCTGTAGAGAGGGGTTGGGAGGAGTCCTTTTGCAGGAAAATTCAGTTATTGCATATGAGTCTAGGAAATTGAATACACATGAATAGAACTATAGTGCATATGATTTGGAGATGTGGCGAGACTATCTTCTAGGAAAAAAATTTACATTGATGACTGATCATATTAGTCTTAAATATTTCTTTTCCCAAAATGATTTGAATGCTAGACAAGCCAGGTTGCTGTCTTTTCTGAGTGAATTTGATATGGACATAAAACATATCAGAGGGAAAGAAAATAAAATTGCTGGTGCCTTGAGCAGAAATGCTTTTCAAAATATAAACAGTATTGGAAGTAGTTCCCAGTTTGATCTATAAGAGTTAGTGAAAAAGGCAACAGACCAGGATCCAAATTATAAAACACTACAGGTGAAACTACTAAAGAAGGAGATGGCTGATTACACTCAAAACCAAAATGGGCTGATCTACTACAAAAAAAGATTATATATCCCCAATGTGGAGTCCTTGAAAAGAGAGATCCTAGATGAATATCACAAAAAGCTGTATGCAGGGCATCCTGGATATCAGAAAATGGTAACAGCTTTGAAAAAGAAGTTGTTTTGGCCAGGAATGAAAAGAGATGTAGCGAAATATTTAGCTAGATGCATGGAGTGTCAACTAGTTAAAGTTGAGCATCAGCATCCTGCTGGTCTTTTAAACCCTTTGCTGATTGCAGAATGGAAATGGGACACAGTTTCTATAGATTTTATAACAGGGCTACCCAAAACTAAATACCAACACGATTCAGTGATGGTAGTAGTAGACACTTTAACAAAAGCTGCACACTTCATACCTGTAAAGTCTACTTTTGGGACAACCCAAGTAGTAGATGTGTTTTTAAAAGAGATAGTAAGATTACATGCGGTCCCAAAGGTGATTGTTTTATATCAAGATGCTAAGTTCACAGCAGCCTTTTGGAAAGGTATATTTGGAGGTATGGGCACTAAGTTGAATTTTAGTACTGCCTATCACCCTTAGACTGACGGTCAGACAAAGAGAACTAATCAGATTTTGGAGGATATGCTGAGAATGTATGTTATGGATAGGCCATCAAAATGGGAAGACTACTTGCATTTAGCTGAATTTTCCTATAATAACAGCTATCAATCCTCCATCAAAATGAGTCCATTTGAAGCACTCTATGGAAGGAAATGTCATACTCCTTTGAGCTGGAGCCAACCTGAGGATAAGCTAATGTTGGGACCATATGCTTTACAAGAGATGGAAATAATTGTTAAACAAATACAAAGAACCATCAAGACAACACAAGATTTCCAGAAAAAATATGCTGATAAGAAGAGGTTGTATCGAGAATTTAAAGTGGGGGAACATGTGTATTTGCGTATTAAACCCAAAAAGAGCACACTTTATGCTGGAAGTTGTGCAAAACTGGCTCCTAGATATTGTGGGTCTTTTGAGGTGTTAGAAAGGGTGGGACCAGTGGCTTACAAGCTGGCCTTACCGCCACATGTTAAAGTTCATGATGTGTTTCATGTTTCATTATTAAAAAGATATATACATGATGCTTCTCATATTGTTGATTGGAATATGATACAGGTGGAACTAGAAGAGGAGTTCCTTCTAGAACCGCTTCAAATATTGGAGCGGGAAGAAACGGAATTGAGGAATCGCACGGTAGCAAGAGTAAAGGTGTAGTGGAAGCACTTTACTGATGAAGAAGCTACCTGGGAAAAAGAAGCTGAAATGATGGAAAAGTATCCATTTTTGTTTGAAAAATGAACTCTAGTAATTAGATATTAACATCGAGGATGGTGTTTGCTTTCAGAGGGGGAATATGTAACACCCCTAGTTTATGTTTTCTTTCAAAGCTAGACATTTGAACTTTAAGCCTAAGGGGAGTGGACCCCAAATGGATAAGTACTTTATAGATGTAATTAAATATTTAATTTTGAAAAAAATGAATAAAATGATTCTGTGCAGATTGACCAAAATGAGAATTATGAGATCACTTGCTAAATCCATAGGGATCGATAAAGGAAAATACTTTCCCCAAAAATCTTTCAAAAATCATTGAAAGAATTTATTTCCAAATTAGATTTTGAGGAAAATCTAGTTTCCCCAATGAGGTGGAGAGTAGTATGGAAGAGGTAAAAAGCTGGGAAAAGCAGAAATCAGCTTTAAAATTCCCTAAATATGGAAGCCTAGGCAAATAGGAAGAAAAGCATCCTGATATTCTGGACACAGAATTAGAAGCAGGCTTTGGGGAGCAAAAGCATAAATAAGCTATTCCTTAACAAATTAGAGGTTAGTCTGTGATGGAAGTGATCTCAACTTGGGGGTGAGTTCTGGAGATAGAGGAACTCTAAGGTTGGGAGGACTGGTCAACTGCAATAGTGGTATGCTTAATAGTGTGTGAATGAATAATTTTCTTATTATATTTTATCTCTGGTGTTCCATACATTTAAAGAATTTCTAGAAGAAGTAGATCCTCTTGAATTTGTTTAGCTGTAGGAACAATGGTTTTGGGATATCAACCAGAATCTATAAACCAGAACATGGTTTAAACGTGGAGATACAACTATTATCCAATAACCAAGTTATCTAAGTAAATTTAAAAACCTATTTCTAATAGGAAGAGTACATGCACAAACATCTGTGAAGCTACTGTTCAAAATTTTAGTTGTAACTGGAAAAAAAATGGATATGGACTACTAGGTAATATAAAAACCCAACGAAAGCATTTTATTTCAATGATTAGGAATAAGTAAGATGGGGTACCTCAGGATTCATAATTTAGAATACTATAAAATCATTATACACTGTGAAATTATTATACTAGAAAGAGGAAAATAAGTGCTACTGTACAACAGTGAAAGCAGTATGGTAAACATCACTGTATGAAAAATTTTAAGCAATTATAACCAGCATCAAACTCTATACTTTACACAATGATTAAAGATTGTAGGACAGAAAGTTAGATGTCATTGATATCTGGTATTAAACTAATATATATCTATATTTATTTCCCAAAGATCTTCTATCATAAGCTACTCTTATGATTTACTGTAGTAATATAATAGAGCACACTGTACGTGTTTTAGATTTAAAGCAAGAAAAACTAGAGACTTTGTGGTAGACATATACTACTGGAGTATAATGATATATAATACCACTTGAACCATATAATAAGAAGCAATAACATCTTGCCGAGGTGTAACATTCGTGCCATAAAGATAACTACCTACAAGTACGAAAATAAAACGTGGAGGAAGCATAAATCCACAAATGAACTAGCTGTGTCGATCAAATGGAAGCAATCCAGATGTAACCGAAATAAAATGTTTGTCATGAACAACAACATGAACTAGACACTTGAATTTTTTGGGTATAACAAATCTCTGTTCGTCGTCAGATAGGAAGGAAATACATATATGAAAAATCCATAGGTAAAGTCCTGAAGTACATTCAGAGAACGATGTCTCTGATAAATTAAATTGGAATAATGTGTTCATAGTGCCCATATAATCAAAGTCTGGGTAATACTAATTAGTCTCACGAAGTTATTACAATTATAGTAGTAAGGGAAAACTATGAAAGGTAGACCAGAGGAGTCTAGATAAAACTTTGGTAGAACCATGACATGAGAGTTGAGCTTCAATGCGACCAGTATGTGGTAATAATGACCTGAAAGTGCAAAGGGCAGCGAAATTAACGCGAGTGCAACAACCCTTTTTCCTTGTATCCTCGAGAAGGAAAAGTATATGGGATTCAGATTTACCTGTAACCAAAGCAATAAACAGTGAGAATATGAATCGATCAACTAATGTGAATGATATCACAAAAAAAATTTATATTAACAAAATTTAAGTTACCTGGCAAAGACGACGCTTCTTTCCATCAAAACGACCTGAAATCGAGGTAGTTCATAGCATAAAAAAATTTACAAAACCAGAGGTTCAATAGGGGAATGAGAACCCCCTTAACTAATGACACAAGCGAATCGATACTTGCCTAAGGTATGTATCGCTTGCCGGAGAAGAGAGGAACAAAATAAATTCCCCACCATTCGAACCCCATCATTTAAGTCACGAAGGACGAGTAGAAATATTCCCTATCAAGAAACCAGGGCATATTAGTCTCGCACATCATTAAGCAGAAGCCCAACGAATTAGACGAAGAGATAGTGGCATAAATAAAAGAATCAATATATTAGTACAGGAAAATTGCCATGAGACATTGTTCAACGAACCCGAACAAGGTCGAGACTATGAACGAGACTACAGGGATGAAATTATTTTATCTAAACCAAGCTCTCGCAATTTCCGCAGAGAAATTTTACATATCAAGCTATAGAGATAGAACATGAGTTCACTGTAAAATGAGCGACGTGCATAGAAAATCATACCTAGATTTAAGTTTCGATGGATAGGTAAATAAGCCAGAAGTCTAGATGAGCAGACGCTTAGCTCCTCAAACGTGTAAAGTCTCGACACTGAGAGGTAAGTGAAACAAATGAAGGGCGAAAGAACTGCTTCAATACTAAATTAGAGATTTATATCACCATATCAAATCCAGAAAAGCGACGAAACCCTAATGGATGGAACAATCAACACCGTCCAGGTAGCTTCAGATCCATAGCTTATGCATGGATCGACTGGTAGAGATTTCCATTAATACTTGTCCATCCAATATATAAATCCAGAGATATATGAAATTGATTATACAGTACTCTCATTAATGTCATATGGCAGGCGTAAATTAAAACAATATTTCGGCATGGCATATAGACAGAAACGTGAAAACATCCAACTCTGCATGTGGACGCCATGAAAGCCAATGAAATGAAAAGAAGAAGCAACATAGTGGCATCTCAGAAGAAGACGTGGAAAATTGAAAGGGTTGCGTAGGCCAAAACCCTGAGCCATCGTTGCCAATGAGACAGAAGAAACACATCACAAAATTTTATTCCCATCCCCATAGTAATATCACATTAAATGGAAGTGTACGTGAAAAACCAATGATGTGATGGTGACATTCATTCACTTCAGCACATTGGCCACAAAAAACTATATCAAATGAATAAAATCGAAATCAGTTATAAATAAAACCAATAAACCATGTGATGCCTCGTATAAGTTGACATGCGACATGAGATTTTTAATCCTGGAATGCTGTGAATATGTAAGCCAACGAATCATGTACTAAACATAAAGTCCATAGGAGCATGATGTTGAACATGAAAGAGTAGGTATATCGAGACCTCCAAGCATAATGTGGCAAGGGTAAATGAGAATGTCCAAAGGGTAGATAAATGCACATAGAAAAAAAAATGCGTAGAGATTTATGTAACCATATAACCATGGTATGGGGGTAAAATGTATATATAATAGTGTGATATGGGCATAGATGTACTTAACATGAGCCCAACCCTTTTATGAAAAATAAATAAATTTCTATACAGTAATATGAATAGGAATGGGAATCCTATTCCCTCTCAGATCGCAAATGACGAAATTCGTAAGGAAGACTAGAGTTGAAATGTAATTAGAAAAAAAAAAATTGTTGGTAAGGAAGAGACCTTACAAGTTCTTTGTTAAGATCTCTGTTAATGAGTGTTGTGTCACCTATCCAAGTTGAGTTGAGACTCGTATCCAAATAATATCTCAGACGAATCTAAGAAGACATGTTATGGCACCGTTCTAAGGCTTTCTAACCATGATTGCAATAAAGAGGTAACTTGTATTATTCTTGGCTAAGGTAGGTTGTCAAATGATGAGATTTAAAAGGACTACATCAATTGGTTGATGATCTTGATCTAAGTAGTCCAAGAGCTACACTACATATTACTAAATTTACAGGTGATTGAATTATCATAATATGTGCCATCCTAACTTACAGTATGACATCTGAGGATATTTTGATATGTACTAAGGATATTTTATCGAAATGCTACAGGAGATCGAAATCTATTCTGCTAAGATTGTTCATAGTTTGACTGAATTGAAAGAAATACAATATGTTGAAGTTATGGTTATAGGTTAAGGTATGATAACTAAAATAAGGGTATGTATGAATCAGCTCATTGAGACCGTTCACGAGATGAGGTATATAGTATAGTTGAAATCAACATACCATGCCTTATTTAAAATATGTCTTGCTGAGAATCTTCATACTAAAACATGTCTGATGGTGATAAGTCCAAGGATTTTTTACTATATAATATTAACGGGATGAAAATCTTATATTGAATCCTTATATTCAATACAATACTCAGATGTTGGTACATGTATAGTATAGCGCGGATAATTAATTGAATCATTGTGTTAAAGACAACATGAATAATACAGATCAGCCAGATTGTATGAAAAAACCATATATTCAAGTTACACCACTATCACATCACACAAATCACAACATCACCTCTAGTATTGGACTAATAATGAATACCTTTGCTGGAAAAACTAATTGTTCCAAGGTGAAATGTCTTACATTATTGTAGGTTTCTTTCTTTAAATTTTGATGACAATTTGATCTGCAATCCAAGATTGTAGTGATGCATAGGCTTGCTACTCAAGCATGGTAAAAGACACAATACGAAGCTTTTGTTAAGGAGTTTGCATACCTTAACTTCTTTACTAAAGACAAGCCCTAACCTTAGGCTTAACGAAGATCTAAATACAAACTTTAACAAGGTTACATACCTAGAATGATAACTAAAATAAGGGTATGTATGAATCAGCTCACCAAGACCCTTCACTAGATGAGGTATATACTATAGTTGTAATTAGCATACCATGCCTCATTGAAAATATGTCTTGCTGAGAATCTTCATACTAAAACTTGTCTGACGGTGACAAGTCCAAGGATTTTTTACCATATAAGATTAACAGGATACAGATTTTATACGAAATCCTTATATTCAATGCAGTACTCAGATGTTGGTATAGCTATAGTATAGCTCGGATAATCAATTGAATCATTGTGTTAAAGACAACATAAAGAATAAAGATCAGCTAGATTGGAATAAAAGAAAAAGCCCAGACTTTGGAGTAAGATTGGAAGATTCCTGAATCCCTGATTTACTACAAGGATATGTCCATGATATGATCCTGTCATGAATTGTTGGTTACTGATGATAACGCTCTTTTAAAGCTACCTTCGGGATTTAAAGAAATAAATAAGATACTAATGATTACATTTTGAGTAAAGATATGTTTTATGCCTCCCCACAAGTATAGAAAAAGACATTTTTGTTTTTCGAAGTGCACTTACAGAATCATACCATGCTCGATTGTGTTAATAAATTATCTTCAAATTTAAATTGATCTCATGCTGAGCAAATTGCCAAATGGATACTTTGGGGGAAATTCTAATCATATGAAATATTGTAAAATCATCTATGGGAAGACAAGCTTAGGATTATGGTCTCCCTGAGTAAGAGGGAGTAAGAGCAGTTAAGTATTTTCTTTACCAAGATTTGGAATCCTAAAATGAAGAAGTCCAAGGATTGCTCAGTGCTGCTAAGATATCTGCTACTCGAATGTCGAGTTGTAAGTCAGTGTGTCTGTTGAAGCTTGTTAGTAAGTTGTGTGCCTTCATATATACATCTATATGTTGTTGGGTGGAGCAATGAGGCTCCTATTGACGTACCAGTCATCAATACAATCATCAAGAAATAGTCTTGGTTTTTAGAAAGCAGTCTGGCACTATTCCCTACATGAAGTGATCCTTGATTGAAAATTGAGCTCTGGGAGCTCCTGGGGGCTTGGGGTACATATTGGGCCATGAGCGACCATAGGGTGACTGATTCACCTTCCCCTGGGATACCCCATGGTGGTTGACATGTGTGTAGGGTTAGGGGTTCACCTTCACCTATGATTGCGGACACATCTGTGTAGGGTGTGTGGTTCACCTTCCCCTACGAGTGATGAGATATGCATAGGATGAGTGGTTCACCTTCTCCTATGGCATATGAGCAAGATGAGGATTTCTAGCATAGAATTGTATGCCTCTATGTGGTGCAGGAATTTTGGTTTATGAGTTGCCCATGTGAAGAAAGACAGTACATGATTTCTGAACTTGTACAACATGGTTTGTTGTCAACTCTCCCTGTTGTATAAGCATGTGGAAAACATCAGTACTTTCAGAAATCAACCCAAATCTTGAAGTTGTTTGAGTGTTCCTCTGTTTGTTTGAGGCCACATTGCACACAACATTATGGCAAGAACAATCCATTAAAGTAGATATTTTGAAAGGTGAATTGATGCCCATTTTTACCAGGTGGAAGATGGTGGAACGTAGGAGATGCTATCGAAGATGAAAGTCGGATCATCACTTTGATATCTGCACTACGGCGAATATGGACGCTTATAGCTCCCGATAAGATCATATTATTTGCTGCATTTTCTACTTTACAAAAGTAGTACTGGATACCAGATTTGGCCTTCCTTCCTATTCAGTGATTTCTCATGCGGGCCACATCTTGATCCACTCACAGCCAAGTTTAGCACAGAGAAGTTGAAAATTTTTGGAGTGCCTGCAATTGGGCTTCCAAAATAATTCACAATAGTAGTTCTCAGAAGATTCCATGCTTCTTTATCAGGATCAACCGCAGGTGACGACATCGTCAGGATCTGCTACCGACATCGACATAGGTGTCGAAGACTTCTTTCAAATCTTGTCGGAACTTTCACCCTTGCTCGATTATGGATTTCAATGCGACAAAAGAGATTTTCAGGAACTATTTAGGAGATTGGAAACCCTTGAATCCTCTAACCAGACACTAATAAGAGAGGTCAATGAACTTAGGAAAAGAGTAGTTGTAATGGAAGGAAAGAATGGTTCGCTGAAGTAGCTATTGAGGGACAACAAGGAGCAAGCAGTTCACCACCACCCCTCTAATGACAATCTACACGCTGAACTTCTCGATCTAAAAAACAAATAGGAGGAGATCAAAGCTCAGCAAGCGGCCTTTAAACAAGAAACCGAAACACACGTCAGGTCATGGGCATAGGTTGCTAGAGGGAGGGATAGCCCCCTCGCTCCCCCTCTAGCCATAGTTGAGGAGGTGGTAAAATCTAAACTCATGGAAGAATTCACTAGACAAGCATGAGAATTGAACCTCAAAGTGAGAGGACTTCATTTTCCTTTCACATCCTCAGACCTCATGGTGGTTGGGACCCTGTTCCTCAATGAAAAACTAGATATTTAGGATGTGACCATTGATAAAGCTTGGCTTGGGTACAATTCCACTCTCTTTCTCCGGTTCAGGTCGACGGTTGATCGCCTTCAGGCTCTTAGAGCTAAGAGAAATCTATTCTCACTTCCTAGTAAGATCTTCCTTGATGAAGATCTCACTAAAACACAGGTTGTTGAGCTCAAACGCTCTAGGGAATTGGTTATAGTAGCACGTCAGGAAGGGAAATGGGAAATTATCAAGAACCTCAAAGCAGTGATTCGGGACACTTTTCCACCTGGATGGAAGCCCCATTCTAGGTCCTCCAAATGACTGGCTCGTTGGGGGAGGCAACAAGGGGCATCCATTTCTGTCAATTGTTGGAATGGAAATCGGTCATTTTGGGCATCGCCATGTCTATTATATGATCCTCTTCGACTAACAGATATCGTATCCATCATCGAGACGCCTGAGAGACATTTTAGATCTCTCCCAGACATTACAAGTTACCATAAATTCTCAACTTGTAGGCAGGAGACAAGGGGTTCTAGTGGTATCAAAGGTTCTAGGGGAGTTTCTTGCTTCATCAGAGATTCCTTTCAGAGCAAGATTTCTTCGGTGGTTATGGATGAGTTTACGAGGTTAATGTGGGTTTGGGTTCGAGAATAGTGTTAAAAACCAGTCGGTTCAAACCAAAAACTAGTCAAACCATTGGCTAGTCCAAATCGGTTGAAAAACCCAGTCTGCAACTGCATATAGCCTGAAAATCCGGTTAACCGGTGCTGACTGACCCGTTCCATCCTTAACCGACCAGTCAGCACCTAATTTGTTGTAGGGACCCACAGACGGCCAGCAAGGATGTTTAGGGCTTATTTGGAGCGAAGGGGAGGGTTGTTTCCCTCCAAAAACACCCTCCCCAATCCTTTATAAGCAGGGGCAGCCTCTCCTTTGTCTCGCACCATCTCATTTGCAGTTTGTGAGTTTGATGGAGAGCTTGTAGAGTGTTGAGTGTTTGTTGAAGCAGTGATATTTGAGGCTTGGAGTTGGAGTTGGAGCTATCTTGGAGACCCCCTCCAATCCTTTATAAGCAGTGGCAACCTCTCATTTGTCTCACACCATCTCATTTGGAATTTTTTTGTTTTTGATTGAGACCTTGGAGAGTTGAGTTTTTGATGGAGTAGTGGAACAACATAGAGTTTGAGGCTTGCTTCTTGAGCTAAGTAGTAGCGATCATGCCTCCAAAAGGCAAGGATACTGCATGGGCTCATTGTGATATGATTGATGGAAAAATGATTTGCAAATATTGCCAAAAATCTATTGCAGGAGGGGGTATTTATAGGTTCAAGAAACACTTGGCTGGGATAGGAGGCCATGTAAAGCCATGTGGAGCATGAAATGAAGTAATAGGGCATATTAGGGAAGAATACCTTTATAAGTTTGAGACTCAAGTCATTGAACCAATAGAGAAGTTTGTGAATAGAGCAGTTGCAAAGTTTGGTAGTCGAGAGTTGGGAGACTCAAGTTCAACCAACTGAATTTGAACTTTGATCATGATTAGAAGTTTCAAATTTCAAGTGATAATGTTGATCATTAATTAAAATTTAGTAATATCATATATGTAGATTTGTAGTAGATTGTCACTGTACTATGTAGGCCAACGACCTCAACGCTCATAGCTTGTAGCATTGTTTTTGGACTTTATGGGTCATTTGGAGCCTCATTACTTATGTATTTTTTCGATGGTATGTATTTCACTCGGTGCCATAATGCCATTTTGATGTATTCACCTTTACATGGTATATAAATGAGCAAAATTTGCATATTTTGTCTCTAGTGGCTTGGAATCATGGTTGCAAATCTTAAAAATATTTTTTTTAATTGAAAATTAAGTATTTAATGTATTTTTTTCTAAAATCGTTCATTTAGACCTGACGAGTACTAGTTAGACTAGTTCCAGTCCGGTTACCGGTTCATTAGGTCCACCGGTCCAGTTACCGGTTCATTAGGTCCAGCGGTCTAGTCACCGGTTCCGATTTTTAATACTATGGGTTCGAGGGGTCTCTCCTCTCCCCAAGGACATTTAAATTGTTGCGTGTTACTCCCTCCCCACTTCTTCATCATATGCCATGCATAATGGACCTAACGGGGACCCCTTTGTCTATTTGTATGTCGACATAGCCCAATATTTAGCAGTTGGGGAGGTTATTCTTCTAGGTGACTTCAACTCCCGCACTAGAGCCCTCCAAATCCCTCTTCATAATCAGTTTGAGGACATGTACTACATCCAAGAGATCGATCAAGATTCAGTGGGATTTCACAGGATGTCTGATGACACGTTGGGGCCCCTTACCGCCTATGGTTGACATCTTTTATACTTGGAAAATTTTAGGAGCTGTGGATTCTTAATGGCCTCCTGCATTTTCCAAACTCCCGATTTTTCACATGTAGGCCTCATGGTAGAGGAGCAAGCATTGTTTATTATGTCCTCTCTAGCCAGAACCTCCTACCCTTCATTCATCACTTTTTTGTTTCCCCCATCCCCTTAGCTGACCATGCTCTTCTTTATTTCTCTCTCCATGTTGAAAACCCCCCCATTCTCACCCCACCTCCCACCAAGGGCTCACCACATACTACTTTTCGTTTTGACGAGGGTGAAGTCCCGAAGGAATAAGTTGATATAGTGAAGATGAATTTGTAAAATTCTCTCTATGTTGATGATATATTTCTCACAAAGGATGAGAACCTCTTTAGTGTAAAAGGGAGTTGATTGAAAGTGTTACATGAGCCTGATAAAATACTTGCTAAGAATGTGGCATGATGGATTGTGATCCCATGGCTACTTCCTTTATGAAGAAAAAGTTGCAAGAATATGTTGTTGAGCAAAGAAATAGCATTGATAGGTTTTTGGTGTTTTCTTTTGTTCAAAGCTTTGGTTAAAGATGGACGAATAGCTAGATGTTACTAATAATAGAAGTATTTAAATCCACCATGGATACCTTTCTTCTTTTGAGTAGCTTGAAGATTATGTAAGAAGCCTAGAATGGCTAAGGATCCCTTTGATAGGGAGCATTGGTTTGATAGCATCATCGGGTTACCGTAAGACCTATGTGGTCAGGGAATTTGGTTCTAAAGCTTTCAATCATGAGGTACAAATTTCATCTCTCCTTGAGAGGATATTGACAGTGTACAAATTTCATCTCTCCCTAAGAGGAGATTAATTGTGTACAAATTTCATCTCTCCCTAAGAGGAGATTGATGGTGTACTATTTTCATATCTCTTCAGAGGAGATTGATGGTGTACTATGTTAATCTCTCCTAAGAGGATATTGATGGTGCATTGTTTTCATCTCTTCTGAGAGTAGATTGATGGTGTATTATTTTTTTTCATCTCTCCTCTTCTGAGCCCCATGGTGTATGGTGTAATGGTGTAATGGAGATGTTGCATCGAGAGCTCCTCATCTACTACCTTTATATGCTCCATACATAGTGGTTCTGTTGGAAATACTATTTCAGACATTTGCTCGTCGAGTGACAAGTACTCTTAAGAGGGAAAAGTGGTCAACATGGCCTAAGTTTCCTATCAGGATCAGATACTATGTATTTGATCACACCAACCAAGCCATGAAAGAGGCCAGTGAAATTGAATCATATCATTTTGGAGAGATAAGATTCAGGAAACATGATCTTGAATATTTGGTTATTAGTCACTGTGTTGCTGTCAACCAGATGTGGCCTTATACTCATGAGAGGGATACTTATGAGGAAATATTCAAGAGACTTATTTGTCCATTTATGTTAAAGAAAAGCTAAATCAAGGACCTCAGAAGATGGCCGAATAGACACATGCTTCACCTATTTTCAACCTCCAAGAATAAGTTGAAAAGCTCCAAAGGGTGTTGGAAAAGTTGAAGGAGATGAAGGAAGCATTGGAGAAAGAAGAAGATAGACTCAAGAGGAGGATTGAAGAAGAGCAAGCAGCGAAGGAGGCAGAAGAACTGAGAAGGAAAGCAGAAAAAGATGACCTGGTCAAACAATTGGCTTTGGAAAATGAACAAAGAATCAAGCAGCAGGAAAAACAAAGGAAAATAGATGAAGAGCTTCAGAGGAAAATAGATGAGGAAATCCAAAAGAATAAGGAATAAGCTATGTGGAAAGATAAAATTATTGAACACCTTGGAATTCCATCATCTCCGAAGATAAACCCCACTCCTCAGTCTCCATTTGAACCATGTAGGATTGAAGAAATGGAGAAGGAGCAATTTTTCCCCATGACCATGGCTGACCCAATAGTAGTATTGAAAAAATTCAATTATGAATACAATAAGAACAAAGTCAGAAGGAGAGTTTCCAAAATGATAAGGTTGGGAGAGCGATTGTCACTAAGGAGGTTCCCATTCATGAAACAACAGCTGATCCAGAGATGACTGCAGGTGCCAGTATGACCATGGTCCAAGCAACAGGTGATAATGTTGCCATGCTGAAGAGAAAGGCCTATGCTGCTCAGTTAGAACTCAGTGCTTCTAAGCGAAGAATTACAAAGCTAGAATTCTAGCAGCAAGGTGAACTAGACTTAGTTAAAGAGTTCAAAGGGAAATCACTTGAGATCCAAGAGGAACTGAGTACGGTTCAGAAATAATTCTACAACAGCATTCAAGGCATCAAAGATAAAACTCCTAAGTTTGATGATTATATAAAGAGGATGGTGCCTATCAAGGAAGAATTGGAGAATATTCTAAATATGCTAGATGACATCATTCAATGGCAAATACAGAATCCTGATTGGGGGTAGACATTCCTTAGCTCCGTGACTTGGAGAAAATAATCTGTTTTTTCTGAAGCTTGTAAATGTCTTGATAGGGCTAGAGCCTTAGAGGAAAAGGCTGAGGAAGCTTTCAAAATTTTCTTCAAGTTTGGAGGAGAGGTTGATGCAGTCTTAAATAACTTCAAGTTCCCGATGTTCGAGTCAACCTTTGGTCCTGTACCAGTGGATCAGTGCATAGAATAAAAGGAGAGAGTGATAGACAGCTGCAAGCAGGATATCCAGGCATTAAAAGTTATCACCAGGGACAACACAATTTATATGAAGATTTTCTAAATACAATGCTGATCCAAATTAAAAGGAAGGTGTCTCTGTTTCTAACAAGGTTTGCATAGGTACAAGGCTATGGCAGTAAGCAAATAATGTTGAGTGGTTAATCTAGGACCTGGGTTAATCTAACAATTTTTTTTTTCCCTTTATCTCATATAATTTTATAAAAATAATTTCATATAATTTTATAAAAAAATTGGTAAGATGAGAAGTTTCTATTTCACTCAAAGCCTAAAAGATATTAATTTTTTGGCACTATGCTCAAATGGGTTTAAAATTCATAAGGTCACAAGTCCACTAACATTTACAAGCAACCTCATAACACAAATAAGCAAAGAGAGACGGAATCAAAGAAAACCATCATATACATACTTAAGTGTCTTGTCGCAGCTTCCAATTGTAAGAAATTTTATTTCTGGAATCCATGCAATTTCCTTAATAGGTGCATCATGCATAGCCATAGCCACTGGATGGCCCCTAGTCAACAATGGCCACATTTTAGCTTGTTTATCACAGCCAACAGAGAAAATATTAGTGCCATCGTCCTTCCATGTCGAGCTTCCATGTCGAGCAGAGAACCTGCATACGAAGCATTACATAATAAAAAAAACTTAGAAGCACACTCTGAAACTTCACTTATGGTTATTTCCATACGTAATACAACCCTGGTTCCTTCAAGCATATTACAACTTCTGGATAAAATTCAGAAGAAAAAATAAAGGGTACTAGAATTCCAACCACTATCTGAAGCACCTCACGGGTTGGTCATGTGACATTGCTACTTTTGGCATGCCAACCCTAGTTTGAAGGACCTTCGAACATCTAACATGGCAATCTAAGTTCCAAAATATAACAGAAGATAGAAAAAAACACCAGTCAAAATAATATCACTATCCCCAAAATCTCAGATGAACGAGTCCGCATTTCAGTAAATGGAGATATTTGAGAATTCGATGAAGCACAACAAAATGCCTAAATTCACACTTATGGCAGCCTAAAATCCCTCCTTTCTGCCTGTTTAAAGGTCCCTAGAAACCATCACTTCATAAGAATCTCTAAAAGCTTTGTTTTCGCAAAAATGTTTAATGGCTAGAACTGTTGAACCCTCAAATCTCCAGTAACCCTGTGCTCGTGCCTTAGCTTTCCATCCAATTGATAAGCCACCAAAGTTCAAATGTTATAATTTTTTGACATATGTTTTGTCATATTAAAAATAAATACAACAAGTTGTAAAATTTTATTACTTAAAAACGATAGAGCATTACTCGATATTTTTTAAGCATATTGTTTTTCTTACTAAAAAAATAGCTATTGAGGTTAATCTAGGGTAAATAGAGATAATATTTGTAATATAGTAGTAATAATATATTTTTAAGACCTTAGTGAGATCTTAATTGTTTGTAGGACTCTTATTGTGATCTTACCTTATTGTAATCTCATTGTTTGTAGAACTTTTATTGTGATCTTATTGCTTGTAAGACAAAGGACTTGAGTCTGCTAAACTCTACAAAGGTGTACATAATCTACCCCTTTAAATTTGAACCTATGACATATTATGAGGAAGCACATGTTCTTAACAATAAAAAACTTGACAATTTGCTCCAATATTCAAATATTAGGACCCATGGTCATCCAAAGGTAGAAGCTTCTACTAAAAAAAAATCCATAGATAGAACTGAGGTTTGAAGGGGATATTACTATGAAAAAACATAAATGGAAACATAGAAAATATATTGCAAAGAGTAGAGTAGTAGAACAAAATCCAAATTCTAGTAATGGATGAAATAGAAAATAACTATAAATTGCAAAGTGATACACACTAAGAAGAATGGAGGTAGCTTCTTTGAAGAGAGATGTGTCAACGACTCTTAATCAAAAGAAAACATTACAAGATGTCAAAACTACCTTTGAACATAAAGTATGATGTCCTAAGATCCAAAAACTCTAAAATCCAAAACCCTAGCCCTAGGAAATGGCATGCCAAAAATAACGTGGGCCCAAAGAGACTAACTGATATATCAACTTCGTGGGGCTACAACGTTTGCATGCAAACTCCATTTAAGAAATTTTTTGGACCAATACAATCCATACTATGTGTCTTTGGCCTATGACAAATGCCAAAAATGCAAGGGAAATGCCCAAAAAAGGCACCATAAGTTTGAGACCTAAAACATTATAATATAACTACCAAGATGTTGAATAATGTTGAATCAATGTAACAAGGGGGTGGTAACTAATATTCTATTGAATCAATTTCCCCCCTTTATGAATAAGTGGTCCATTTTGTGTCAAGTTCCTTCGTCAAGTGGTGAAAGTTTTGTTGAATATGGCTCCTAATGAGACATGTGCGCCAAAGTAGGAACATGAGGTGCCTATGAGAGGTGGAAAATATGGTTGAAGTAGCTCCACATTAAGTATAAGGTTCAATCCAAAGAAAAGGGAATTTTTTATTTAGAAGCATCTTCACCCACAACCTTTGTGTTGGTGTAAGGCTTATATCATAATGGAGAGTCGGGGGTAACTTCCAATGGGATCTTAAGAGGTATTATTTATACAAATGCAACCATACCTTATCTCGCACCCTAAACTTATGTGGCACTCTAATCCAGGTGGATATTTGGTGGCCACCCACATCTTCCACTAACTCAATGGTTCTTTATCTTCTTATCAATTTTTCTATGGTTTTTTCAGTCTTGAACTTCTACCATCATTTGTAGACCCTAAATGATGTTTTTTGGCCATTTATGGGTCTAGAGGTTTTTATGTCATTCCCTAAGGTTAACAAAAATTTGTAATCCTAAATATAGTTCTTTCAGATGGACTAATTGTGTTCCCCAAACAGAGATTTTATGCAAAAGTTGCACCACTGGGAAGTTGATTCTAGGGTTACGGTTTTAAACCTCTGGGGTTCTTTATTTTATGTTGAAACATATGATGAAACTAACATAAAAAATGAAGAAACTATTCATTCATGACCTACAAGCACCTTCATCACAACATGTTTGTAAAATTGAACAACTTGTATCGGGAAAGCTTGAGCAAGATTAGAGCTTAGAAACAAAGCATGAAGAATGAGGAACCATGTTTACGTCTTCAGGGAAAATGTAGATGTGGGCAGGGAGGGAACCTTTGCTCTCTATGGCGGGAAAAGGTAAATGCTAGTGTTGAATTTTTGTTAAAACAATATTAGCATTTTCCTCTCATTCTATGGAAGGGACTATGCTATTTCTAGTGTATAATTTTTATTAATATTGTATCACCATATTTTATGGAAAGTTATTTCAAAAAGGTCATCTTTTAGTAATTGATTTTATTGTATTCTATAATCAAAATAGAGTGAGAGCTAATTCATTAATTTTATTTAAGTAAAATTAAATTATTTGAAATGATTCATTCGCAGGCCATTAAGGGGTGGACTTTCACTATTGCAAGATAGTTTTTTTTTATTGCTTAGTTAACTTATTTCCTTGTGTATAACAAAAATAAGCTTTTAGTCAATCAGAAAAAATTCTAAATCTTATTATATGACCAAATTCAATTCTTTATTGCCAAACATGTTCTCGACGAGGTTTCAATATGGTTATGCTTGATGTCAATTCAATTTATCTATTTTAAAGAAAACCCACACTATCACCAAATTTAATTCTTTAATGCCAAAACATGTTCTCGATGAGGTTTCAATATGGTTATTCTTAATTTCAATTCAATTTATCTGTTTTAAAGGCAACCCATGCTATCTAAATTTAAATGGAGCTCGAGTTATAGTTTTTATAAATAGAAAAAAAATAGAAAAAAAATAAAAATAAAATAAAAATAAAATAAAATAAAATAAAAAATATTCATTTCAATTTCATATATATGAAGCATTAGAAAAGGATAAAAAAGAAATTAGGATGTCAATTAGGTTTAGCTTGGGTGGTTAAGAGGAGTTGTTATCGTGATTGTCTAAGGTCAATATTACTTGTGATGTGTTTATTCCTTATGTAGGGTTTGCATTATCTTTTGAATTTCCAACTCAACCTTTTGAATTCATCCATTCTACCATGACTCATTTCCATTTAGTTTGCATTCAAATCATTCTTATGTTATTATCAATTTTATCTTAAGAAAAGTATGGAATGTGTTGGTTGCATCTTGGTGCTACAAAAGATGGTCTTATGGGTGTATTTATTATATGGTGAACAATAGATTATATGTGTTGTGTATGGAAATAATTTTGTTTCTTACAATCCTTAGTATGTTGAACTATGTTTAGTTGTTCTTAGGTGTGATAAAAATGAATTTAGACACCACCTCTATTTTAGAATACGAGTTTTCTAATATACAAAATCCCTCGATTCTCCAACATGGTATTAAATCAAATGGTTTGAGATGTAGCATGTTGCCTACAAGTCTCATGCAAGTTGTAGATGCTCTTAAAAAGTCAGATTTGTTGAGTGGATTGGTTCAAGGTTTCTAATTACAAACTAATCTAGGATCAAATCAGTGGGTCAAATTATGAGTGTCAAGATAGATCTTGTAAATTTTAAAGGACACAATTATGGAATTTTGGCACAAGATATGGGAACATTGTTGAGGAGTGAAGAGTTATAGGACTTTATGAAAATGATGGTTCTGATCCAAGGGATAACTAATAAAAGTTTTTCATCAACAGGAAAAAGGATGAGGCTCTAGGAGTCATAATGTTGAAGAATGTAAATAGGTTTAGTCTTCATTATTAATATATTTTTCAAAATAAATTATTATTATTCGACTTATTAAAGCATGGGTTTTATGCTTGGGTCGTATTTAGATTAAGGTCCCAATTGTGGACATCTAGGTTAGTTGTTACGAATTTAAATTGATCCAATTTTTGGGCTTTTAAATAATGTAACATTAGGTTGTCAAAAGGATCCACCATCAATTCATCTTCTCCAAGGTCATCATCCTCGAAATCTACTTCAAATACAACCCTCACCTCAAGTGATACAAGTCATCAAAGTTGCATCCTTAAGTCGGCTTCAATCAGACTTCAAGTCGGCTCAAATCAAGACACAACGCTTCACACTGTCATGTCAGCTCAATAACTGTGGCAAACAACTATATATACAAGGGTATAATTTTCATTTCTACCACAAAATTTTGGAAATCTCTGAAGTTTCAGGGCATAGATATAGTTTGGATCATGATGGCAGGTTCGGTGTTGGAGGATAAGGTCTCGAACATATTACAGAATTTTGGTAACCATTTATGCTATGAATCAGGTAACTTCCATGATATGATGTTGTAGAAAAACAGTGCCTCGGTTTCAAACATATCTACCACAGAATCAATGCTATGTTATGATACTCAATTCAATGAATATGCTTGGTTATCTTAGTTATGGTGCTCAATGCTATGATGATGCTCGGTGATCTCAATAATGAGGAATAATGAGTTAGTTGTTAAATGGGTTAGCGGTTAAGGGAATATTATGCATTTAGAGGTTAAGGGGTTAATATTATGCATCTAGAGGTTTATGGTTTAGGGGGTTAAATGGGTTAGGGGTTTGGAATTAGGGTTTAAAGGGTTAGGGGTTAAGGGGTTATAGGTTTAGGGTTTAGAGGGTTAAATGGGTTAGGGGATTTAGCAGTTAAGGATTTTAGGGGTTAGGATTTAAGGGCTAATGGGGTTAGGTTTTAGGGGGGTAGAATTTAAGGGCTAATGGGGTTAGGTTTTAGGGGGTTAGATGGGTTAGGGGTCGGGAATTAGGGTTTAAGGGTTTAAAGGTTTAGGTTTTAAGGGGTTAGGGGTTAAGGTTTTATAGGTTTAGGGTTTAGGGGGTTTAATGGGTTAGGGGTTTACTAGGGGTTTAGGGGGTTAAATGGGTTAGGGGTTAAGGGTTAAGGGTTAAGGGTTTAGAGGTTTATGGTTTAGGGGTTAAATGGGTTAGGGGTTTAGAGGTTTAGGGGTTTAAATGGGTTACAGGTTGGGAATTAGTGTTTAAGGGGTTAGGGGTTAAGATGCTAGTTTCATTGGTCTCTGTTTGTGCACAATAGTTGCTTATTCTTTGCGTCTAAATGTAACAATTTTTTAAGTATTGTTGCTTGTTGCCATGTCTTCTTTATTTATTAATTTATAGTATTTGTTAGCCATTGATTTACATCTATTGATGAAAATGTTTATTGCAATCAAACCAAATGTATGTTCAATATCGAGTTTCAAACTTAGCCACAGTGTTGTCACACAATTTAAGTCTGCAGAATGGCCATCTGATGAAGTCTTAATAACCAGATTGCACCTCATGACTACTCCATAAAATCTTAAGTTCAAGTGTCCCACATTCATGAAAAATTTGGCTCTTATACTCTTGCTCCACCTGACTGTGTCCTGGAAGTACCTTGTTTATTGCAAAAACATCCTAATGTTGTCGACCTTGTCCCTTAATAGACCAAGGAAACATAAGTGACTGAGAGGAATGGAAAGCACTACAAAGTTGAAGAGAGTACAAAAGACTAAGATGGTTTAAAGGATAAGCATGAAGAATGTAGCAGTGTTGAAACAACTAAAATTTCTCCCAAACAAATAGTTGCTAATGCGAAACCTTCTTCTATACCAGTCAAGCAAGACTACATTTATGTGAGAGAAAGAAGAGACCAAGCGACTGATAGGCATAGCCTAGAATATAGGGTATGGTTCCCCCTTTTTGATTAAATATTTGATCTACATTTTGTCTATCGAAGATTAACCATTTTAACCTTGCCAACAAGGTGGAATTAACCCAATCGTAGGTCCCAATATGTCATGATATATATTAACTCTAGATATATATCAGAAGGAATAATAAAGACATAGATTTGTTTGGAAAAATACTGAGAGGGGGGGGTGAATCAGTATTTACAGCATATTCAAAACTTTTTACTTTTTCATTCCTTAAAACCCATACGCTACTTTCCTTCAGTAAACCAGCGTATATATGCGGATCCCCTTTATGAAACTCGCGTATACACAGAGATCTAGATATGTAATCAAATATTTACTTAGATCATTCCATCATTCATTCATCAGATGTTCAATAAACTGTAAACATGTGCAGTAATAATAGAATAAGTCATCACACAAAGTATCACACATGAACACCAGGATTTTTAGGTGGAAACCCAAATCGGGAGAAAACCACCGCTGCAGTTGCTCAGCCTTCAATATTTTTATTATAGAGAAAACATGTTACAACATATGTGCTGGCACAGACTTGACCAGCACTCAGGCACCCACCTGCGCTCGTTTACCAGCCTCTCCTGGAAGGGAGCTCCAACCCCCTGACTCGTTTACCAGCCTCTCCTGGAAGGGAGCTACGACCCCCTGATCTCGTTTACCAGCCTCACCTGGAAGGGAGCTATGACCCCCTGACTGAAGGCTACAACCTTCAGCACCACCTTGGATCACATTTCATCAATTTTCACACTGGATCCGACAACTTCAATAGAACAACACTTGCAGGCCACGATTCACCATATTTCCAGACTGAACCCTTTCCATACTTTTAAGCACAAACATACATCATCAACAGATACATACCAATTCAGACAACCCAGATTAGATAGCAGTAATACAGCAGAACAGATCAGATGTTTCATACCCCATGCTTCAGCAAACCCTAGTTTGCATACGCGCTTTCACTTCACTGATGTCGCGTATATACGCGCTTCCGTCCACACAAACCAGCGTATACCTCAGTGTATATTTTATTGCGCATACGCGCTTTCTCTTCGCTGAAGCCGCGCATATACGCGCTTCCTCCGCGGCGAAGTAGCGTATAGATCTTCAATCATTACAGAGCAGCATACTTCATCAGATCAGATATTCAGTTCAGATCTACCCTTTTGCTTCAGACAGATGTTCACCTAGATGCTCGCCTCATCACATATCTAAGCCTTCCATAATCAGATCTAGCAAATACAAGAGCAATTCAGATCTAGATCCCCTTCTTCATCATTGGTGCATCATACATTCAGATTTATCATTCAAGTGTAACCCTTTCCATTCAGATATACTTCAGAGAGAAGTATTCATTCAAGCTCAGACATCTTGCACACACCCTCATAATTTGCACAATGAATTTCGTCTCTTTATATAGGTTTTCCCTTTTTCAATACCATGAGCCCCTTTTTCAATACCATGGGCCAAAACAATATCATGAGCCCAAAACTACCTGGACGGGGTCAATTAGGCGGATCATTACCCAATACAATGGGTCAATACCATGGTGGTTACCCTTGGTTTTGCACTTTTTGAGCGCTTTTTCCCATACGCGACTTGGAACGTTCCTTTCCGCGTGCATACGCGACTTTCCCTAGGACAATCCGCATATACCAAGAAACATACTCTTTTTCATCATAGAATTAGCACATGATGAATTCCTTTCTTCATTGCCTTCTGTTCATACTGTAGATACATCAGATTTCCTTCATCAAGGACATATTCTATCAAGCACAACTTCATCAAGTAAGTTTTCATCATCTTCATCAAGTGGGTTGCCTTTCAAGGACAACACTCAGCATCATATTGTCAACAAACATCATATCACATCATATTTACATCATTTACCAAGTCCATCAAGTCAAGAATAACTTCATCAGGTGGATTGCCATCAAGGACAACATATGTCAACAGTCGCATGTCTTCATCTCCATTCAGTGGGTTGCCATCAAGGACAACACTCTGCATCATATTTCCAACAATCTCCCCTTTGGACTTGATGGCAACCACGATGGTGTTTGGTTACCACAACAGATAGGTACCATGTCACTCTCCCAATATTTTGACACCATTCTTTCTCTTCATTCAAACACCATGTCACTCTCCCCCTTTGACATCAAGGGCACAGGACGGATCAAAGCCAACATACTCTCCCCCTTTTCTCCTCATGTGGAAGAAGCATTTTGCAGATCTGATATGTACTGAAGTGACCAAGCTCCCCCTGAGTTCATGCTGAAGCTTCAAACATATTTTCAATAAAGTACATGACTCTATGAACTTCCTATCACCAATGACTCATACTTACAACAAATATCCAACCAAGTGGATTTACATATGAGACTCAAGTACCCAACCAAGTGGGTTTACACATTTGACTCAGCTACCCAACCAAGTGGGTTTACAAATTTGACAAGTCCTTACATGACTGAATATTACAAATTTACATCATGGGTCTTAACAAGACCTTTTCATCAAATTACAAATATGACTTTAAGACCAACACCGGAAAGACCTCAAGAGAGATTATAAATCAGAAACACCACAATGCCAATAATGCATTATACTCAGCAAAGCTAATGCTCCCCCTGAATCTGTGCAACCAAGCAACCTTTAAAAATGACTAAGGCTCCCCCTTGGTTTGTGCATCCTGAAAACTTCCACCAACAAATCATCAAGGCATCTTCATCAAAACATTAGAAACAGAATTATGAGAACTGGAACACCACCGGAGATACCAAACAGTAAAACAGCACTGCAGATGTGCTGAAGAGAGCTGAACCAAGCAAAAATTGTCAGCAATCATGCATACGCGGTTTTCTGTGCATTAACTCGCGTACATACGCGACTTTGTTTCAGGAAACCCGCGTATCCCAAGCCATCTTCTAAAATTTATGTAGATTTGTTCTTTTGACTGGCAGAGAACACTCCCAGCTTCTGTCTTAGATACTCGAACGCTTCCCTGGGCAGAGGTTTAGTAAAGATATCAGCAGCTTGTTCTTTGGAGGTAACATACTCCAACTTCACAATTTGCTCAAGCACTTGTTCACGTAGGAAATGATATTTGATGGGAATGTGCTTGGTTTTCGAATGCATAACAGGATTCTTTGAGATACTGATGGCACTTGTATTATCACACATAATGGAGATAGGAGTTGCACATTTGATTTGAAAATCTTGCAAGGTTTGCATCATCCATAGGAGTTGGGTGCAACAAGATGCGGCAGCTACATACTCTGCTTCAGCTGTTGATAAGGCAATAGAATTTTGCTTCTTGCTGAACCAAGATACTAACCGGGGCCCCATGTAAAATGCACCACCACTAGTGCTTTTCCGATCATCAACACTTCCAGCCCAATCTGCATCGGTGTAAGCATGAAGAGTAAGATCATCATCCTTTGGATACCATAGACCAAAGTCTTGAGTTCCTTGTAGATATTTCAATATCCTTTTGACAGCCTGAAGGTGAGACTCTTTTGGATTAGCTTGGAATCGTCCAACAATCCCAACAGCATGCATAATGTCTGGTCTGGTCCCAGTGAGATAAAGTAGACTTCCAATCATCGAGCTGTATTCTGGTTGATTCACAGTGGGAGAATCATCATTAGAACTGAGACTGCATCCGGTTATCATTGGTGTACTTACAGGTTTGCATTCTTCCATGCCATACTTCTTCAGAATTTGCTTAAGATATTTTGCTTGTGATAAAAATATACCATCTGTAGATTGATGCACTTGCAAGCCAAGAAAAAATGTTAGTTCCCCAAGTAAAGACATTTAAAATTCTTGCTGCATGACAGAAGCAAATTTTTGACTCATAGATTCTTCGTTACTCCCAAAAATGATATCATCAACATATACAACTACAATCAATAGTTTATCATTTTCAACTTTTGTGTATAAGTTGCTATCAGTAGACCCCTTTGAAAATCCTTGTTGATGAAGATATTTATCAAGACGATAATACCAAGCCCTTGGAGCTTGTTTGAGTCCATACAGAGCCTTTTTAAGTCTACAAACAAGATTTGCATCATTTCCCAAAATGAATCCTTCCGGTTGTTCTATATATACTTCTTCTTCTAGATCACCATTAAGAAAAGCAGACTTAACATCCATTTGATAAACTTTGATTCGTTTATAGCTTGAGAAAGCAAGAAACATTCTTATGGCTTCAAGTCGAGCTACAGGAGCAAAAGTTTCTTCAAAGTCTATACCTTCTTGTTGAGTATACCCCTTGCAAACTAGTCTAGCTTTGTTCCTTACAACATCCCCATTCTCATTTAACTTGTTCTTGTAGATCCATTTAGTTCCAATGACATTTTTATCATGAGGTCTTGGTACCAAATCCCAAGTGTCATTCTTTTCAATTTGCTCAAGTTCTTCATCCATGGCATGCCTCCAACATTCATATTTGCTAGCTTCATTGACATTGTGTGGTTCAATTGTGGATATGAGTGCCAAATGATTAGAAGATCCTACAAGAGTTCTCCTTGTTCGTACACCAGATTCCTTGTCACCCAAAATTTGAGATTCAGGATGATTCTTTTGAACATATCTGGATGGAGATTTTTCAGATAGATCATCTTCGGGTTCTTCATTGGATCCACTGTCTATATCATTGCTATCTGATGTAGAAGGCCATATGTCGCTATCATCTTCTTTTGTTGTTTGTTTTTCTTCTTTAGGAGCTGCAGGAGACTCATCAATAACGACATCAATACATTCAACAACCTTTCGAAGCCTTTTATTGTAACATGTGAATGCTTTGCTTGACGATGAGTAACCAAGAAATATCCCTTCATCTGATCTAGGTTCAAATTTTCCAAGCTTTTCATCATTATTTTTGATAAAGAATTTACTTCCAAAAACCTTAAAATGCCTCACAGTGGGAGAATTGCCATACCAGAGTTCATATGGAGTTTTGTCACTATTTACCCGAACATGAGCTTTATTGAGAATGTTAACTGCTGTATGTGCTGCTTCACTCCAGAACATGTCAGGAACATCAGAATCAGAAAGCATAGCTCTAGCCATTTGAACAATTGTTCTATTCATTCTTTCTGCTACACCATTTTGTTGTGGAGTGCCTGCTACAGAGAACTGTCTTTTAATGCCATGTTGTTCACAAAAATCAAAGAATTCATTTGATGAATATTCTCCTCCTCGATCGGATCTAAGACACTTGATTTTTAGATCTAATTCATTTTCTGCCAATGCTTTGAAGCTCTGAAATTTTTCAAGTGCTTGATCTTTGTGTTTAATGAACCCGATCCAACACATTCTAGAGTAGTCATCAATAAATAAGATATAGTATTCTTCCCCACGTAATGAATTTTTCCTCATAGTTCCACAGATATCAGTATGAATGAGTTCAAGAGGATTACTTGATGATCCTTCTTTGGCATTAAATCGTACTCTGGTATGCTTACCAAATTGACAAGATTTGCATATGGTACTTTCCGGAAGATTGACCTTGGGAAGATCACGAACAGCTTGAAGTCTGCTTGCTTTGTTGATTTGAGAGAAACTCAGATGCCCCAGCCTTCTATGCCATAGCCAATTTTCTGAAGACTTGCTCAAGTAACATTGATCTATGCCGTTTAGTACATACAGGTTGCTTGGATTTCTTTTTCCTTTTATAATGATTTTACATGTATCAAGATCACGAACCACACATTCTTTGGAACTGAAGACCACTTCTGCTCCTTGATCACACATTTGACTAACACTTAACAGGTTATGCCTTAATCCATCCACATACATGACATCTTTAGCCTTCACCTTTTCTTTTAGAAAAACTGACCCTTTTCCTTTAATTACGGCAGGAGTATCATTTCCAAATGTAACTTTCTTTTCTTTTTCTAGAGCATTATAAGTATGAAGTTTTCTTTTGTCACCTGTCATGTGTCTTGAGCACCCACTATCGATGTACCATTGATTTTCTTCACCTTACGCAAATAATGCTATCCCACAATTTTCAACTGGTGGTTCTTTCTTTTTCCATATTTTAGAGCTTGAGGGAACATGTTCTTTTGGCTGGATCTTGTTCCTGCATTCAGATTCTTCATGGCCAAAGTTATTACAATAAGTGCATTCAACTTCACTTTGAAGAGGAGAAAAATTGTTATAGGTATTCTTCTTTGGTTCAGTACCCAACCTTTTATTTCTTGCTTCTCTTGTCATGATGGTTTTATATGCAACACATTGAATAGCTTTATGACCAAAATTGTGACAAGTGAAACATTGCCCATTGAAGTAGAAATTTCTGCGATCATGGAATCTTCTATTTGAATTTACTTGTTGGTTGTAGTGTCTTTGAAAGCTATCCCTGTTAGTGTACCTTGAATTGAGATGGTCCTGCTTTCCCTGTAGAGATCCTTTATTCCCTTGCTGAGTGGCTGAATGATGTAAACCACCTGTAACTTCTTTTAGATAGTTTGGTGCTGAAGTTTGAGAAGATTCTCCGGTATATCCAAGACCTGTCTTTATAAGAGGAGAACGTTGTACCTTGATGATCTCATCTAAGGTTTCAAATCCTTTAGCAAATCTAAGATTCAAGGTTTTTGCTTTCTCAACTTCTTTTCTTTGACTTACCACTTCACATTCTAGTTTTTCAATATGTTTCTTTGCTTCTTCAAGCTGCTTTTCAATGGTCTCTCTGATTATCTTTTGTTCTTCTAAGAGTAGTTTGAGTTGATTATTTTCTTCAAGAAAATCGTTCTCCTCTAGAGCATCCATAAAAGTATCCTTTTCTTCTTTTTGTTCAAATGCCATGAGAAGTCTAAGATCTTCTTCACATTCTTCCTCACTATTAGATGACTCATCACTATCTTCATTAGCATAGTAACTTTTCTTAGAGCTAGATCGGTTCTTATTCCTTCTTACTACTTTTCTTTTATAAGGACATTTTGCAGCATAATGACCAACTTTACCACACTCAAAACATTTGAAGGGAAGCTTACCTTTGAATCTTCCAGTACCTAGTTGGAGGTTTCTCACGAAATTTGCTTCTTCTTCATCGGATACATAGCTGGATTCTTTGACAACCTCCTTTTCCTTTCCTTTTGTAGATGCCTTAAAAGCAACTTCTCTTATTTGAGAAGGACCTCCTTGTCTCATTTCAAAAGCAGTCAGAGTACCATGTAATTGAACAATAGTAAGAGTTTGTAGATCTTGCCTTTCTTCAATAGCTGAAACTTTAGAGTCAAATTTTGAAGTCAAAGATCTTAAGACCTTTTCCACCAGAGTAGTATCAGTTATGGTTTCACCCAAATTTCTCATTCGATTTACAATATCATCCAGACGAAGAAAGAAATTGGCAACACTCTCATCACTATGCATCTTCAAATTTTCATATTCAATTCTAAGAGTTTGGAGTTTTGCACTTTTTACCTTTGTGTCTCCTTCATAGCTTAGAATGATTTTGTCCCATATTTATTTTGCTTAATGTAGCTGCATCACTTTAGAAAATTCTGATTCAGACATGCTTCCTAGCAAGACATTTACTGCTTTGGCATTGGTTTCATACTTCTTCCTTTCTGCTGCATCGGTAGGAATACTTGCCGGGTATTGATAACCTTCTTCCACGATTGCCCATACATCTGCACCAAGACTTTGCAGGTAAGCTTTTGTACGTACCTTCCAGAAGATCAGATTGCTTCCATTGAATAGAGGTGGCTTTATAGACATTACTCCTTCTTGACTTCCCATTGCGACGGATCTCCTTTAAGCGATCAAGCTTCTGCACAAGGACCTGTTCTGATACCAATTGTTGGGAAAAATACTGAGAGGGGGGGTGAATCAGTATTTACAGTATAATCAAAACTTTTACTTTTTCATTCCTTAAAACCCATACGCTACTTTCCTTCAGTAAATCTGCGTATATACGCGGATCCCCTTTATGAAACTCGCGTATACAGAGATCTAGATATGTAATTAACTCTTCACTTAGATCATTCCATCATTCATTTATCAGATGTTCAATAAACTGTAAACATGTGCAGTAATAACATAATAAGCCATCACACAAAGCATCACACATGAACACCAGGATTTTTAGGTGGAAACCCAAATCGGGAGAAAACCACCGCTGCAGTTGCTCAGCCTTGAATATTTTTATTATAGAGAAAACATGTTACAACATATGTGCTGGTGCAGACTTGACCAGCACGCAGGCACCCACCTGCGCTCGTTTACCAGCCACTCCTAGAAGGGAGCTCCAACCCCCTGACTCGTTTACCAGCCTCTCCTGGAAGGGAGCTACGACCCCCTGATCTCGTTTACCAGCCTCACCTGGAAGGGAGCTACGATCCCCTGACTGAAGGCTACAACCCTCAGCACCTCTATGGACCACGTTTCATCAATTTTCACACTGGATCAACTTCAATAGAACACAACTTGCAGGCCACAATTCACCATATTTCCAGACTGAACCCTTTCCATACTTTTAAGTACAAACATACATCACCAACAGATACATATCAACACAGATCAGATAGCAGAAACACAGCAGAACAGATCAGATATTTCATACCCTTTGCTTCAGCAAACCCTAGTTTGCATACGCGCTTTCACTTCACTGATGTCGCGTATATATGCGCTTCCGTCCACACAAACCAGCGTATACCTCAGTGTATATTTTATTGCGCATACGCGCTTTCTCTTCGCTGAAGCCGCGTATATACGCGCTTCCTCCGCGGCGAAGTAGCGTATAGATCTTTAATCATTACAGAGCAGCATACTTCATCAGATCAGATATTCAGTTCAGATCTACCCTTTTGCTTCAGACAGATGTTCGCCTAGATGCTCGCCTCATCACAGATCTAATCCTTCCATAATCAGATCTAGCAAATACAAGAGCAATTCAGATCTAGATCCCCTTCTTCATCATTGGTGCATCATACATTCAGATCTATCATTCAAGTGTAACCCTTTCCATTCAGATATACTTCAGAGAGAAGTATTCATTCAAGCTCAGACATCTTGCACACACACCTTCTTTGCACAATGAATTTCTTCTCCTTATATAGGTTTATCCTTTTCAATACCATGAGCCCCTTTTTCAATACCATGGGCCAAAACAATACCATGAGCCCAAAACTACCTGGACGGGGTCAATTAGGCGGATCATTACCCAATACAATGGGTCAATACCATGGTGGTTACCCCTGGTTTTGCACTTTTTGAGCGCTTTAGCCCATACGTGACTTGGAACGTTCCTTTCCGCGTGCATACGCGACTTTCCCTAGGACAATCCGCGTATACCAAGAAACATACTCTTTTTCATCACAGAATTAGCACATGCTGAATTCCTTTCTTCATTGCCTTCTGTACACACTGTAGATACATCAGATTTTCTTCATCAGGAACATATTCTCTCAAGCACAACTTCATCAAGTAAGTTGTCATCATCTTCATCAAGTGGGTTGCCTTTCAAGGAAAACACTTAGCATCATATTGTCAACAAACATCATATCACATCAGATTTACATCATTTACCAAGTCCATCAAATCAGAAATAACTTCATCAGGTGGTTTGCCATCAAGGACAACACATGTCAACAGTCGCATGTCTTCATCTACATTTAGTGGGTTGCCATCATGGACAACACTCTGCATCATATTTCCAACAAGATTGATAGAGGTGGCGAGACAAGGGGAGTCACAAGGGAGAGATGGAGATAAACTGAAGGAGAGGGTAGAGAAAGAATGAAGAGAGAGAGAGAGAGAGGGAGAGAAGTGAAAGAGGTAGAGAAGGGTAAGAGATGGAGATAGTGACACAAAGATGGAAGGGTGGCATAAAGAAGGATAGAGGGAGGGATATAGTGAGAGGATTGGAGGGCAGAGAGAGAGAGAGAGAGAGAGAGAGAGAGAGAGAGAGGTAGGAGAGAAAGGGAGAGAGAAGAAGGACAAGAGATAGGAATTAAGAGAGAGGAACTAGTATCATAGAAGAAAGAATATGTGACCAAATTACTCTATATGGAGATGGGAGATAGGGGCACCCTACCTACCTATTAAATGTCTAAACCAAATGTGGTGTAAACGTCCATAATGGTGGTCGATTATACGAGGAGAGGATTTTAGGAGGAGGCACTGGATTTTTAATGCATGATATGAAAAAAACAAGTACCAAACCTAACCATTTCCAACGACCACATATATACAACAGTGTGAATAGAAAGGGAGTGTGAACTGAGATTGCTAAGTATTGCTCCTATAAAATAAAATAAAATATAAATCAAGTAAAAAGAAGATATAAACTAAACTATAATAGAAATCATTTTTGTATTATAGTAGAATGAAATGGAAGAGATGAGCTGTGATGCAGAAATATGCAAATACTATTGAAAACAAGACAATACCCTCAGAGAATTAAAAAATCCTAACAGCAAGACTGAACTTTAGTATCTGCCTATCAAAATTTCAGTTTTGTTTGAGCAGAAATTGAAGGATGTAAATTCAAGACTGCAAACACAACATGTATGATGGATTAAAACAACAAATATATTAGGCCCACTATACACAAATCTGCAACCTGAGATTTCAGGATAAAAAGAGCAAGCTCCAACAACAATTGCGTAGAAGCCTTTATTACTCAAATAGAAGAATTTCACAACAAGTTGTCATCTCACAAAAGCTCCTACTACAACCTACAAGCTAACAGTACTCACTCTTATTACCTATTTCTACAAATGTCTAACTAGTGTGCCCATCCTTTTCATTTATAAGTTAAGAGAAGGTGCTATTAGAAAACTAGCTAATGATAGCGTTAGTGGTGCATCTCCCTTGAGCATGAGCAACTCCCTCATAACTTTGCCTTGTATGCAAGGCTTTTCTTTTAGATTAGTGCATTATCATAGTAGATATAACTCCTCTCCTGAAGGTGCCTAATTCCATAAGTGTGCACTCATGAATGCATTTGAGATGATGGTGTTAATCTCCTCAACTAGTGTGCCATACTTGGTGGGTGTGACCCAACAACTAATTTGTCTATCCTCGAAGGTGTCATTATAAGCTTCTAGCTGTATTTAAGAATATTTCTGACTAGTGTACCACAATCTAGCTCTGTAATCCTGGTGTTGCTCAACTTCTCAATGCTGAGGTGAGACCAACTCGGACCAACTAGGTAATCTAACACTCTTGAGAATTTTATTTTTTTCCAATAACCTAAGATTCTCCCCCAACTTGTCAAACTTCCCCTTTGTTAGGAGCTTTGTCAAACTATTAACCATATGCAAATTTGTCAGAATGTGGTCCAACACTACTAACTACCTAATGAACTTGGAATCTTAGGAAATTGTATGGAATATCAATGTGTTTGAAATGGTCACGACACATTGGATTTTCATAGATCTTGATGTAACTTTGATTCTCAAAAGAGACAATATTGGGCTTCAACAACTCATTGGTTGACTTTACAATCAAGTTGCAAATCTAGATAGCTTCATAATAAGTATATGAAACTGCCATATACTTTGCTTCAGTGGAACTAAATGCAATTGTTGCTTTCTTCTTGTTGATTTAATCAAAATTATTTATAAAATGATAATGATGATCTTTAAAATGAGTCTTATGATGGTATTTTTATACACATTGATTGTTCACGAGGTGTAGGGGTATTTTTATAACATCACTGCGCTTGAAAGCTTTGTCTTGAAAGCACAGTAATTAGAATTTTCTTTAGTTAAGCACATTTTTTTGGTGGAATGAAGTTTATCAGATATCTATTTATACTTTGTAGAGGTTTGAATTTTTTTTTCCTTTGAGTGTTGGTGAGGTTTCTTTGTATTTTTTGCATCATAGTCTAAAGTCTTTTGACTTGATTGTTTAACATGAAAGCATTATGATTATTGGCAATATATTTTAAACACCTGCATGATCAGGAAACTGTTATGGTTAATTAAACTACTAATTAGGTACTACAAAAAGAGGATGATGTTGAGAGGGCTTGCCTGGGTGACTCTAGGAGCAACGCAGAGGTGGTCAGAAAAATATCTTCTAAGTTACAAATCTGAAGAGAAAAAACTGGTGATGTATATGTGGTTGCTCCACCTAGGCTGTATGGAAAATCTTGGCAGAGAGTGTTTAACTTTCCATTTCTTCATGAAAGTAGGTTGGCTGCTCATAGAATAATATCACTACATGTAGGTGATGGTTCTGTAGTAAGTTCTTAGCCTTATCTTCAGAATGGCTAACAGAGAGGATCAGGTTTGAATACAGGATATAATTTGATGAATTTGGAGATTTAGAGTTAAAGAAAAAATTGTGGTGATGTTTGGATGGGTGCTAATTTGTAGGGTTTTCCATTTTTATAATTTTCTTTATTGTGCTTTCTACCATGCTACCTAGTTGCTTTCCTGTTTCCCTAGCATTTTAACTTTTTCGATGTCTATCTCTCTATTTTTTCTTGCCCCATTTGAAATGTCATCCTTATTTGGTAGGTGTTTTCTTCAATATAGTGTGAATATTTTTCCATCACACCTCTTCTGTGGGGTTTGTCTATGCAAATAACTTGTAAGGCCCATTTATTAGGGTATTTGATGAAATGAAATGATTATCGATGATCACCAACTAATGGTACCTGCAGAGATTTACTCTAACAATTCTACAGTTTTTCCTGTGCCAACAATTATAAAACATTTTAAACTCATGAATTAGTCTCCTCTGTTCTCTTAGCTGATTCTATAAGCACTTATTGCTATTGTCAAAGCTTTTACTCTCTAGTCCCATTGAGCTATTTCAGTTATTTGTGGACATTGATCCATTTTCATTTAATTTCTTCAATTTTTCTGACTGTTATGTTTTTCCTTTGGCTAGTGCCTTCTTTCTTACCTGTGTTTTTTTTGCTTAAGAATTCCAGCCAGCTAGAGCAACAGGGGCACCAGGAGCCACGCAGTCCAGCCAGAGCCAAGCAGGGGCAGCGCAGAGGCAGCAAGAGCCACACAGGGCTGACGCAGGCCCAGTCAAGGCAGCACAGGGGTAGTGTAAGCCCTTCAAGTGTGATGCAGGCCCTTAATGAGCAATGCAAAGGCTGACACATGCCAGTTAGGCTGACATAAAGGGATCCAGAGCAGTGTATTACTGCTGTTTTTATTTCTCTGTTGGGTGAACAAATTTTGGTGCCCAGGATTTTTGTACTTAGATTCGACATAATAATGAAAACCCTCTAGAGCTAGTTGCACCGATTTTCCCACATTGGGTTTTTTCTGGGGATATTTTTCCAGAAAAATCGTGTGTCACTTTTTCTATGAGCACGTTATTCAATATTTGATCTGTATGTGTAGGTTTCTAGTTGTATTTACTATTTACTTTGCTAATTTATTGAATATTTCAGAAATTAACTTGTAACTTAATTCAAGTAGGAGAAGTAAATCAAGATACTGCAATAGGGTTTATTAGATTAAGAAATTTTCACATTCCCTAGGTCTAGCCCCATTAGGTCACCTAGGGCAACAATTTCCCAGGAATCTAGCCAGAGGAAAACTTCTATCTCCTAGAGGCAGCTGCGTTGCTGGGTGCCCTCACTCTCCTTAGAACTTGGGCCAATTCCGACAATGGAATCTTTGCATACCTTAAGCCCTAGCTCTAGGATCAAGTTTTGCCTAGGTGTTCCCAAGGATGGAACCTAGAAGGATCAATTTGACCTATGAAAGTAAAAACACTTGTTTGATCCTTTCCCATCACCTTGTACAGGATAGGAACATCATTGGTTGCTAAATTCCATCCTTGAACCTGGGTTGGGTCCACTTGGCCTCATGTGGTCCCATTTTGTGTCAAAGGCCTTTCATCAAGGACCATTTGGGAATCCAAGTTCCCAAAGGATTTTAGGGATTGAGAACTTCCTTCATAAGTATTATTCTTCTCCCTCAACCCTTCAATCCCCCTCCTCTCTCCCTAGAAGATAATTCCCTTGCTTAAAAGAAAAGCAAGTCTGACACTTTATTTTATCTTAGGGAAAGGGTTTCAAGGGTCACTTCCCACCTATTCATTGACCTATACTCTACAAGTGATTTCCTAAACTATCGAGACTCCACCCATCTGTGAAAGTCCATGAAGAGCAAGGAGCCTTAGCTATGGTGACAATGGGCTAAGCCTCCATCGTTTCCCTTGTCCTAGCAGTTGCCCTCTTAGGAACCCCTTTTAGATCCACTACTCGTTTGAGTGGTAACACGTTGTTCACAATTCCATTTGTGAACAAATATTTGGTATGCCCACTTTTACCATACTACAGCTCCAATATGAGAATTCCAAGGCTATGGAGGCTACCCTTCTTCTCACTGAATCAATCCTCTACAATATAGTGAACTAGGGCTAGTTGGTTGGCCCACTTGACTATTACTTTAGTCCTTCAAAGTCTGCAAATCCATAGGCCCTATGAACCTTCCCTTCTACCAATTTTGTTGTCCTTTAGGAGAACAAGAATCAGGGCTCTTCTTTGACAGTAACCTAACAATCCTCCAACTGTAATTGGCCTACCATCAATCTACCCAACCACAGTCAATTCTTTTCACTGATCTAGGGCCCACAATATTGTCTTCATCTAGGGCTCTTCAAATCTGCCACCTAACAATGGTTTCAGTCTTCTCAAGATCATTTTTCTTGTGTATCGACAATTATATAATTTTTGTCCAATCTATGAACAAATATGAACTACTCCTCTTATCATACTTCTAAAAATCTGTAGATGACTGAACTAGGGTCACAAATCAGCCACTAACAGTCCATTTACTCATTTTTTATAGGTTTCTTCAAATCTTTATCTAAAATTTTATGGAAAGTCCACCAAAATCAACTCCTCTACATGTCAATCCATTCTTCATATGGCACATTTCTTCTGCATGCTCAATCTTCTACTCAGGTTCCACCCTCCTTTGGATATGTTGTCTCCACACATACTAAATCTACAAACCATCTTCTAGATCTGTGGTCTTTATTGCAGAAATAAACCTCGGTCTAAGGGTCACAACCCATCTTCCTCTACACAAATTTGTCAGAGTCTTAAGGTCATACCTTATGAACTAAACATGCTAGGAAAATGTCCTAACTAGGGTATTATATTTATGTACTTCTAATTGTTGTGGAACAAACCCTATCCACACATAGAAGAAACACGACTCTTGCCTCCATAAGAGACTCGACCTAGCTCATATGGATCCATAGATTCTGGGCATTTCTTTGACTGAATCTTGATATGAACTTTAGATCGCAATGTCAACCCTAAAACTAGGGTTAACTCAGTCAATATTATGCCTACGTTGACTTCTGTTATGGCTCTAAATTACAGTGAAAGCCCTCCTCCATTTATGTTGGTCTTTATCACAGACCTTGCGACCTACTACCCACCACAAGGAAAGATGGTATCAACCCTCTCTTCTATTTCATGTAGAAAATCCAACCAATGAGATTCAATATGATCTTGTAATCTGTACTAAAAAAATATGCTGAATCCTTCCTACAATTTGTGTAAACAAAACACAATCACACAATCACATATAAGTAAGAGAAAAAATTTATCAATCACACAACATAAGATGTATTTGGGGAAGCAACTACTCAAAACCCTCTATCTCTATTTTGTATTAAGTCAAGGAATCATGAAAAAACATAATGCTTAGTCTCTCTTAAGATTCTCCAGCACTCTACCAATTCTCTCCTGCTGATATAGGAAAAATCGGTCTCGTACTTAGCCAATTATCAGCCTTCCTTCAGCCTGCCTTGCTCACACAATTCCTATGGAATTATATCCATATTAATTAGGAAAATCAACCTTCCTTGATTGTGCAATCCATCATGGCATCCCAATGACTTTATAATTGCACATGGGAAATTTTCTATAAATAAAACTGATAGTTATGTTCCTCTGAACTGTGTTACAATAAGGATCAAGGGTATTTTGATTTAAAACCATAAACAACCAAAACCCTATCCTGACAAGATGTAACACCAAGAGTTTAAGGGCCCCGTTGGGGTTAGTTGGGAAACCAACTTCTCGGGGTCGTAACTTGGTCATATGATCTTTGTTTGACGCACAGGATACCTCGTTAGAAATATCTCTTCGAGGACTAACACTACTAATATGATTTCTATGAAATCACCAAACCTTTCATGCCCAAAAACAATTGTTTGGGGCCTCAAAATGGCTTCAAAAGTTAAGGACCCAAAAAATAGACAAAAATAGTAAATTGTGCTATAATTAAGGAAACTGAAAAACTGAAAGAGACAATGGAAAGGGCCCAAGTGGAATAGGCAGGTGGCCACCAGTAGCCACCTCGATCACCTTAAATCCAATTTATTGAGCTAACTTAATGATCATGGCTTAGTTAATTGACACAAGTTGTTATGAGAGGAAATTACAATTTATTGTCCAATTTATTTAAGGGAAAAATAAATTAGACGCCTCACATTCCTCACTCTTGGTACATCAAAATTCCTCACCAGTGTGCGTGATTTTTTTTTTGTCCTTTCTAGTCGCCAACTTCACTGTTTCTTGTTGCAAATTTTAACACTCCCTCTCAGAAATAAAGGAATTCAATCTATCCCCATCCGGTACCTTTGGAATGTTCTGCATGCTACACTTCTCTAGTGTTGTTTGAACTTGCAAATCCTGAAACTGAATAGCCTCTGAACAATTGAATCAGCATAATGCATCTATCATCAGAGTCTTCTGACTACTGCTAGCTACTACACCTATCTAGTACTAGATTCTTTGCACTGTTGCTGACATCTGCATCCGTGCCCTTTGAACTATTGTTAACTCTATTTGTGCTCCAGTATTTGACATATATCACTCTAATTTTTGTCTTGCTGACATCTGAATACATCAATCTAACTGATCCTTCCTACTACTGTTGTATTGTGGGCTCCTCGTAGCCAAGTTCAATCCATGAGACATGCCATCTCAATGGACCTTGCCCAAATTTCTTATCTTGGGATTATGTCTACACATAACCCCACCATACACCTCAAGGTATGGCTACTCCCTCTTCCCATCTGGCTCGAAATTTCCCCCTCATGGAGGTCTCTACTTGAGTGGATGCTTCCACTTAGTCTCCTCTCTACTTCTCGAATTGTAGCAGCTACTCCACAACCTTCTGAGACTGCTTCTCATGAGTATGCATGTTGAGAGGTAATTTATGCTCCCTCTAAACCACCAAGTCTCTAACTTCTGCCTTTGTCCTCAAAGCTTTGCATGAATCTAGTAACTCAAGTGCATATAGGTTTTTAAATCACACATAGTGTAATTGTTTTGAAGTTACAAAAATTTTCTAAAAAAGAGTTGATTTTAAATCGATGGTATCTCCCTCATCCGAGCTCCAATTTGACCGATTTTTTTTTTCCATTTGGGTAGATTTTTGCAAGGAATCCAAATTTTCTTTTTTTTTGAAAATTTTACACCAAGATCTTCAGATATTCTCTACAAACTTTCCGCCCAAAAAATTCCTGCTCTGATACCATGTAGAAAATCTAACCAACAAGATTTAATCTGATCCTGTAATCTTCTAAAAAAAGATACTGAATCCTTCCTACAATTTACGAAAAAAAAAATAGATCGCACAATCACATATAAGTAAGAGAAATAAATTATCAATCTCACAACAACATGATGTATTTGGGGAAAGAAACTAATCAAAACCCCTCTATCTCTATTGTGTATTAATTCAAGGAATCATGAAACAATACAATGTTTAATCTCTCATGAGATTCTCCAACACTTTGTCAATTGTCTCCTGTTGATCTAGGAAAACTCAGTCTAGTACTTAGCCAATTCTCATCCTTAATTTAGCCTACCTTGCTCGTGCAATTCCTAGGGAATTAACTCCTTATTAATTAGGAAAATCAGTCTTCCTTGATTGTGCAATCCATCATGGCATCCCAATGACTTTATAATTGCACATGGGAAATTTTCTTTGAATACAACTGATATTTATGTTCCATTTAACCTCTGTCTCAACTGGGTATTCCTCGAAACTGACATGCATGCAACTATTAATAGTGAATTATCAGTTATCTGATTGATCACTCATTGTGAATTAAATCTAATTTAATTCACTGGACCTCTCACTAGCTCATCACTCAGTTAGAACTAGTTAAAACTGATTTTAACTCATTTAATTGAGTTAATTACACTTGCACCCCACTAATGCATCAACTTCAACTGGACCCAAAAAATATTAGAATCCCTCTAGATGCCTCATATTAGACCCTCAACTCGAATTTCTTGAGCTAACTTGGTCATCATGACTTAATTAATTGACACAAGTTGTTATGAGATGAAATTACAATTTATTGTCCAATTTATTTAAGGTAAAAATAAATTAGACTCCCCACATTCCTCACTCCTGGTGCATAAAAATTCCTCACCAGTGTGGGTGCATTTTTTTTTGTCCTTTATGGTTTCCAATCTCACTGTTTCTTGTTGCAAATTTCAACATTTCAAAATTTGATGCGGCGTTCACACAAAGACACCATTGAAATCACATGCCCAGATTGTCATGAGAAACCTCTCTTAAGCCTGATCTTCCAGAAGATAACCAACAACATGCCATCCTACTTCCTAGCGTAAACCGACCATTAAGGTATGCAACATTCTTCTGAACCCTCACATGATGATCTTGCTCTTGGAGGATGATCATGACCTCCCTTTAGCAACCCCTACTCGGCCCTCGTACTCGAACGACTTTAGGACTACATCTCTCTTCACCCCCTTAATGTGCTATATAGTGGGAATACATGTCAAACATGCTAAGATGCGCAAAGTGATAAGGCATGCCAAGATGTGCAAGGGTGTGTCAATGCGTGTCAGGGACTGTCAAGAAAAAAAAAGGGAGAAAAAAGTTAAACTACAAGGAAATGAACATATAAGAGGGTTAATAAGTCATCAATATACCTTTTCCAAGAGGGGCATTCTAGGCACACTAACACTAGGTGGCAATAGGTGCAAAGTGCAAAGTCTTAGTGCATTCTAAGTGCCAAGTATTCCTTTGTTGCTTCTCATCTACTTTCCAAAAATTGATCATCACAAATAAATTTAATATTAAACTATGCTAAATCATACCAAGGCATCTCAACATATTCCATACATGCTAAGACTTTCCAAGTGCCAACACGTGCCAAGCACCAATATGTGTCAGGGACTAGTGTTATGCATGTTATGAAGTGGAAGGGAATGTTGAAGAGTGCTAAGGTGTGCTAGAGAGAGATAATGCATGTTGATAAGTGTTAAGGAGTACTAGGAAAAAACATTAAGGGAGCAGTACTAGGTAAAAAATCATGGAATTTAATGAATACAAGGAACGTGTACTGCCAGAGACTAGTGTTAATGGTCAGTGTTAGTTGTCATGCCAAGGAGGGAGTGACAAGGTATGTTAGGCATTGGTAAAGCATGCTAGGGAATATAGGGATGTTAAGAATTCCCAAAGTGTGTTTGGGAGTTCCAGGGCGTGCTAATTATATCATGTGCCAATTAATAGTGCCAAGATATGCCAATACATGCTAGGTGCTAAGGATGTGGCGCAGGGCGCCAGGGTATGTCAATATGTGTCAAGGCAACAAAACGAAGAACCAATAAGAGGTTTAATAAGTGAGGACTTTATCTTTTTGAAAAGGGGCTTGCTAGACACACTAATAATAGGTCCCAATACATACTAAGTGGCATGGTGTGCCAAGTGCTAATGTATGTCAATGCATTCAACGTGTTCCAGGGCATGCTAGGGACTATATGCAGCATGCCAACAGATGCTAGGAGAGTTCCATGTTGTGCTAGCGCATGCCACCATGTGCTTGGGCGTCAGTGTCATCACAAGATGTTCTAGGTGCAAAGATATTCTAAGACATGTGGGGTGCTAAGAACTTTTAGTGTGTGCCAAAGCATTAATTTAAGGTGTGCCCAGATTTTTGAGGATTGTTCTGTCTTTCTCATTAATAGAATTGTCAGAGCTCGATTATGTATTAAATAATATATTTCCTACACACAATAGCGGAACTTTATCTAAATCAAATTTTATAGATAATAAACTTAATAGATATGAATCATGTGTTGACTCATAGAAATCTCTATTCGACTAGTCATTACTTGAGTGAAATGATACATGCTTACTACTTAAAAAATTGGCTAAACCTAACCACTATGGCCTTGGAGATATTATAAAAAATTCTCCACAATAATGGTATTAAATTGTTATCTTTTGAAAAAAAATATATTAACAGGCACATAACGTCATCAAAAACTCATTGGAATGATCAATGATGATGAACATTTTTTGATCGTCACCAAAAGTAACAAAAAGAGCATTGGTGAGGGTCATTAAAATTTCATCACTAGAAGTGTCACCAAAGAGAGAATTAGCGATGGGCCTTTAACGACCCTCACCAAAAGTGAAATGTCTTTGGTGACGGACCATAAAGGACCATCACTATATACACTTACAGTGATAGTTTTTAGTGATCAATAATGACGGACATTTTTTGACCGTCACCAAAAGTAACAAAAAGAGCATTGGTGAGGGTCATTAAAAGTTCGTCACTAAGAGAATCTTCTACTAGACCTATCAGATCTTAGTCTCTTTTGTTTGATTCATTTCCTTAGTCTTCTTCAGTTGCACTTTACAACCGATGACTATTGTCTTTCCTTTGTCTTATGACTTCTTTTGCAACAAACCTATCAACATATCATTGTATCTATTCAATCTATTCGCTACCTAACTAGTGTATAAGTCCTATTTTTGCATCTTATATAAAATTAGATACATGTAATGCTATTCATTCCTTACCTTTGGTGTAAGGGTTATGTATCTCATATTATCATTTTAGTATAACTATACAATGTGGGTATAAGGAATACTCTCTATCGAACTCTAATTTAAAGCTATATAACTTAACACTTATGCCTTACTATTGTGTCCTAATTATTAACCACCTGACGTTACATATCATTGCTCACACTTAAAAAACATATAAAGTATGGGTAAAATTCTTTTAATTAATAATGTGTATTTTATGTATGTCTTCCACAATCAACTACAATTATGAACTATGCATTTTTCTTAATGTTATGCCAAAGAATTTTCACTATCGCATTTTTTCATTGGTACTCGTAGATCATTCTACTAGATAACACAACTTATGGATATGGGATTTGAGTATAAACCAAGCATTACACAGTTAGAGTGCTCACCTTTATTTTATTACGCGTGATTTTTGTTTGAAAATTCTATACACGTGATTTCATAACCTTCGACTTCTAATTGGTTACACCACTGCCTATTCAATACCTTGAGATATCAATTTAATTTTCAGTATTTTTGGTCACGTGGTAAGGTTCTTTCAAATTTTCCGAACATGTCCCCTCCTGTAAGGCCTTATTCTACCATACCATTAGGAAGTAGAAGATAGAAGACAATTTTCATTCCAAGTTAAGAATTCCTCCATGCCATAGCTGTAACTACGATACTGTCGATATCTTATGGGGTATCTGTTGTAATGGGTTAACTAATCTTTGTTTTTTTGTGTGTCTCTGAGATGTGGACAACCATAAGTTTTGTTTCTCCTCCTATGAATAAATATTTTTCATCCCAAGTATTGGTAAGTTGTTTTTCCTTTCTCTCTGTATATAAATCAAATGATTGTTTTTATCAATTTTGTTCTTGTTTTCTTGTTATCGATATATTTCTTGATCTCTTTTCAATTGATTTTGCTGATGTGAATATTTTTTAAAGGTTATGCTTCGAGGTTGGTTCTTAAGTCCTCTGGAGGTTATTCATTTACAGGAGATATCGTGGAAACCTTCCTTGGTCCACTCATAGATTCCTAGCTTAGCAACATGGAGTTTATCACTTTCTTTTTTGATCTAGTGTATTCCTCACGTGCTATCCTAGCCCTCATTCTTTCATTTTGTTTATAATTTATCTCTACCCTCCTATGGATGATAGACTAAATATAAAAGTAACTTCGAGGGTTTCCTATTTTAATTTTTTTTTTATTTACAAGATCTTAAGGTTTTGAAAATATGAATTAGACACAAAAATTTATTTGTGGGATTGTTGTTTGGGAATGCGCCTCCAACACTGAAAAAAAAATATAGGGTATGGCTTTTGTTTCATTTTTAGTTTTCTATTTCTAAGGAACATGGTATTTCCTGATGATTTATTTCTTTGTCCTTTTCTTATGGCACTGAGCTTAGATCTCAATTTTTTTGACTGTTCTGATTATTCCCCCCTGTATCATTACAGAGTGCCAAAGACTATAATTATTCATAAAATAGCCAAATATGTTGATGAAAAATGTCTGATACATTAGATGTTCTACGATTTGTGTCTTACATTGGCTTGAATAATTATTACTACTTCTTCAGTAAATAGTTCACAAGTTTTTCTTGAAAATTCCACCTAATGGAAATCCTTATACATATGTATTTTTTGTTTTAGTGAATTAAGGGTTCTACTAGAATATATTTAATTTAATTTTTTATTTTTAAGCATGAGGGATCATAAATTCCCTCTCGTGCTGTAAGGTGATGTACTTGGGAAATATATTCACACAGGTGTGCATTTTTGTACCTTGGAAAATCTTCCATGCTTAGGCAATGCCTAACCACTTTCTTGTTTTTTCTATTTGAATCATGCTCAACTCTTTTACTGTAATGTTTGTATGTTATAGAAACAACACTAATGTTATGATCTGCCTCCAATGTCATGTAGGTGTCGGTTTTTTATCACTGTAATCTTTCTTGAGCTCATTCGGTAGGTTGTTGTCAATAATTGACATGCGATCAAAATCTTTATAAGCTTAGTTCCCATTTATTCTTAGGTTTCAAGTTTTCTTAAATGTGATTGAGAATTTCCTTAAGTGGAAATGTTGTGTGCCTATTATAATAAATATCAATTTTAAATGGTTTAGTATAGTCCTTTTTATTTCACTTCCATGGATTCTAATTGGGGGATCAATATTAGTTATACAATTTTTACATTTTGTTTTATTTATGATTTCTATGATGAAATACCTTTACAATATGATTGTAAGGCCTATCTTGTCATGATCGCCAACTCAATTTTCCATTATAGGGTAAATTATTATGTAGTCTTGTAATAGGGACAATTTGTTTGCACAACATTTTACTTGATAATTGATTAGTAATATGGCCTGCTCGGTGGTCTCCAAATTTGACCTTCGACAATGATGTAATATGTAAATGAAGGGCTTCTTATGGATTTATAAGTATAAATTAATGTAATTCTCAAATTCATTTTTAAATTAGTTAAGTTAATACCTCTAAAATCTGTTACCATAACATTCGATATATTATTTCCGACTCCCACAAGAGGGAAACTTCATGAGTTGATTTTTTTTTCAATATCATTGTTATAGTAAATTATATTTTCTTATGTTTTTTTTATGAGGTAAAAAATTATTATCTTTCTATTGGCTCCGTCGTGTTTTTAGTTTTCCCTTTGTTTGGGACCCTCTTGATTCTTTTATTTATTTAGAATGTGTAAATCCAATGCATATATCAATCCTGATTGATACTCTTATATAATATAAATTTACCATACTATTTTTGAAATACATATAGGCCTTATTCTATTAAAATAGTCATGATAATAGACATAGATTCTACAATCACGAATAAAAATTAATATCAGGTTACCATCTGGCCAGTTGTGAACAAAATGTTTTCCTTGTTAATCGTATTTCCCACTAACAATTAACATCGGAAGGTTTAAATTTTTTATTTCACATCTATATAATCATTTGAATTATATGTATTAAATTCCTTTAATATTTATAAATGTGAATCCTATCCTTTCCATTACACATCCAAAACCCTCTTAATTATATCAATGATAAACATAAAATTTTAAAACCAAGTACTACTACACACTACCCCAATGGCTCTTAATATCATTCCTAAGGAAAATAATTAGATATAACTCATATCATCTCCTAATATTAATCATTCAAGGTCAATTGAGGTCAAATATACCTTCCTTATTCATAACAATTTAGAATAACAAACAAAACTTGCATGCAACATAGAAAAATATTCATAATTTCTGCAACATATTTTTAAAGGACAACATCTACCTATGGTTATTCATATCAATAAAATAAGAGAGTATAGAGTAAATAAATAAAACTACCATAAAAAAGTAGAACTATAATGAAAGATATAAGTTCACTGGGGAATATTGCACGTTTCACCACCCAACCTTGAACTGTAATCCACTAGTTCACCCTCATGCTGGGATGTTCTATCAAAAGAATAAATGAACCCATACTTATCCTTTCAATAGGTTTCTTGTACCTTTTTTCATGATAAACTTTCCTCTAGTGGTGTCCCTCTTTTTTGGAACCTTTTTATCCACTAGACTAGGATTTTCCAGAAAAGCTTGTTTTTGTTTCGTGCAATGCTTTATGCTTATCCAAACTTAGCATATTTAACCAAATAATTGATTTAATGGAATTTATATTCGATTCATTAAAACTTATATAGAATATTATCTAGATTATTTCTCATGAAATAATTATCCTAATCTCATTTACCAATGGGATTTTTTTGTTTTTCATTCTTCGGCAAGAATCTCATGTTCAAGTGTTTCATTCCCTAGTACTTCCATTCCCTTAATTTATCTATTGGTAAAATTATTCATTTAAAAGATAATTTCAATGTAATCAATGGGTTTTACTCCCTTCCTACTAACATAAATCAATATGAATAAAAAATTCACATTACGGTAACAAAGTGATATTACATTCCTCCCCCCTTTTAATTCACACCAACCTTAGTGTTTAGTCCCTAGTTATTCCCCTTGGTAATAATGTTGGATAATTATTTTACATTTCATATACTCATTTTGATGTAGCCTATTCAAGAGAAAAATGCTTCTATTATACCTCAACCTGATTTAGGTCTCGTTTTTGGAGCCAATTCTCTTTCCATTCTAGGATACAAAGAGGTTTTTCCTGTTGGGAAAACTACTAATAAGGGGGGGGGGGGGTGAATCAGTATTTGCATTAATCAAAATAATTTATTTTTCTCTGTATTAATTTCTATACGTGAATTTTAGGATCCCAACTAGCATATGTACACGACTCTCCAAATAGAAACTATCGTATAATCATATAAATTTATTGTTTAGATAAAGAATCAGGATCATTATTTAACACAGATAATCAATTATGCATAATATAGTTAAGAAGTAAATATGTGCAGTAATAACAGAATAAATCAGCACATTTGTGCATCACAAATGAACACCAAGATTTAAGTGGGAATCCAAATTTGGGAGAAAATCACCAATGTTGTCATCTCTGTCTTCAATAATTATTATATATAAAGTTACTTACAATATTGTATTGATTCAGACTCATATAAGTATGCAGGCATATACCTGCAAAAGGCTACGACCTGGTCTCATTCTTCAGCTACTACTGGAACGGAGCTCCAACCCCTTAATGTTGTTTACCAGCCTCTACTAGAAGGGAGATACAACCCCCTATTTAGAACATTGTCTTCTACTAGCAGGAAGCTTCAACTTCCACACTGAAGGCTTAAACCCTCAAACCCACTGCAGATGACATTTCATAAATTTTTATACTGGATCCAACATCTTCAACACAATTCAATATAAACATCAACACCAATAAAATTAACCTAGACTTCAAACAGAACAATGAGATCATTGTAACCAAAACATAGTAATAAACCCAGATTTCAGAAACATGGAGAATCAATCTAAACCCTAATCATTCATTTTCTTAAATTCATACACTACTTCACTTTGTTGAACCTGTGTATATATGCGCTTTCCTGCACATCAACTTGCTTATAAATATGTTAATACTAAATTTTCATAATTTTGACTGGGCCTAAATGATTGGTTTCCTACTACATATATTTATTTATGTGACTTTATTCAACAAGATCAATAGTCATATTTAATCATTCATTGATCGTATTTGTACATATTCAAAGTAGCAACACATACAATATTCAAACAACCTAGATCTACATGAAGACTTCATTGACAGACAACATTATTCCCCCATTGTTAGCCTGATATTATGGAATTTTCAAGAGCAATTTTTAGTATGTCCATTTGCAACCATCACTTGACACTATGTTGTGGGGTATAGGAAACAATTCAATTCCTTGGCTACCTTACAATGAATAAAATTATGGTTACTACCTGAATCAATCAACACTATTACCTTTTTCTTCTTGATATGTCCTTCTATCTTGAGAGTTTGAGGAGTGGTAATTTCTGCCAATGCATTACACGATATGGTCAGACTCATTTCTTCCTCTTCTAGGGATGGTTCCTAGTGTATATCCTCTTCTTGTTCATTTTCTTCTTCCTCTTCACAATCTATGTAAAATAATTTCTTCTCAGCACACTTATGACCTTTAGTGTATTTACTATCACAACTATAGCAAAGCCCTTTTGCTCTTTTTTCTTCCAATTGTTGTGGTGTCAACCTTCTAGGCTCTAGAAGTCTAGGAGTAGCAACACTTTCATATTTATAGATGTTAGTGGTAGGATTCCTTGTTGACCTGTTAACCCAACCAATTTTATGGATATATTCTTCTAGTTTCATTTTTAAGGTGGACCTAGTCAAGTCCATTCTTTTGGTTCCACCACTATTTCCATCCATTGATAAGAGTTTTGGGACACAAATTAGGAATTCACAACATCAAAATATGTAATTAAAGAGTATTTTAATTACCACAAGCATCATGGTTAAGCAGAAAATGTAATTTACCACATGTAAGACTCTTTTTCTTTTAACTCGCTCCCTTGAGTTGCATAATTTAGCTTGCACCAATCAAAAAATTTCATTTTAAGGTATGTTACGATGTTCCAATAATCCTTATCATGATTCCCAATTTTCCTGGTGATATCATTTCCAATTTATAGTCATTTTCAGTTCAATGGACATCTAATTTATGTTGCTTTTTACGAAACCATAATACTGATCTATAATTCCAAAAAGTTCTTATAGTTAATATTTATTCCCAATCAAGGATTTCTTTACCCTTTTCATGGTATATTCAGCTTCATATGAGAACCATCATATTTTCAGTCCTAGTTTTAGCTTTGGTACATTTTACCTTATTCATTTATATGTAATTCTAATAGTGTATTCATCATTTCGACACTCTCTTTCAGTGCCATTGTGTTTTTATAGCTCTCTTGGGTTCTTAAAATTCCAACATTTCAACTTCTCTCAATTTTATAGGTTGTAATTGGTCTATATAAATTCTTAATCTTGGGATTATTTTAACTATTAACCAAATTTTTTGGTGATATTATATCTTGTCCCACTTATATACAACTTATTTGGTAGATCCTTCACATCTATGTCTGCTCACATTGAAAAATTCCCACCTCGTGCCGAGTGGACCCTCATATAAAGTTTCTCCATTTCTTAGGATTGAGTAAACTATATGCCCCAAGGCCTCTTCTTATTAACTAGTTTTATTGGTTATAAATTATTTACACTATATCCCATGTATACCCTTTAAGGAAAAGCCACCCTAATCCTTTATCATGATTAATTAATTAATTTTTTTAGGTAGTGATTCCTTCTTTTACCAGAAAGAAAAATATGTCCAGGATTTTCATATTTGACTCTTCATATTTGTTTTTGTTATTGGTTTCATGAGCTTAATTAATGTGCAATCCATTTTTTGACATATGCTACTGTACTCAATTTGGAGGAAGTTCGTACCCATGTGGTTTTTCATCCTCTATTTGATTCTCGATCTCTACAATTTATTTTTGAGTATGTTCCTTGATATATTCTTTACATATTTTTTTATATGTATTTTTTCATTAAGCCACAATTCCATTTCGTTACATTATTTCAAGTGTGAATTTAAATTTTTATTTACCTCTATAGTGTTTCGATCCAGGTTACCATATCATGATAACTACTCCATTATAGATTGCATGTTAAGATGCATAAATTTCTCCCATAATCAACCTATTTTATTTTTCCCACTAAAAACGAGTATCTTTTCTTTCTTTAAACAACTTCGAAGGTTATTAATGAAATATCAAATTCTGTATACCCTTTGTGCACTACTTCATGTGTGTGTACTTTTTACTAATTTAAGGATTTGAGTTGATCGCTTCTTTCGAAGCTCACCAATGAAAAAAATGTTAACAACCTTTAACTTAATTAAAAAAAATCTATATACTACATTCTGTAAGTTGTGTAATTTTGCTTTGTTATAAGAAAAGTTGTCATAGAATAACTTAAAAACTTGATTAAATTTATTTAAAAAGAGGAGGATATTTTATTATTTTAACCATCCATGTCAAAGACTTCTTACATGCTTCATGTATACTATTCTATCAGATTTAAGTTGCAACTCGATGTTTTATTTATGGTAACTTACTATGCTAGTTTCCTATTCATTCTTTTTTTTAACCTATAAGAATATAGTACCCTATCTTTTAGGCATGGAATAAAATTTGAGTAGAATTAATAATGTGCAATTTCGTTTGTTTCCAATATTATTTTCCCAACTTCTATTCACACAAGTTAATTTGTATGTTTTCGGTCTCCAACCATTCCATAATCATTATGATCCACTCACATAGACTAAATATATTTAGTAAAACTATTTTGATATAGCTTACTCTTACTACATAGTGGAAATTAGGAACTATTCTCAGATATAACCTTCCATTAATAGAGATACTAAGCTTATAATAGATCACAATAAAACCTGAATATTATGTATAACCAATAATGCCAGTCATTCTCTTTGTTAGATTCATAGCATAATAAGTGTCTCATCCCTAAGGAAACCAAGTTCGCTTTGTGATCATTTAAGTTTAAGAATAGACTTAAGAAATGAAATAAAATGTTTCATGCAAGTTTCACATAGAAGAACATGTTATTTTCTAACTCATGTATATCCTACCACACATCATTATACTAGATGAATGGATAACAAGTCACTCATAAAAAATTGAGGTCACCGATATGAAACTTCTCAAACATAACCAGAGTGGATAAAGAACAACTACAAGATGAGCACTCCTTCATATTTGTTGCAACTTTTCTAGTCAAAAAGATATTTTCATCAACATATATAGGTTGTTCCTAGAATACTTATCTAGTTTTGGAAGAATGATATAATACAAAAAAGAATGAGAAAATTATTCTTCAAAAGTAATAACATTTCAAGGCAAGCAACTGTTTGCAACAACTATATCTCTTCGGCTAGTTTTATAAATATAAACACATCCAAAAAATTTATGACCCTGTTATGCACTATGATACTCTCATACGAAACCATGTAGATAAGGCTACAATAACACAACACTATTGATACATAATCATATTAAGTTTTACAATAGATCCGATTAGGTCCTAGAGTTGAATCTATGGATATGATACGCTTTGTAACAAACCTAACTCACTCACAATTATATTTTGGTATATATATATATATATATATATATATATATATATATATATATATATATATATATATATATATATATAATATGTCACATATAGATTTTCTATCATCATATCATTGTATTTTTTCTTTCTATTTTCTACCCAACCATTGCATAAGTCATATGTTTCAACCTTATACCTAATTAGATACATTTATTTTTATTCATTCCTTACCTTTGCAATAATGGTTCGGTATCTCAAATTATCATTTTGGTATAACTATACAGTGTGGGTATAAGAAATACTTTATGTCAAACGTTTCTCTAAAGGTATATAACTTAACACTTATGGCAGACTATTATGTCCAACTTAGTAATCAACTGCCCTTACATATCGTTACTCACATTTAAAAAATGTAGAAAGTATGGGTACACATATTTTAATTAATAATACGTACTGTATGTATGGATTCCAAAAATAATTATAGTTATGAACTATATGGGTTTCTTAATGTTATGCCTTAATATTTTCACTATCACATTGTTTCATTGGTATTTCGAGATCGATCACCTAGACAGTGAAACTTATGGATATGGGATTTGACTTTAAGCCAAGAATTACATATTTTTATTTCTCTCCTTTTTTTAAATTACCAATGGTTAATTTTTTTTAATTCTATAAATAGGTCGTTTCATAACCTGCGATTTTTAATGGGTTAAAATACCTCCTATTCTATATCCTAACAGATCGATTTAATTTTTAGTCTTGTTGGCGATGTCGTAAGCTTCTTTGAGATTTTCCCACCATGACCCCTCCTCTAAGGAATTACAATACCATATCATTAGGTGCTAGACATGTACCATCCTCCACATGGCTATCACATGGGTCATACAAAGTACATAATACTTACCTCAGTGGATGGTGAAGGTCAACAAAATTGATCTAAGGGTGGAGGTATATCCTCATTTTGGTAGCCCTACTTTTTGTGATTTCTATTTTAGGTTTGGAGTTCATTTCACTCATTACGAACTTACCCTTTATTTTCGGTTGTTATAAAACCGGCTCCAAAAATGGAAGAAAAGAGAGATCAAAACCTTACAAATAAGCCACTTCGAAGGGGCAACCTCCTTTACATTAAATAAGTGAACAATTTTTGGATGATACAAATGAAAAAACCTCCTTCTATATATAGGAGTCGATGGGGTCACAATATAATCATAATGGACCTAACAATAATAATGTAAAGGCACAATAATAATAATACTAGGGTTACAGGGGTACAACAATAACAATAAGGGGGCTAGACTAACAAAAATAAGGGACTACACTAGTAATATAGGGACCTAACATGCCCCTCTCCTTCCAAAAAAGTGTCGTCCTCAACACTTGAGTAGCTCTGGGTGGTTTTGTATAAAATTCTCATCCTCTTATGTAGAATCTTTAGTGGGTAAGTTATTCCAGTTGATGAGATACTCTAAAATTGATCGATTTCGTAGCTGTCGAGTTATTTTTTTCCGTGACTACTTCAGTTTCCAATATGATTTTTCCTTCCCCATCAAGTTCTGGAAATATTGTCTAAACTGGAAGTTTTTCACCCATAACCTTCTTTAAGCATGAAACATGGAAAATTGGATACACTCACGAACAAGAAGGAAGCTCCAATTTGTATGCCATAGTACCAATCTTTTCCAACACCTTGTAATAACCATAGTAATTTGGAAATAATTTAGTATCCTTCTTAGCTTGCATCAGGTACTTATGTTTGTATGGTTGTAGCTGTAAAAATAACCACTCTCCTACATAAAAAATTCTCTCGTTGTGATGTTAATTTTCCTATTGTTTCATTCGATTTTGTGCCAAATTTAGGTTATCCTTTAAGAGTTGGAGAACTTATTTTTGATGCTCAATGTGATATTCCACTACTTGAACCTTAGAATTTTCTCTTAAATATGATGTGATGGATGGTGGATGATATCGATAAAGTGCCATAAATTTGGTCATTTTTCTAGCAATATGGGAGGAATTGTCATACCACCATTCAGTGAGAGGTAACCACTGGACCCATTGTGTCTATTTATAAGATATAAAAAAACGAAGATATCCTTCCAAAAATTTATTCAATATCTCAGTTTAACCATCAGATTGAGGATGAAAAGATGAGCTATGAGATAGTTGAGTACCGAAACAAGAAAATAATTTTGTCCAAAAATTTCCAGTAAAAATGGGATCTCTATCACTTACAATAATATATAGGTTTCCATGTAATTTTTAATTGTTTCCATAAATGCAGTAGAGATTGTACTTTATTTAAATGGATGAGATAATGCATAAAAGTGTGCATACTTGGTAACTTTATCAACTACCACCATGATGACATACTTTCTGTCAGACTTAGGTAAACCTATGATAGAATCCATTGAAATATCTTCCCAACATTGACTTGGAGTGGATAAAGGTTGTAGAAGACCTATGGTCTTAATTGTCTCAAATTTATTTTTTTGGCAAACCAAACATTTTGCCACAGACGTTTGAATATCATATTTAAGGCCATCCAAAAAAAAATCTTTTTTCACCCTGTGGTAAGTTTTTAAAAATACTTAGTGTCCTCCTAATGGAGAAGTGTGCAATTCCAAAAGAATATTTTGCTTTAGTTGGGAATTCTTACAAAGATATAAGTGATATTTTTACCATAAGGAATAATTTTTCCAAATAAATGTATCATATGTACTAGGATCTTGCTGTAACTTTTGAATGAGTGTCCACACTTCTTCTTCCTTCCTCCATTCATCCATTGCTTCGGTTATCCAATCTGGTTGGATAATAGAAATGGCACAAAGAAACACTTCCACCTCTTCATTCTTTCTTGAGAGTGCATTTGCAACAACATTTAGCTTCCATTTTTTGTAGATGATTTCAAATTCATAAGCCAACATCCTTGTGACCCATTTTTTGTTGCTCTTCTAAAGATAGTCTTTGTTCCAAAAATTATTTAAGAATATCATGATCAGTTTTTACCTTGAATTGTCTTCCCATTAAGTATGGTCTCAATTTCTTTGGTGCATGTAGTATTGATAACATTTCCTTCTCATAAATAGGTTTATGTAAATACTTTCCTTTCATTGGGTAACTTTCAAAAGTAATGGGTCTTCCTTCTTGCATTAAAACAACACAAATTCCATTTCCTGAGGCATCAAATTCCACAATAAAGGTTTTAGTGAAGTTTTCATAGCTAAGACCAGTGCTAGGCACATTGCATCTTTAAGATCTTCAAAGGTCTTAGTTGCTTTAGGAGTCCATGAAAATGCATCTTTCTTCAATAATGTTGTTAAAGGTGTTGATATTCTCCCATAACTCTTAACAAACTTGTGATAATACCCTGTTAAGCTGAGAAATCTTCGTAACTTATTTATGATTGTGGGGAATTTCCATTCCTTAATGGCTTTAATTTTGTTAGGTTCTACCTTAACACCCTAGTGAGATATAATATGCACCAGATATTCCACCTCTTGTACTCCAAAGAAACATTTGGATGTTTTTGCATACAATTGTTTCTCCTCCAATAGTTTGAGGACCCTGTCAACATGTTGAACATGATACATACAAGACCTATTGTAGATTAGTATATCATGAAAAAATAATAGCAAAAAATTTGTAATGAAGGGTTTGAAAATGGAATTCATCGACCCTTGAAATGTAGAAGTTTTGTTGGTAAGGCCAAAAGGCAAGGCCAAAAACTCATAATGACCGTCATGAGCTTGAAATGATGTTTTTTCAATATCTTCAATCTTCATTATAATTTGATGATATCCTGAATGAAGATCCAACTTGGTAAAAGAAATTTATGCATGTAATTCATCAATCACGAGAATGGGAAATTTATCTTTAATAGTGAGCTTATTGAGTTCCCTATAATACGGACACATGCACCATGATCCATCCTTATTGTGCACCAATACTACTAGAGCAGGGAAATAACGTTGACTATGTTGAATAATACCAGCCTCTAACATTTCTGCTATCATACATTCAATTTTGTTCTTTTTGAAATAAGGATATCTATAAGGCCTGATGTATGGAGGAACAATTCTAGGAATCAAATTAATAGCATGATCATGATCACGAATAGGTGGGATTCCTTTGTGAGTTTCAAACACATTGGAATGATTGTCCAATACTTTTTGGAGATATGGAGAAATGGATGATTGTCTTGTTGGAACTTCTAGTCAGCATAATTGTGCAATTGCACCTCATTTTTCTTTCTTTAGAAGATTTGTCATGAAATTAGAGCTTATTATCTTTCATGATTTCCCTAGAATACCCCATAATTCGAATTCCTTTCCTTCCGAAAAAAAATTCAAGAAAATTTCTTGAAAATTAAAAGCTAGCGTCCCCAAATAATGTAACCATTGTATTCCTAGTACAACACAAACATCTCCCATTGAAATAGAAATAATTGGAGAATTAAATACATATTTCCCCATGGTTAGCTTGATATTATGGCATTTTCCAGAGCAATTTATAGTTCGTCCATTTCCCCATCACTTGACATTTTTGTGCTCGGTATAGGAAACAATTCAATTCATTGGCTACCTTACAATTAATAAAATTATCGGTACTACCTGAATCAATAAAAACTATTACCTTTTTCTTCTTGATATGTCTTTCTATATTGAGGTTTTGTGGACTGGTAATTCCTCCCAATGCATTACATGATATGATCAGACTCATTTATTCTTCTTATAGGGTTGGTTCCTGGTGTATATCCTCTTCTTTTGAAGTTTCTTGTTCATTTTCTTCCTCCTCACAATCTATGTAGAATAATTTCTTCTTAGCACACTTGTGACCTTTATTGTATCTTCTATTAGAACTATAGCAAAGCCATTTTTTCTTTTTTCTTCCAATTTTTGTGGTGTCAACCTTCTAGGTTGTGGAAGTCTAGGAGTACCACACTTCCATCTTTATAGATGTGACTGGTAGGCTTCCTTTTCACCATAATTTTACATTCATTTTTTCTTGCCAACCTGAATGCCTTCTCGAATGAATCATGTTATCAAACACAAACCTCATGTTGGATGTTATCCTTTAAAGTCCCTATGAACACATAAGTCCTCTTTTCCTCTCGAATATCAGCTATCCTTATATTCAATTTTTGGAATTTCTCAATGTTCTTCAACGCTGAACAATTTTTTTTTACATTTATCAATTGGCTAAAAAGGTGTTTCTCTTTGTATCCTCATAATGTTCTATCATTTCCTACGTAAAAATTGACCAAGTGACATTTCTTTTATGGGAGAAAATCCATAGATACTATAAAAATGTATTTTGTTCTAAATAGAAAGTTTCAATGTGTAACTTTTGTGTGTTTTTTACATTATTGATATCAAATTATTGCTCCATCTGTAGTATCCATGTTACGGGATCCTTTCCTTAAAACTTCCTCATATTGATATTTGGAATATGGTGGGTCTTTCATACGACATTAGAGTTTATGAAATCACGATTAACATTTATTTTTTTCTCGTCATTAGTTTCCTCTACTATTTTTTCACCATTAGGAATCATTTCTTGTATCAACTTTTTCAAGCCTTCCATGTCTATCTTTATAACATTCTTCATGTTTTCCACTTTTTCTTCCATGTTTTCCATGCCATTCTTCAAACCATCCATATTATATTCCAAGCATTTCTTCAAACCATCCATCTTATCTTCCACACCAGTATTCAAACCATCAATCTTATCTTCCACTCCTTTCTTCAAGACGTCAGTTTCATTTTTTGTTGCTCTTTGCAAGAGGAAAATTTGGTGAACTTGCTCTTGTATTTTTTATATATCTTTTTGCATTTTTTCATCTTCATGAGTGATAGTAGAGTATTGTGAGGGCTTAATGGGTGTTTAATTATTTTTAGGGGGCATTTTAGAACCCAATACTGATATCAATGCTTCAATATGCTCCTCTAATCACTTCAAACTGTTTTTTTCAAATGAGACTTATGAAATTTCGAAACCAATACACACCTTTTGGTTTATTTTGAGGAGAGAAATGTTGAAACAAAATTAAATGTGGATTTTTTATTGAGGGTAAAAGTATAATGGACATAGTGAGATCACTAAAAATCATAAAAGAACAAATGTTGAAAAAAATTATACACTCAAGTGACTGAAGTGGGTGTAGAATGCAATTAAATAAAGATGAAAGTGGTTATTTTATTCTATAAAATATGATAAAAAAATACATTATTAAATTCAATCATGAACCATTAGAGATCATTCAAACTTTCAAATAGTTGGGATTTTATTTCAGCTGAAAGTTTAGGTGGGAGAAATGTTTGGAGAGGCTCCAAGGAGGATCAAAGGTGGCATTAATTGTAAAAAAAAAGTGTTGATCAACACCTATATTTTACTAGAAAATTATCAAAATGATATCCTTGAAACCTGTCATGCTAGTTATACTCTGTAGCAGTGAAATATGGGAACTAAGCACATCAGTCTTTCAAAGAGTGGATGAGGAAAATAGAGAAGTTACAAGAGAAAATCCTTTATGTCCTACGAAATAAATGTACCAAATAGCAAAATTTATAAATGCTATGGAAAATGGAAGCACGACCATTGTTGATGTTATAGAACAAGGATTTAGCAATAAGATAATGTAGTTTGAGCTTGTAAATGAAATGTTGGATGCTTAGATGAAGACTATTGTATATTGATTAAGAGTTGTAATTTTCTCAAAAAAAATTAATAGCATAAATGAATCTGGAGGAAGTGTTGTTGTAACTAGATATTTTCTATCAGGTGAGCCATATCCACTTGATAGTAACATAATCGACTATGGTTCATGATTAATGCAACAGTTGGATTTCACCTATGAAAAGTAAAGGAGATAACAAGGAGGACAAGGATGTTGTAACACATATCTAAAGCTCTAGATGCCATGGAAAATGGAAGCACAACCATTTCTGATGTTATAGAACAAGGATTTCACAATAATAATATATAATTTGAGCTTGTAAATGAAATGTTGGGTGCCTAGATGAAGTCTATTATATACTGATTTAGAGTTGTAATTTTCCCAAAAAAAAATTAATGGTACAAATGAATTCGGACGAAATGTTGTTGTAACCAGATATTTTCTAGTAGGTGTGCCATATTCACTTGATAGTAATAGAATCGACTATGGATCATTATTAATGCAACACTTGGATATCACCTAAGAAAATTATAGGAGATAACACGGAGGACAAGGATTATGTACCACATAGATAAACTTATAAATGCTATGGAAAATATAAGAAAAACCATTGTTGATGTTATAGAAAAAGGATTTAAAAATAAGAATATGTAAATGAAATGTTCGATGCCTAGATGAAGTATGCTGTATATTGATTCAGAGTTGTAATTTTCTCAAAATAAATTAATGGCGCAAATGAATTCGGAGGACATGTTGTTGTAAACATATATTCTCTGCAAGAGTGAATATAAACTAATATTTTAAAACCATGCTAGCCTAGCTATATTATAAGAAAAAAAACTAATATGTAAGTAGCCTAAAGTTCTATTTCAATTCCTTTTAATTATTATGGGAAGAAAATAATTATATATACATGTCAAATAAAACTATCCCACCTCAATCTCTATTAATTAAAAATAGAATTTGGAAAGAGTGTAACCTCCCAATAAGAAATGACTAAATGATTTCACTCAGAATTAGCCACTGCACGCTATAACCCAGCAGTATTATTTTCTGATCATGTGATTACAACATATTGCTAATTTATAACCTTGATATGTATGAGCTTATTAGAATAGGGTTATACATCATGACTAAGAAGTAACCTCAAGTAATGCAATCTATTAAAACGCTTGAAGTGAATCATTACCCTTATATTGACACTACATGTTGTTGTAACTAGATATTTTCTAGTAGGTGTTCCATGTCCACTTGATAGTAACACAATTGACTATGGATCATGATTAATACAACACTTGGATTTCACCTATGAAAAAGGTAGATGGACGATAATAGGAGCTACGATTTGACTCATCAATAAGATATACATCAAATAATATTGGATGCACAAAACCATTGGCTTCGTCCAACAAGGGCTTTCAAAATCGTTTTCAACAAAAAAAAGTGTGCACATTTAATGAGTGGAACAACATCCTACTAGTGAAAGAATCCCTTAGTTCGAAGCTCTAAAAATATAAATGCTATTGGAATAGTCTAAGAGAGATGGTGTTGGAAATAGTGACATGCATTAGCTGTAAATATGTTGACTATACCAATGGACCTGAACTACACCAACTATGATAGAGATGTCAATAAATGTAGTATAAACATTATAACTAGAAATTTATAAGTTAGACTAAGGAATTCTACAACAATGTGTGACTGGAAATATTATTTATATTTCACGTTACCTATGAAACTAAGAAATCATAGAAATTTGGGTTACATAATACGAAGGTGTGGCAGGGTTTATTACATAGCTAATAGATTAGACAAAGAGCATTCATAACAAGCAATGGAATTTCTAAGAATTTGCTAAAAACATAGGTCATATGAGTACCTAGAAATTCAGAGATGTCAACGACAAGAGCCAGTTGATTGCTGAAGATGTCGCATAGATGGAAAACAAAACAATAGAGAAGAATTAAAACATGTGAACACAAGAATAGAGAATTAAAATTAAAACCAACAAATAAAATACACAAAAAGTTAAACAGATGTGAGAAACAGGTTTCTCACCTCACATTTTTCATACAGATGCTGACTACAAGAGCCATAAGATCACAGAAGACATCAAAGAGAGAGAAAAAAAACAATAGAGCAGAATTAAAACCCATGAACAAAGAAATATAGAATTAAAATTAAAACCAACAAAACAAATGCACAAAAAATAAAGAGATGACACAGAGCAACAAATTTCTCACCTCACATTTTTCACACAGATGTGAGAAATAGCAATAGAAAATTGACCTCGCAATAAATGACACATAGTAACAACTTTCTCACCTCGCGGCTATCACACAGATGAAAGCAACAAGGACACAAAACATAACTCGCAATAGCAACAGGAAACAGTAACAAGCACCTCGCAATAGCAACAAAAAACACAGAACAAGCCCGAAACCTATTAAGGTTTGTAGGTTGGTATATTTATAACCCAAAGTTTGGCCGAATTATTTCAAAATGTCGGCCGAACTATTAGTCCAGACCAACTATTAGTCTGACTAAACTGTTAGTTTGGTCAAATTTTGGTTGTTTGTTTTCCCATTTCTTACCAAAAATATGTTTTCCCATGTCATCAATATGTCGCCAATGTAAATGACACAACTAGCTCGACTGAACTAATTTCAAATCTTCGGCCAAACTATTAGGAAAATGAATTTTCTGCCCCTGTTTCTCACAAAGGTGTAACCCACCTTTGCATTTTTACCCTAATATAAAAAAATTAGAAATCTAAATTTTTTTACAAAATTATCATAAATCATTTTAAAGTTTGAATATTAGGGACTAGTAAGATTCGCTAAGGTTTCTAAAATTTAAGATAAACTTCCATCCTTAAAAAATTTCCTTGTTGGTTATTAATTAGAACCAATGCTATTGTACAATAATATGTTATAGAAAGACATGTCATGGAATTATGTAATATAGAAAAATAAAATTGTTATAGTAAAATAAATGAACAAGATTATGACACAAGAAGCAACGCTAAAACAAATAGTAATTGGTCGAAAAGAAATGAAATATAATTTTTTTGTAGAAATATTGAGAGGATATAGTCTAATTTAAATGTATAAATGAAATTTTAACTTATAATTTAAACAATAAATTAATCCTTCATGAAAATGAAAATATTTTTGAGAGACTTGCAGATATAATTGTTTGACTATTTTCAATTATATGGTGATTTTTTTATCTCTCTTACAACATGTAATTTTCATAACTTAATGAAGATTATTATTTTTTTTCGAGGGGCACGGGGTGGGGGGGGCGGGGGGGGGGGGTGGGGCGTGGGGGGGTGTTATGAAAATTAAAATATAAAAAAATGCTAAACTAAAACTCTCTTATCACTTCAATGAATGTAGGTCAAACTATATTTGTTCTTATGATTCACATCAAGAAGCAATTGAAAAAACGTTAATTAATGTACTCTACCTTCTATTACTAGGTCACGATATAAATTGTTACTATAATAATATCATAAAAGGGATATTCGTCCAATTACTCTTTTATGAATCAATCCAATAATAAATTAATTGAAATGATCATATAAACTTAGAAATCGCTACTACAACATAAACATTAATTCAATTCCTATGAGAAATATGATTGTAACACCCTCCTCTCACATTTAACCAAGCTAACCAGTCCATTGGGGTAAACATGTGAAGACATGATAATATGATGTCATTCAACCTCCTAGGTCACCTTAAAGAAGTGGAACCAACAAAACACAACAAATTTGACCTTCCATGCATACTACAAAAATTTCAAGAGCCAGCCAACCCTTCTAGGTGGTCAAACCATGAAAAAAATAATCATATGACTGACGTTGACTTCAAAAACATCCATGAAAATCCCTTCAAGTGACTAAGGCCTTCCAGTTTCTTCGAAATCAAGCCATGCCATCGACAGTGGAATTTTATAGCTATTTTTGTGCCAACGATCATTGATTTTGTGCCACATTTTCATGGCTTTCTTAGAACTTCATGAAATCTTCTGGAATGATAAATAAAATGGGGAAAAATATAATAATACAGAATTTGATACAAATTATTGATATAGACCCTACTATCCATGGCATGAATTTCATGAGACATGTCACAAATATTTAATATACTTATAAAATTAGATTTCAGGATAGGGGTCTCATACTTATCTAAGATTCATAAAGAATCATTATTTACTTATAAAAATAGTTTCATTATCATATATTAGGACATATATATATTGTATATTCATTTGATAACAAAACATGATGAGAACCATACACTATGTTTTTCATAAAACATACTCATAATGAGCATATAAACAACATAAATAAACCAATACATTTACATATAAAATATCAAGGAGAAGAAGCTCTTATTAATGAATACCAAAGCCAATGACATATGGGACTTTCACCAACCAACCAACCATAGAGTGGCTAAGCCAAATCTTTCTTTCAACCAATCACCCTCATTCCGTAGTCCAAGCATGAACGTGGGACTCAAAATCAAACCAAACTAGGTTTCCTCAGGCTTTCTCGTTATGAACACTAGATCACTAGGCCCTAAACAAGCATGGATGCCACTAGATTTCTTGACCTACATCATCAGGAATTTTCCTTCTTACTCAGCTCTGGTATTTACCATATATCCCACCATTCACAAGATGAGGATTCCTAGGCCTAATTGAGACTCCACCATCTAGGCTTTGCCATATATCCTACCATACACCTATTGAAGATTGAGGGCACACATCTCTTGGATTTTTCATATAACCTATCATTCACCAATCAAGCATTCTTAGGGCTAATGAGGCACAAAAATATTGTTTTTAATGCAATCACATTATAGTTCAAGGATTCCTAAGCCATGTGTTCTTTCTATAAGAGACGACCTCACTCAGTTTCAAAACCATAAAAAAATTCACCTTAACCAAATAAAAGAAAACCCATCATGCCATGGCTATCCAGAAATTCCAAATCTAGGGGGAAGAACATTTTCACACCCAGAAAATCCCATGCTAATGAAAGCAAGAGAATGGAATACAAACATGGATGTACCATGAATGCCAAATCTAGCAAGGAAATTACACATGAAAATCGATACCTCTAAGTAGTCTCGTCGTAGTTGCTTTATCCTTCTCTTCCTTGATTGATATTTTCTTTGATTTGCCTTCTTGTTCCTTCATTTTCTTTTCTTGGTCCAATTCGAAAGTGCTTCAAGAAATGTATAAGTGTTTAAGAGTTTGTGAGAGAGAATACAGAAAACTCTAAAAGTGATCTGACAAAAAATTCCCTCAACTGATCCTTAGAAGCCTTTTTATCAATGGGGCCTCTATTTCTTCAATTTTCCATTATCTTCTTTCATTTTCCTCCTCATATGTAGTATGTGACCTTTCACCTTCATTTTCTCCTAGTTTCCATTATTTTCCAAACTAAATGCCAATAAATGCCACTTTTCCTTTCCAAATCTTTTGTCATTTCCTTTTCCAATTTCCCTAGCCATAATAAACAAAATTTAAACACACACTAGGATTATTTTCACAGCATTCATCATGGAATATGTTTCACATTACCATGGTCTTAATTTTCCTTTATTAAATTTATTTACATGAATTTTTGACGAGGGTTGTTACAATGATATAATCTAAGTTCTAAATTTATGAAATAAAACCACATGAACCTAAACAAGATGGATGTCTATATAAAGTATGGATATCACGACACGTCACTAGAGAGTGATATTGATCACATAAGATCTTATACAAATTTAATCAATCATAAAACATAAAGTAAACATGATAGATTGTTAATTGTTTATGGGTTAAAATCACATAAACTGTAAATTATTTTCAATTGTATTTTGAGAAATCAAATTACATAGAAGGAAAAAGGTGATAAAATCCAATTACTATTGATCAATTGAGGGCATGGAAAGTAGTTGATTGAATAAAACCAAGTCTTCAAAACATACAATGGTATTCAAGCATCCCACATTCATGATAAAAATAATGAGGATTATTTCCCAAAAATTTCCTTTCTCCTACTAAATTCTTAGCCTACAAGTGCACACACTATACTACCAATACCCTTATATTAGAGATCGATCATCCATCCCATGCTTAATTCAACAAAAAATTATATAATGAAAATAAGTAGGGAAATTTATAACCAATCTCCTTAAAATCCCAATTGTAAATGCTAAGATTTGATAGAAGTATATTATTATAATATATTATATAGAATATTGATCCCAAAATTAGATTATTAGCATAAAAAAGAGTTAGATTGGTCTCTTTGTTAGACAGGTTGACTGTAACATCTAGGTGTCACTTGCTACGACTTATAAATTTACCTCTAAATAACCACATTTATATTCCAAATCATGCATTAATTTTTAAAAATCATTATGTTTCAAATAATTTTTCCTGTTTAGAAGAAAACCCATCTTCCATATTTCTCAGATTCTTCCTCATTTGGCCAGAAACTGAACACAAAATTAGTGTCTTGATTTTGATTTTGACCGAATTTGTCCTTTAGTAGCATCAATCAGATTTGAGTGCTTATCATGGTTATCCAACATAATTTATGTTGGACACATTTCAATGGATAGGAGGATCTCTCACAAGAAACAAAGCTAATATTAAAAAATAAGCATTGATGATAAGAGAGGGTTGCTATAGAATTGGAGGTTATTTTATAAATAAAATTTAGCGTTAATGGACTAAAATATTTCCTTGGAGTTCTCCATAATGTGATTCCATTTCTTCTTTTATATACAATGAATTCCAGTTAAAATTATGTTGTTCAATAATTTATGGAGAAAGTTGTTATAAATTCCATCCATCGCTTATTAAAAATTCATGAATTTATGTAAAACCTTCTTTAACATATTGCGCGGCAAGGTCGGTTGCATGCATGACATGAGTTGCAAGGTCCATCGAAATTATACAACATGGGCAGTCCTTGGATGAGGAATTAAATTTTACATCCAACGAGTGTTACCGCTCAAATAGCAAGTGAATCCGTAGGGAGATAACTTGAAAATATGAGTTTAAAAATTATTTTTTATTTTTTATTTTTTTCCCTATAAAATTTGGTGATGTAATATAATCTTATTTTATTATTTCCACTATGATTTTATAATATTACTTATTAGGCCCATTATAGACCTCAATAATTCTCTAATGGTGTGTTCCTCTACCCACATCACCCAATCCCATCTCATAACTCAAGTTAGCACTAGTGGGTGGATGGATTAATAAGTGGTTTAGGAATTCATTGTAACTAGTTATGGATTTCTCATAACAAGAAAAAAGTTTTTTTCCAATCGCATATCATAGAAATTTTTTGAGGAAGTGGCTTTCCGAGCTTATAAGTGACCCTAATTATTGAATTCATGCTAGGATCATTGCCTTCAAGTAACAAAAGTAAGCAATATTCCCTCATATAATGCATTTGTATAAAGGCAATGCTTCATTCAGTCGATAATTAATTAATTTTAAATAACTCATTATAAAGTCTTAGTAAGCATATCAGGGAGTCATGCCTCTCGATGTTAGAAGTACACTAATAATATCATATTACGTAAAAAAGGTTCAAAGATAGAGCTGTTACAAACAATGCCACCTTAAACAAGTGGTGTCCTCAATGCTATATAAATAGAGAACCAAAACAAAAACTTAGATTTTTAATTAGAACTCTTAAATTAACAACATCTTCGATGTCCTGATTTTTCCATTTTAACCCATGCCATTCATTATCCATGGTATAGTCAACTCTAAAATGTCTGACATTCTAGAACACTCCATCTTTGTTATCCATTGCTCCACATGGCATCCACAAAGAATAAATTCAAGTCATTATCATCTTGGATACAGCTTATGCATTGAGTTCTAGTGTCACCACAATAGTCTAGTCCATAGGGTCTTCAGCTCCATTTTTCTCCCATTGTGCCACTCTCATGTCACCTTACAAGAAACATCATCTCTCCCTGATAGATAGTGTTAGCACCTGAATTGGACCCCACGCTGCAAAGGAAAAACTGGGTAACAAACTAAACCATGCTCAACCTTGTAGCTAGCCCTACAAGGACATGGTAGGGCTCTTTCCGTAACAGAATATTCAATGGAACACAATAAATGGAGAGATATTAGGCTATATAAAATGATGAGGATAAAGGATTTAATAAAATGAATGAATGAATTTCAGGGATGTATGGGATATAAAGGGACAGTTGAAACCGGGAATTAAATCAGGACACAGGGTATTTCATGGGGCAAGATAGGCAGGAAACTTAGCAATTAAAATTTAATAAGGATGGGATGGAAAGACAAGTGAGGCGCTGAAAAGGTCATAGCAAATGGGTCCTTTTCAAACAGAAGAAAAATACATAGAGTATGAATTATTTCCCAAGGAAGAGCATATAAAATGGATTCTACCTTTCTATCTTGAAAGAAATCAAAGGAAATGTTTATGGATGAATGAGACACATAACAATTCACATATGAAACAAAGGAGAAAAACAAATTCTAAATCTCATACCACATGGATCCCACAAAATCAAAGCTACATCTCTTATTAATTCATGTCAAAATGTACAATGTAGCGCAGAGATGTTCTTCCACACTATTCCCCTACTTTCTCTGACTACTCAAAAATTGCTTTACAAATGATTTACACTACAATAAATAAGCTAAAATGTGGGAACACAGATCCACATAAGTGGGAGCTGTTATAACAGCTGAAGAACTGAAATACAATCATAGTAAAGAAATACAACAATCTTCCCCTGAAAATAAGGGACAACATTACATTTGACTGCTTTGAATATTTGCTGTTAGGCTGTATGAACGAAAATAGGTAATCTGGTGAACATATTTCCCATTTTGCTGCTTGCTATAACCAATTTTTTTTAAACAACCTCTCGGCACTTTGACTGTTTTTTGCTTTCCATTTGCTGTTTTAATAAAACTGACATTTCTAATAATATGCCTTTGAAATAATTTGAATTGAATTTATGCATTCGTGAAGGGAAAATTTATTTTTAAATGGGAAAAGGAAGGGAGATGGTGGTGGGACCCATATGGAAATCGCAATCAGAATCGGGGGTAGAGCGGGATAGTACATTACAAATATTGCGATGCGATAGGGAGAAAGCCTTTGTAATAAATAGAGCGGCGGAATTTTCACCTTTGCAAAGGAGAAATGGGTTTTATGATGAATGGCAGAGGATTTTAATGGTGGGACTTGGGTATAATTGCAATCGCAAATCGGGCTCAGGAGTGGAGCGAAATGACATATATAGAAGTTTCGATGCGATTGGGAAAGGGGAATAGGGACAACCTTTATAAAAATGAAATTAATACAAATTCCAAGTTTACAAAGGGGAGAACCCTTTATATTATAAACAGACGGAGTATCATACAATGGGTCCCAAGGGTTAATCACAATCAGGGATCGGAGGGGAGAGGCCCGGTCAATCGCATTGGAGGGATTAAATCGGGGGTGCGATCGGGTCACATATATAACATTTGCGATGCGATCGGAGGATTGGAAGATGGGATGCGAAGGGCTGATTGGAGGAAAGTTGTGATTGATGGATTTGGGAATGGTGCGATCAGGTGATCGGGGAGGAGACATGCAATCGGAGGTCGACGCGATCAATCGCATCGCAAGTTTTGCGATGGACCGATTGGAACGTACCATATAAAAGTTGTGATTGTGATTTGAAAAATTTTGCGATTGTGATTTGAAAACTTTATATTATAAAGTTTTATTATATGATTGGTGAGGAAGGAAAAAGGGGAAGTGGTTAAAGGGGTGGGGGCTTTATAATATGAAACTTTTTACTATAAAGTCTAATGGGTCATGGAGGGGAAGTGGTTTAATAATAAAATCTCATATATATTTTTAAAAAGTAATTTATAATGCGATTTTATAATCAGAAGGGGGGTGGGGGGGGGGAGAGGGATTTATAAAAGAATATTAAACTTTAATAACACAATGTTTAAAGGGAAAAATGGGGAAATAGGGGGTATAAGGGATTTTATTTCACTTAACCATAAAATTCAATCTAGAAGTTACTTTTGAGAATGTCGTATATCGTTGGAAATCTCTTTCCGAGCTCTTTTTGATGGATCTAGTTTGAAGATGATCTAGCGCTGAACATGTTGTGGAAATTTTTTCTGAAGGCAGGAACCTTACTTTTGTGGAGATGACAGCTTCTGAATTGTGACTTATTACATATGATGATATAAAATTACATAATGAATGATATTAAAGGTAAAATATCATGTTTTCACCTCAAACACATGGTTTTGAGGTGAAAATTACATCAAGATGAATAAAATGTCTCTTTGATTCTTCCTGGTGGTGTGATTTTGAGCTTATTGACATCCTTGTGACCTTGCTGATATTATTGATATTTGACTCCTTAATTTGACCATGTGTGACCCTAGAAACTAATGAGACTCATCCTATGACCTGCTGACATGATTTTGAGAATGAAAGTGACTAATTACTAAAGACCATAGAAAGGAAAATCAGCAAGCATCTCATGAAGGACGACTCATAATATTTACTACCATCAATGAATCCATGACCTAGTGGAATGGTGAAATTTATTCAGTATGAGACACCTAATATGCAAATGCAAAAGAGTAGTTTTGATCACTGATGGCAGTATGACTAGACTGAGACTAACAGATAGCTCATCAACTCCCCTATGTCAAAAGCATACATTTATTATGAGATTAATCCTAATAATTTTGAATCGAATTAAAGTGATATTTCAATAGGAAATTCTTTAAATTAGTACTTATCTTTATTATTATTCTTATATTTCTTTGTGTCCCTATCTAATGGTTTCAACTCACTCTCTACATTAATTATGCCCTCTTGTGCTCACATCCCAGTGAGCATGTGACATATTTTTTCTCCCCTCAATTACTCACCCTTTCGGGGCTAGAAAACCCCATTCAAGGAAGTTCACTACCCAAGGGTTTTCATACATGGGCCCCATCATCTACTCACATTTCCAATCTTTGGAAATCCCCATTTTTGGTGATCTAACTATCCAAGTGTTTCCTTGTATGGCTCCCGTCAACTACGCAACCATGTGAGCGAAAGAAACCCACATTATGGGAAGACTATATGTATGGGAGTTTCCTTAGATGAGGTTATTGTTAGAGTCTTATACCCAATTTCCAGTTTAGAGTTCTCTATTGTATTGTGCTTGGTGTCTTATCTCCAAGTTTCTATCTGGTGTGGCCCACTATATTGTTCATCGAGTCTTATTGTTAAGGTGTCGGTTATGCTTTGCTTCTTGAATGAGATTTAATCAGTGTCACAAGGGTCTAATGTCACCTAAATTTCATTTTTCATGGGAATTAAAGGAAACTTCAGCCTAAAAATGGCATCCTAAGGAAAAATAATAAAGTAATAGTTTAAATAATAAAATAAGAGTTATGAATTTTGGAGGGAAAATAAGAAAGATTCAATTTTTATTGCATTTTTGGCTCATGTCCTGATATATTTAATCAAATTTCAAGTGTAGAAATTGGTTGTATGCCAAATTAAATTCCACATCCAACGAGTACTCATTATGCATACTTCTGAGAAGACCCACATTGATAAAAAATAAAGATACATTAAAAAAAGTGTGTTCAACACACTTTTAAATGTATCTTCATTTTTTTATCGAAGTGTGTTTTCTCAAAATCACGCATAATGGGTACTCATTAGATTTGGAATTTAATTCGCATTCAATGACTATCTACACTTGAAAATTGAGTAAACCTATAACGATATAATCCAAAAATACAATTAAAAAACAATTTTTTTTCCCTTACCTACAAAATATTCACATGTACCTTTTTTCAAATTTAAAGGATTTTGATTAGTTTACATATTATAACATGGAAAATTTCATGGTGATTCTGACGCTAAAATTTCCTTTAATAATAATTTCTCCATGATTCCACCCATGTCACAACACTCAATTCCCATGAGATATAATAAAAATTTCCAAATATAAAATTTTTAGTTTTCACAATGTTCTTCATTCAAATGAAAATCTCATAAACATTAGAATTTTATTCATGTTGTTGGGCTCCTTAAATATGGTGATATTTTTTCATTGTGGCTTCTATTTCACACCCCATTCCAACACTCTACCGGTAATCTCTTTACCCTTACCTGTTGTTTTCCTTATTTAATTGGATTCCACTATAGGTACTCTCAACTAAATTCTTTTCAAGGAGTCTTACTTACTTTTGGCTCTCCTACTGTCACAATATTCAACAATCCCTGAATTGGTCTTAACCTCATATATTAGACACAAATCTATCAATTTAGCTGCTCAGTTTCCATGAAATTTCATAAAGGAGAGTTTCATTATGTATCAAATTTACATATTTAAACAATGCCTTCATAATATTTTAAAAATAAAATATATATCGACCAAGAACAATTTTCAATTAAGGTAACTCCTTTCTCAAGCCATTTTTCAACAATAGCATCATATTCCTATGGGTTCATATTTATCCAACCAAACCCCCTTGACTAATGTTTTATCCACATATTCCCTCTAGTGTAGATCTATAAGGTATACTTCCAATGCTAATTAGGAATCTCATCACATGAATAAACATAGAAATTTTGTTAAACATATAAATAAATTTTCTCAAATTTTTATCATGCTTGCAACCAAAATTTATTTCTTGTAATTGCTATTGGGTCCCTTCCCCCTTCTGTTCACATGCATATTAAAAATCTCCACCCACACATTATTTGTTGGTCAATTAATTCATCCATGAGCTATGAAAACTCAATTTTACATTGCGTCAAATAGATATTTAGATATCTGGAACAAAGCTAAACTTGCTCATGCTCAGTGTGTCTTGTAGTAGAGTGCGCAAATTGATTTCAATTATCCAAAATATTTCCTCTACATTTACATTAGAAATATCAATTAACATACAATCACATGCAAAAATTTGTTTTAGTCTTTCATAAGGTCTCTAATGAGCTTAAATGTCCAAAATCATTCCAAATAGATAAAAAGGAACCCTTTCACTTGCATTCCTATGAAAGTATATTACTTTATCTATATACCATTAGGAAATAAATTTCATTATTATGAAGCCTTTATTATATTAGAGAGCTCTTAGGGATTCTCCCTCATCTCCCTTCACCACTCCACCAAAGGAGGGTGACATGGCCCTCCTAACTTCTCTAGGAACCACACAACTCCCACTAGGTTCTACAACCACTATAAGGGGTTCTTCCCATTGGTCTCCTATTAATTTATGTACCCGTCATGGATTTATGTGTGCTTTTTTCATTGTGGAAGTATTTTGGACATATGAAGTTTCCTTGCTCTCATTATTCTTATTAGGGCAGTAATGATGCAGTTATTTAATTTTACAGTCCAAACATTTCAAAGTATTCCTCTTTCAGGTACTTCCTTATGTATCAATGGTTGTTGGTTAATGTGTCTAGATTTTGCATGGGCTATCCTCCCTTTCTTTTTTCGTGATAGCTTTCATAAATCATATGTTTTCCTCCAGAACCCCATCATTTCAATGGTATTTCCTTCTTCATTTATGAGTTTTTTCCTTGATCTCGTCATTACGAAACCCTGCCATATCTCCATAAGTTAGTCCATGTTGAATCAACCTTTGAATGCATACCATGTTTTTTAGCAACAACATATTTAGCCTTGCCTGATCTTCTTTCTTTCTAATGTCTTTTATTTTCTTCTTTTTAACTCTCCAACTCAACTCTCAAGCTTCTCAGGTATCCATTCTGTTAGGGGAACTTTCCTCTGACTCTTTTCCAATAAATTAATGTCATCCATAGATAAAATAACTCAATTTCAAAATAAAAATAAAAAAATAATAACTTACCTTTCATTATGAATTCCATTAGGGGAACTTTCCTCTGACTCTTTTCCAATAAAGTAATGTTGTCCATAATTAAAATAATTCAATTTCAAAAAAGGAAAACCTTTTAGTGTGACGAAGAAATGCAATTTATTCACTACTTAATATGGAAATGACAAGAAATATTGTTATTGTATTAGATTATGTGTAATTCATTCTATGTTCAATAATATTTTATGGTAAACCCTAAATAAAATATTTCTATATCCATATTTAACAGAGAAAAATAAATTAATTTCAATTAGAAAAAATTGTAATATTTTCATTTTCCATAACTTCTATAACTAAGGAGACGTGTAATTTATTTTATTTCTAATATGAAGTTGATATATAAGATTGTAAAAATATTAATACAAAATATAAGTTTAATGTAGGTTATAAATAAAATATTATAAAATGTTGGTTGAGTAAAAGTTTTTAACATGAAACATATAAAGAGAGAAAATATTTTAACATGAAATTCTTATTCCATTAATAGTTACATTCTAATCCAAAATATGAGGGATATTTGTAATTTTTCAATGTTTAATATGTATTTGATATGTATTTTTTTCTATTTTATAAAATATTAATAATAAAATTAATTAAATATATAAAAAAATATGAGGGAACATGTTTTACCATTTTAATATGAAAAATATTTATATTTCAATGTCAACTACATATATATTATGCTATCATAAATCTAGTTCAAGTCAAAATCCAGTAAATATATTTTATTTATAACTTGTAATATAATTTTTGTAATATAATTTTTGTAATGAAAAGATAGTTAATATTAAATTCTATTTTATTTATTCCAAATAACTTATTCTTTAATGAACTTAAATAAATATTTTATTTATTAAATTTTTAGTTTATATATATATATATATCATTTTTATTTCAAATTATGTTGAATTTGCATATACTACACCTTCAATTGTTCTGGTCATGAATATTTTTATTAAATATTTGGTAATTTCCATGGTGGTGTGAGTAAATTTGTACCTATTCTGTATAATGGGTTTACTTGAAAAGTTATTTACTAATGTGTCGAAACATTCTTTGAGAAAATTGTTACTATTGTTTTTTGAAAAAAAAAAAAAAATTAATTACTTTATTACAACATTTATATACATAAAAATTAAAAAAACAATTTCGTTACTTTGGATTTTAATTATCAAAATAAAATATTACAATATTTTTATACGTACAACTAATAAATCAATTTTGGTTTCTTTAGATTTTAATCATCTTCATTTAGATATCCCTATCACTTTTTTATTTCAAATCTATACATTGCTCCATTTTTAAATAAGGAAAAATTTAAGGATTCTTTAATTTAATGTGTAAATTTGCTGGAAATATTTATTAATTCTGGAAATTAAAATTATAAACATTGCTCCGAAAAATTTAAGGATTCTTTAATTTAATGTGTAAATTTCCTGGAAATATTTATTAATTCTGGAAATTAAAATTATAAAATGTTTGGGGAACATTGTGATTAAGTAGTTGTGAAGGATGTGTAAATTTCCTGGAAATATTTATTAATTCTTGGAACGAAAGTTTGGGGAACATTCTGATTGCATTGTTGCTGAGCATTTAAGTCACTAATTCAACCTTATAGAATTTTATACATTGTGATTGCATTGTTATCGAGAATTTAAGTCAATAATTCAATCTTATACAATTCTATTGTATATTCAAATATATATAAGAATTTTATCCAAAATCTAACAAACATTTATTTCCTTAAGTGTTAAGCATAAATATTTTGTAAATAAATTCCCAATTATCGGATAATTTTCACTTAATTATGGGTAGTCTAGTGAGGACAGCAATGCCAATAAGAAAATAAGATTCTAAATTTAGACTAAGTAGCAGAACAACTTTTTAGGCACCCACATTATGTTCTCCAATTAACCTATAGAGTAATTTCTTCTTTGCTATATAGCACCTTAGAAAATCCCGCTAGCGAGTGCTTTTGATTGTTCACATAGAAAGGTCTAATATACTTCATAAATTTTGTAGATTTCCTTTAGTTTGGCCAATGGAGTTTATAAATTATGTAGATTTGGCTTAATTTTAGTAATGAATCATTTTCATAGTTGATTGATCCTTCTTATTTATTTCTTCACCTTTTTTCTAATAGATTTTTCTAATTTCCTCCCCTCGCCCAATTTGAACTTTCCATGCATGGTTCATACCAAATGATGAGATCCCCGTCACTTCTTTCTAGTTCCAAGAGTATAGAGAATACAATTTATTAATGTTTATTTTTTGGAAGTGATGGCTTAGATTAAGGGATTTGTTTCATTCACTCTTAATAATAACTTTCAACATAGAAAAACAAATTTTGAAAATAGGAGAAGATTCTATAAAATATGATATATATGTTTTTGAACCTAAATTCTCTATACCTCTTTAACTTTCGCTTACTATGGTAATATAGCTCTTTTAGGCGCTCATTTTTTAAGGTTTTTGGTCATTTTTAAATTATACATAAAATTAGAAATATCTACAATAATCACAATACCATGGTATATCTACCTCATGGTGTTAGTTGTAATATAAACAAAATATCCACTCAAAATATTTAACATGTTGATTAGATTTTGAAGGAGTAAAATTTGGATATAACCAATATAAATCTATCTTAACTATGGATCTAGCATAGTGGAGAGGGATCAAATCTCCTGAGATACAAGATATTTTTATAGTGCAAAACTTAAAAATTTACACTTCCAAAAAATCACATCTGTGAGTACCAAAAATAACCATAATTTGCCAAAAAATTATAAACTAAACAATAACACCAATGCAAAAATGTTAAAGGAAATAGTTGCAACAAACATAAAGGTAACAAACATAAAGGTAACATATATAGCTTTTTACGAAGGAGAAATTGAGGTTCAGGGAAAGGTCTTTATGGTATAGACCTTGAGTATCATATAGTATAACAAGGTTATTCAACCCTATGAATTCCACCCAGTGTTGAATGTAGCGCTACAGTTGCAACCTAACTATTATTAAATTTCTTTTTAACTATGGTTCTTTGTACCTTGGTTAGGTTGGGAATTTCCAGAGACTACTTCTGAATCCCACACTTGGTGATATAGTCCTTAAGATGAGCGTAGAATCTACAATCCTCCTCCCAAGTTGATGGATACATGCTGGAAAATGAGAGTTTGAGTTACATGGTAACTGCCTCCGCATTCACACGCCGTACGAAGCTCATTTGGCTCAACTGTTGTGAGGGTTTTGATCTGCTTCTGCATAGGGTTTGCTGTTTTTCAACAGAGGGTCTTGAAGTCAATATTCAGAATATTTGTCAGAGAGATGGGGTGTTTATATGTTCTAGAATCTAATTTTGACCGCCACAAGAGTTCTGTTAGTCATATAACCCAGGTAAAACCCATGTTATGTTTTTTTTTTTTTCTATATTTGTATTTTTAAGCTTGGAAAAATTTCCTATCATCCTTTCCGATAAGTAATGTCTTATTCCTACAATAAGAACCCCAAGCCTTGTCGCATCACATGTTATCGAAGGAATGGACAAGGAGTTCATGCGTGCGCAACTATCAGTAGGTCACCCTATACTCTTCAACCGGAAAGGGTGTTTCTCTTTTAGCTATTATTTGGCTTCAATGATGTTAGTATGAATCCCTATGTACTATAGTTTTCCAAGGAACTGCGTGGATAAGGTCTTACTTTGAATTCAGGTCGGTTATTCCTCAACTTTGCTTGGTATTGCATCGCTTCCTTCCTTCCTTTTAATATGTTCGATATATTCTAATTATCCCTTGTCCTCCATTTACAGGTACCAGCATGTGTTGTTCTTGTTTCCATACTACATCCGGTCTCAGAAAGTCATACTAAGGTTTTTTCAATTCTGTTTCACAGGTATGGTTGTGTTTTCTCTCGTCTTGGCCAGTGACGTTATACTCCCTTCTCAAACAGTATGACAGTTGAGGGCTTATAATTTTCGAGGGATTGTATTCCTAGAGCTGAGGGTATATTCTGTTCTAGTCCTCACGATTTTTTTCTTTTGATAGACTAAGGACAGTTCACTGGTTACAGGAAAAAATTGGTCCCTCGTCGTTTCTTTGAGGTTATATGCATATATGTATATCGGTTTCATGGCATGTGACCGTTGCGTTTACACTAGTTACAATCTGGTTAATGATTGATCCAAAAACGTTTCTTGGTTCAGTTTTTCTTTTAGACTGTCATCGACCGTCCGTGTTTATTAATTTCGTTTTTTTACGACATCTTCAATGATTTTTGTAATTTCCATGGAATAACAATTCTTTTATTATTATTATTATTAATTTATATATGTCGAAGTTGCAATAATATCATTTCATGGAATATTAATATCTCAATTACATTTGACTGGTTTTTACTATTATGGATCTTTACAAAAGTCATTATCTTGTATTAAAATAGTGGTCTTCTACAAGACTTTTGATTATATATATATATATAGCACATGAAGTCAGTTGGAGCACAAGGGGACTATTTTCAAGATGTCGAGAAGGCTAGGCTAAGAGACTAACTCCAAGTACCTGTCGGGTGAGAGAGTGAATTGTTTTTCAACAAGTAATAACTACATGATACTTATTTCTGAAGTTGTTGGACCCTTGTCCATTGTCTCTATAGAAAGTTTTATCACGACTTATCTCGAGTTAGTCACTCAATCAAACAAAATAGTGTTCATTAAATCTCTAAGCATGGTTCGTTGTGATTGTAATTACTTATGCATACTATTTATTCTATTATTCAGAAAGTATCAAAAATATCAACTATTACTAACGAAATAGTAAATAGTAAAATTTAAACACAGAACACAATGCAACACTCATCTATTATTTACACACATCCATCACAATCAAACATAAGTTGATGTTCTTCCACCCTACCGGCGATATTAGTATCCACATTATGTCTCCACCCGAGATCTCCTCACAAGCAGGGTTTTCATCTATAGACAATACTACACTAAGGATTTCTAGTGACTATCTGGTTACAATGAGGCTTAGCTGTGAGTAACTTTTCTATCGCAAGACCCACCTAGCCAACCAACATGGAATTTGATCCTCTAAGTCACCTCAGGTTCCCTGTACCCTTTCAGTTTTCCTTTTTCTAGAGTTTTTATTTCTCAAGGATAAACTATGGGCAGGTAACCACCTATCTCATAACTGTCTAAATACAAGGACATGTGAGGCTCATTAGACATTATTGTTCCAATGTAATTTGGGCATAATTAAAGTAAAATACAATTAATATTTTTTCCTAATCTGGTTAATGATTGATCCAAAAACGTTTCTTGGTTCAGTTTTTCTTTTAGACTGTTATCGACCGTCCGTGTTTATTAATTTTTTTATTTTTTTACGAAATCTTCAATAATTTTTGTAATTTCCATGGAATAACAATTCTCTTTTTTTATTATTATTAATTTATATATGTCGAAGTTCCAATAATATCATTTTATGGAATATTAATATCTCAATTACATTTGACTGGTTTTTACTATTATGGATCTTTACAAAAGTCATTATCTTGTATTAAAATAGTGGTCTTCACAAGACTTTTGATTATATATATATATATAGCACATGAAGTCAGTTGGAGCACAAGGGAACTATTTTCAAGATGTCGAGAAGGCTAGGCTAAGAGACTAACTCCAAGTACCTGTCGGGTGAGAGAGTGAATGGTTTTTCAACAAGTAATAACTACATGATACTTATTTCTAAAGTTGTTGGACCCTTGTCCATTGTCTCTATAGAAATTTTTATCACGACTTATCTCGAGTTAGTCACCCTATCAAACAAAATAGTGTTCATTAAATCTCTAACATGGTTCATTGTGATTGTAATTACTTATGCATTCTATTTATTCTATTATTCACAAAGTATCAAAAATATCAACTATTACTAAGGAAATAGTAAATAGTAAACTTTAAACACAGAACACAATGCAACATTCATCTATTATTTCCACACATCCATCACAATCAAACATAAGTTGATGTTTTTCCTCCCTACCAGCGATATTAGTATCCACATTATGTCTCCACTAGAGATCTCCTCACAAGCAGGGTTTTCATCTATAGACAATACTACACTAAGGATTTCTAGTGACGATCTGGTTACAATGAGGCTTAGCTGTGAGTGAATTTTCTATCGCAAGACCCACCTAGCCAACCAACATGGAATTCGATCCTCTAAGTTGCATTTTTTCTCCTTAGGTCATCTCAGGTTCCTTGTACCCTTTCAGTTTTCCTTTTTCTAGAGTTTTTATTTCTCAAGGATAAGCTATGGGCAGGTAACCACCTATCCCATAACTGTCTAAATACCAAGACATGTGAGGCTCATTAGACATTATTGTTGCAATGTAATTTGTGCAGAATTAAAGTAAAATATAATTAATATTTTTTCCTAATTATTGTTTCACCTTTTTAAGGTGTGCAATATGTCATAATGTTTTTCTCAACTGTAGTAAATTATTAGTTACAAGTTACTAGGAGATGTTACATATCCCCCCTCTTGAGCTAAACTCAATTATGGTGTTTCCACATCGTCAAAAAGAGATTGGGTACACTTCCCTCATAAATTTTAGTTCCTCCCACGTTTCCTCTTCTGGGCTAAAGTGCCTACACTACACTTTAACATGGGTGATAACTCACTTCTGCAACACTATTTCTCTTTGATCGAGTATACAAAGTGGTTCAACTAGGAACTCATCATCTAGTTCAACCTACAATCATAGTTATAATTTATCAGTTAGTTTTTCTTTAATCAATGAGTCAATCCATCACACATATCATATATATAGTGCTTGCAGACTAAGTTACCTATATCTTTCCAAATGATAACATGCTTAGGATCATAAATGTATATTTTTAACAAGGAAACATGAAATACATTATAGATATGTATGTGGTTGGGCAAAGCTAGTTCATAAACAAGAGGCCCAATTCGGGAAAAAATATGAAAAGGTCCGCATGACCGAGAAGCTAGTTTTGCAGACCATGCCCAAGATAAAGTTCTCTTATTAGGCTTCACTCGTACATACCTATGGTCCCCAATGTGAAACTATTGCTAGCTTCTATTTTTATCAACATATGTTTTTTGTGTGTCCTCGGAAGCTTTCAAATTCAACCTTAATTTTCTTACAGAGTCTTCCATTCCTTCCAACATATCAACACCCAACATTTATTTTTGTTTGGTACCACTCGAATTTATGGGTGTCCTACATTTGCGTCCATATATCACTTTAAATGGGCTTATCTTTAGGGCAGTCTCATAGTTTTTATTGTAGGAAAATTCTACCAAGGGTATATAGTCCTCCAACTTCGTTGATTGTTGCATCACATACATTTGTAGCATTTCCTCAATTACTTGGTTCACCCTTTCAGTCTACCCATCGGTTTCAGGGTATTATGCAATACTAAACTGAACTTGAGTGCATAATCCTTCATACAGTCCTTTCAAATAAAAATTTAAACTTGCCATCCCTATAATAAATTACCACCTTTGGTATTTCATGCATTCTAAAAATATCTTTCGTAAATATATTAGTAATTTTAATTGTCCTAAAGGTATATTGCACTGGAATGAAATGAGAATACGTACTTTATTTTTCTACTACCACCATTATGGAGTCATTTTTTATTGGTATTAGGTAGGCCAGTAATAGAATCCATCATAATAATCTTGCACTTCCATTACAGTTTAGGTAGTGGGTGGAGTAATTCGACTAGGTGCTTATATTTAATTTTCACTTTTTGGCATTCCAAGAACCTCATTAAATATTGAGCCACTTTTTTATCATACATGGCGAGAAGTACTCCTTTCTCAAGGTAGTAATAATTTTTTGGTAGCGGAAATGAGTTACATAAGGAAATTTATGAGACTCATTCAGAATTAACTGCTTAATGCTTACTTTCATAGAAATATATATTATGTTTTGATAAATAACCAATTGTCTTTATTTACCTCATAACCCAATTCTCTTTCATTGTTGTTTGGATTTTGTTCTTGCTACCACAAAAATCCTTATTCGAGATATTTTTGAGTAGCTTCTTCCTTATGTTATTTAAAAGTAGTTTTTTTTTCACTAAATGATGTTTCATAAACAAAATTTAACTTCCTACTCAAGCAATGTGCTACCTGATTCCCCTTTTCTTTCAAATGTTTAAATTAAAATCAAAAATCACTTAGCAAGTCATTCCAATGTGCTTCCCCATAATTTAAAGTAGGTTTCTTAAAATAATTAGTTAAATTATTGTGATGCTTCATTAGTATGAATCGTTTCCCAAGTAAATAATGTCATCGCATTTTTAAGGCTTGGATCATTCTTGTTAACTCCAAGTCATAAGTTGAGTACTTTTTCTCATGTTCCTTCAATTTTTGGGAGTCATAAGCCACAACCCTGCCCCACTGAACCAATACTCCCCCTACTCCCATTTTATAGGAATATGTGCAAATAATAAATTCCTTGTCTCGGTCAACAATTATTTGGATGGGGCAGTGTTAAGTAATTTATTCAACCAAAAAAAAATGTTTTGAAATTTAGTTGTTCGTTTAAAAATTGTTCCTTTCTATTGAAAAGTGATGATGGGATAATATACCTTTGAAAAACCTTCAATAAGCCGCCTATAATATCTGACAAGTCCAATAAAACATCATATATATTCTACATTTTTAGGGACATGCCATTCCATTATATTTTTTTTTATCGTTTCAAGGTCCACGCCGATTCCATATGTAGTAATAACATGCCCTAAATATTGGATTTTTTATTTTTAGAATTCACACTTGATGTATTTTGCATAAAATTTAAGTTCCCTTTTGGTTTGCAAAAGAAATTTTAGGTGTCTCTTATGCTCCTCCATGTTACAGGAATAAACAAGTATGTCATCTATAAATATCAATACAAATTTATCCAAATATTGATGAAATACACTATTCATGAGACACATAAAGGTCGTTATGGCGTTATTTATTCCAAAGGGAAGCACAAAAAAATTATGATGCCCATAGAAAGTTCTAAATTTTTTTTATATACATCATATTCAATAATCCTTATTTGATGATGCCCCAAACACATGTTTATTTTAGAGGATATTGTAGCCCCCTTTATAGATCAAATAAATCGTCAATACAAGGTAAAGGGTGTTTATTCTTAAATGTTATTTTATTTAGTTACCTATAATTGATACATAAACACATGGTTCCATCCTTCTTATTCATAAGTAGTACCGGATCTCCTCATGGCGCCGTGCTTGGGCGAACATATTTTTTGTGAACCAATTCTTGTAAGTACATTTTGAGTTTTGTCATTTTGAGAACACTCATACGATTGAGTGCTCTAGATATATGAGTAATGTATATAACACATTCAATGGTAAAGTCGATGTACCTTTTAGGAGGTCCTCCAAAGATATTTTCGTAGAATACATCAACAAATTCTTGCACTATAGGAGAATTGTCTAGGGTGGAAAAATTTTCCTTAGAGTTTGTATACCCCATTTGTAGTGCATAAATTTTGGTATCTATTCCTAATATATTTTTCCAACTTAGAGGTTGGGATTAGTCTAAGTTTCAAGGGAATTTTTAATCCTTGAAATTATTGCCTCATATCCTCATCATTTAAATAACTAATTGTTTTTTCTTTACATTTTATCAGAGGCTAGTGCTTTTACAATGAGTCAATGCCAATTAAAATTTCATATGATCCTAAAGGTAAAAAATTTAAATATGGTACTATTTATTGTCATCCAAACTCTATATAACAACTTTCAACCTTAGATAACACTCTAATTTTAACCCCCCTAGCTTGTTGCATTAGCCACAAATTCTTAAATTTGGTTGTTTGCAATTGACATTTTTCTACTATCTTGGGAGTTAAGTAACTTGTCCCGAGATAAATTAAAATGCACATAATTTGACTAAAAATCTTACCTTAAAATTCCACAATGGTCGGTTGGTACTCAACCTCCTAATATTCCAGTGCAAAATTGATTATGGAGAAAATCCTTACAACTTCCCCTACTCTGGATGCTTATTGAATATGTGCTACTTGTTCTGTTTATTTTTGGTAAGGGCGAATTTTCGCATAATGCGGTCCCCCACATACCCAAAACATCATTCATGGAAAATTTTAGGGGCTAATATTCGCACGTGGGCTAATTTTCCATGGGTTTTCCAAAAAAAAGATTCACCAATTTCCATTTTTTATAAAATTGATTCGCACAAATTTTATAATATAAAATTATTTTACCTTAAAAATCGCCAACATTATATAGAATATATATAATATCGTTATAAATATGAATAATTTTACAAATACATCAACAAGCATTTTGATTTTTTCATATTAGGGACCAGTGAGATTCGCCAATTTTTAAAACTTCAAAATAATTTTACATCCTTAAAATTTTCCCTGACTTCAATGGAGGTCTAAAGGCAGGTTTTGACTCAGTTTTATTAATATGGTCAATGGATTTTAACTCACTTTCCATATTATACTTTTACTGAGTCCTTCCTACATGCATTCTTTTTTTATTCCTGTATGAGCCCTTGAAATTTATAGAATTCCCTCCCTTTGCACACTGTGAAGTTTTAAGTGCTTTCTTACCAGTACACTTTCTACTTCCTTAACCTTTCTACTTCATTTGTTGTTAACATATTCATGCCTTTCTAATCACTTCGACCATTTTTTTTAGGTTATCGACCTCCAAACGTTCCTTCATCAAATATATGTAAAATACTGATAAATCATTGAACTTTTGGTTTTTACTCATGGATGTATGGAATATACCATAGCAAAGAAGTAGAATTTGTAATAAATTCGTACATAGAAAGTTTCCCAGTTGTAGAATGTGAAACCTCTTTGATTTTTCATCGTAGAATCATTCAGTTGGGTATTTATCCTTTAAATGTTTCTGTAAATTTTCTCAGGTTACTTCGTGTTCATCAATTCCCCACACTAGTTTTACTTCTTCCCACCATAAGGTAGCCTTGCCTTGCAGCTGATAAATTTCCAGGAAATATTTTAAATTATGATCTAATTTGTAGATTTCAAAATACTTGTTCATGTTGATGAGCCAAGGTTCAACAACCTTCTCTTGTTCATCATCAAATGTGAGAGGTTTATTTTTTTTAAACTCTCCCTGCAATTCAACATTCTGGCTCTTCGGTTGCTTATGATCTAAAACATTATTAGATTCCTCTTCTTGGTTCCCCTATCCCCCCTATAATTTTTGGTTATCACATCCTTTCCCATGTATTTTTTCATGATCTATGACCGGAGGAAGATGTCAATGGTTATGTCTGTCATAAATGCTTTTCAAAAATTTCTCATCTTCTTGCATAAGTGTCTCATTATCAGCTCTCAACCTAGCCATTTCATTCATCAATTCTTGTAATGTTTACAATATTGCAACATTATCATTATGTGATTATTCTCGTAGTTTCACCCACATCTGATGATGGATTTCTACAATTGGTATAGGTCCAACACCTATTGCAGGTCTTATTGGGGTAGGTCCAACTCTCCTCATAATCTCTCCTTTCTTTCACCCTTTAAAGTCAAAAAAATCTTTTATTCCCTTATCTACCCAAATAGGCCACAATTTCTTAATGTGGATCTAATACCACTTGTCACATCCACGTGTACCAAAACAATAATAATAAATTACCAAATTATAACCTAAAAAGTAATAACAATACAAAAATGTCAAAGGAAATTGTTTCAACAAACATAAAGGTAATGTATATAGCTTTTTACCAAGGGAAAATTGAGGTTCGGGGATAGCTCTTTATGGTATAGACCTTGAGTATCATATAGTACAAAAATGTCTGTCGACCATATTAATTCCACCCAATGTTGAATATAGCACTACAGTGCTGGAAATATTGTCATTGATGGCAGAGGAGCACAATGGAGCATCACTTGAACTATCATTAAGGCAAAGGAGTAGAGAAGAAGCAGCGATAAGGAAAAAAAAATATCGGGCAATAATGCAATAAGAAACCATAAAATAAAGGCAAAGGAGCAACCAAGAGGCAAGGAGGATCATTAGACTATTATCAAAGATAAAGAAGTAGAGGGGAGAAACTTTGGAAGAAAAGGCAGCAAAGGCAGCAAAAGAGAAAAAGAAGTTAGGGAAGACAAGGAGAAAAGGTAACAAAGAAGCACAAGAAGCAGAGAAGCAGTTAAGGAAAAAAATGAGCAAATGCAGCAAAACAAGCTCAGGAGAGATCAGTGCATTTAAGGTGTCCAACAAGAATAATAATCTTAAGTCTAAATGAATGACAAATAGAAGAACAAGCTCAGGTGAGATCAACACGCTTTATAAACAGAATAAATTTCAGGAAGGATAGTGGAGATGAAGAGTAGCAGTGGTCATAGGAAGAAGGAAAATTGACTAAGGAAGAGAACAATTAGAAGAATTCCAAGGGAGGTAATAAGATGGAAAATATCGAATCTCATAAATGAAGTTGTAATGTTTAATAACATAGATTAGAGCAGGCAAAAGAGATAGAGAGGAGCCACGTGAAGAATGAGCGGACAGTCAGGATTAGATAGAATAAGTGAAGACGAGAGATGAAAAAATGAGATTGAATCAGGAGTTATCACATCAAAATTATTAGTGGATAGTGTTAAGGCTGTCGCAAGGTAATTTAAATTGTATGCAATGCTAAGTGGAGCAGGGCACATGTCAGCACTATGCAATATCACAGATCGCAAGAAATAGAGGGTAACCACAAAGTAAATCTTATTAAGTTCAAAGTACGATTAGATGAGGACCATGAGATTTGGGGGTAGATCAACAACTGACAACGAATCACGAGGCTGCATATCACAAATGTTAGCAAATAGTGCTAAGGTATGTTAATTTTTCTAGGATGCGATAAGGATAGAGATTTGCGATGTGATGGAAGGGAGGAGCCACATGTCAGAACTGCGCATTAGCGCATATCGCAGAGTTTGTGTTTTTGTGCTCAAGGTTCACACAGTAAGGAAAGTTTGATGTGATGTGATGTCATCACATGTCGCACAAGACAAGAGATACATTTAAATGTTAAATGTTAAAAGTTGTAGGCAAGCGCAGTGTGATGTATTGTGATAGTTCAAGGGATGTGGGACCCGGTAAACCCTGTTCCGCATTTATGTTATATAAAATATGTGTTGTTTGATTTCTAATATATGTATGTGGAATAAACTAAGATATTGTAATCTGCTGCATTAAAAGGGATTTTATGTGGGCCATACCCCATAGGTCACAAAGGAAAGACCTGAACGCATGAAAAATGATCAAGAGCTCATGCTGAATAATGTTGCGGTACTGAGTCAAACGAAAAGGTTGTGTTTTCAATCCTAGAGACAAGCTTGAGTTGTGAAAGACCAGTGCCTAGGAATTATTATATAGCAAGGAGCAATATGATATGACAAGGATAATTAGCAGAACAAAGCTCTCATGCTATCTCTTGTAAACAGGAAAATTTAATTTGAATGGGACCAAAACTTTCAGAAGCTTGATACAGGGAAAGAAATACTGTAGAGGCAAGATGTGAAACTCTAACACGAATGTATCATAAAATTCAAAGGTAGCTTACTGCAAAGAGGGCTAGATTCTAAATACTTCACAGAGATGAATAATCATAAAGTATCTACTACGTAACTATAATAAATAGAATACTAACTGTTACTGAGACAATATCTAGAAACATATATCAGCATGCGGTGGGCTTACGAAATTAAGAATCCACACATGATAACAACATTTGTAAATAACATCTCATAGCAGCTAATATAGCAGAAGTACAGGTGAAGTGAAAATGGAACAACATATCACGCCTGAGGCATATTTAAAGTGCCAGATAGGTTATGGCATAAGTATAAACTAGGATAAATTCATACCGAAACCAATGGGATACTCGCATTCCAGAACATGATACAAGATGAATGGATGTAAACGAAATGAACCGCTAAGCTACAAAACATACGAGAGAATTACACATTGTAAAGCACCAAGACCAGAATCCTCAGTGAAGATAGAACTCATTTTCATTGAGACCCAATGGGATCTTCACATTTCTATTGAGATTTCAACAACAAGCATGCAAAAATTCTTACACAGCAAAATTCTTCAGAAAATTTGGAACTTGTTTTTCGCTCTGGTTCTAGCTTATATAGAAGCCTCAGAAACAAGAGCGAGAACATATTTTTGGAAAAAGTAACTTCCTCGCATGCTGGAAATCGGTTTGAGGTCACCATAAAAAATAACCAAAATTCATGATGAGGAATTGGAGCATCTCATGATTGACAGCTAGGCTCTCGGCCGTTTTTAAACAAAAATATCAAATAACAGTTTCTGAAAGAAGGTAAAGTGCAGGAGTGGAATGTGAGTTCCACTCGAAATTTAAAAGAAACCAACTTGAATAGAAGTAAAATACCACTAAGGCCGAATCATGAAATGAAAGTGTTTGCTAATGAGGTGGAGTTGAGGAGGTCGCTGTCCTAGATGGCGGAATGTTGGCGAAGAGGAATCAATTTTCCCCTAATGTGATGGTAGAGGCTTTTCTGCCTGTAGATCTTCACGATTTTCTCTAGTTCTGATTTAATTTTGAGGATGGGCTATTGAAAATCAATATTAGCTGAAAACACCAAGTTTGTCTTCAATCTTTGGTGTTTGCCGTGGCAAGTCTTCGGCGCGGCTACTTTGACTGCTACTATAATAACCTTTCTGCATTCCGAATCATAGTGACCATGATTTTGGACCCTAGAGTGAATTCATCACTCTGAAATAACCCTGCACAATACGATAAACTCATGAAGAAATATAGGGAGTGGAAAAAGGATGCTATGGAGGCCTATGGAATGATAGCGTGATTGTGAAAACAGGAGAAAATATCTATGGGATGGTGGAGAACAGAGTAGCTAACGGCTTGGGTGAAAATGGGATAAACTCCAATGTGAAACATTAAAGTTTAAATTTTTGCGGAATGATGTGATGTTAATGCACGAAAAAGGTTTGAAATGAGTTTGGATATGGTGCAACCCAGCAATGGCGGAGGGTGATTTAATATGAGCCGTTGTATCGCGTGAGAAGATCAATGGTGGTGATTAAGCGATAAAGTTAGAGGGGGTTCCGATAAAGAAAAATGGATGGGGTTGTGACGCAACGTGGGCCATCAACTTCAGAACAAATGGACGGTCAGGATGGAATCGGGAGATGGCGATCAGGGAAGATGGAGGGTGGCACCATTAAGAACTTCTTATTGGCGATGGAGCGATCAAGCGCCGACCGTTGGATCGTGCAAGGAGATCAACGGTGGGGAATAAATCGGTAGGGACAAAAGAGTGGAGCGGCATAGATCTGAACTGTTGGATCTAGAGGGATGAACGGCTCAGATCAGATCAGGGATGTCAATCGATGATCGCCAGTTGGGAGTGCGAAGGGAGGTGCATTTTAAACTTTCGATTTGTGATGCTCCAATCTCGCGATAATCATCATATCAGGGTGTTAGATCGACAGTTTAAATATAATCAGAGGGGAAAATAGGGAGGAGCGACAGACACTTGCAGGACATGTGCTGACTGTCGGATCTACTCAGATTAACGGCGGGAGATAATATCGATAGCCGATGGTCCCAATACACTATCGCATTGGGGGTTTCGACCTTGTAAAGAAAAACTATGCTTCACTCTACCCTTCTGATTGCGGTTAGGACCTTTTGACTTAGCGCTTGGTCTTAGCGCCAAGATTTATGGAGGGGAAGTGGTTAAGGGGTTGGCCTAGAAAGGGGCTTAGCCTGTTATAAGGTGGAAAGTGGGTTTTCAGCTCGTTTTCATGCATTTTAAGGCCAAAAAGGAGTAACGGTAGGGGATGAGGGGATTTTCAGCCAAACAAAAGGTGTTTGTGAGATTAAAAAGGGAATTGGGATGATTTAAAGGATAAGTGGGGATTTAGAAGGGGAGGAAAAATGATGAAAACAGAGTTTTAGAGGGAATGAAATAAGATGGAAAGGGAGGCCTTCTGGGCATTTTCTTCTCAAACAGAGAGGCCTTAAAACTGGGGAAAAACAGTGAATTCTAACCATATGATCAACATTGGCTCCACCTGGGGACGACATGTTCATCCTTGGGCGTGTCAAGAAATTCGCAGACTACGTGTTAATCTTCTATGTGGGCACCACTCTTCAGCTCTTTTCATTTATATCTTCATGATTCATCACGACACACACATCATCCAAACACAAATGAAAATAGAAAACTAATGTACAGTATGATACATCAGACTTTCTCGGCCTGAATCAGAACTGGAAGTAAGGTTTGAAGAACTAACCATTTACAGGGGCATCGAGAAAGTCTCCCTGTAAATTTTCCAACCTGAAAGTGTTGTTGCCCCCTTGTTCCAAAATTTTAAATGGGTCGAACCAGAATGGGTCAAACTTTCCATGTTTTCCCTTATCAACTCTTCAAATATCCCATTTGAGCACTAAATCCCCAATCTACAACTTTCTATCCTTGGCATGCTGATAAAAAAGGTCCTTCATTTTCTCTTGATATTCAATTAGCTTCTGACTTACCTGGTTCCATGTTTCTTCTAACTCCACCAGCTGATTGATTCTCATGGTCACATCATCAGGCTCTTCTTAGCTTTCATGCATGAATCAAGCTATTGGTAAGGCTAAATGTATAGGGAATACTGCTGCCCTCCCATATACTATTTCATACGGGGACTTTCGGGTTGCTCTCTTTCTGGTAATCCTGTTGGCCCATAGAGCGAATTTCAACTGGGTATCCCAATTTTTCTGATTTTCGTTGATTGCCTTCTTCAGTGCTCTCACCACGGTTTTATTCGAGGACTCTTACAGGACATTTCCTTGTGGGTAATAGGCCATAGAGTGACCTAATGAAATATTATATTGTTGGAAAAAGCTGACAAACTTTGCGGATTTAAAGGTCTGTGCGTTGTCGGTCACTATCTTGGTAGGGCATCCAAATCTGGATATGATGTTTTCTTCCAAAAATTTTAATACCACGACATCTGTTGCATTCCTGGCAGGTATATCTTCCACCCGCTTTATGAAATAATATGTGGCCATTAATATCCACTTATGCTGGCTGCTTGAAGGTGGGTGTATTTCACCTATAAAGTCGATTCCCCATTGCTGAAATGGTTCATCCACGTGAACCAGAATCATAGGAATAGGTGCTATCTTTTGTCTTTCAGCAAACCTATGACATTTCTCACAATATCTAACCTGGGCAAACACATCTCCAAAGAGTTTGGGCTAGAAGAAACTAGCCTTCAGGATTTTGTGAGCCATAGCCCTCCAACTGTAATGACCCCCAAAGATTCCTTCATGAAACTCAGCCATTATACTCTCTACCTCTTCTTCTGTGAGACACAGGAGCAGGATGCCTGAGGGGTCTCGCCAGTACAACCGACTGTTTGCATCAACATAATTCTGTGATCTCAACCTCAGTGTTCTATATTTAGCTTTTTCATAGTTGGGTGGGCAACTGAGTGTCAGAAGATATTCCACTATCTCTTTGTACCACGGGCTGATGAGGTACTTCATGTGTGTCTTCTGGGAAGATATCTCTACTCCCTGTGGCTCTTCTTTCTTCTCAGACTCCTCATTTTCTATCACGGAAAAATTTATACCCAGAACCTGACAGTTTGATTCAGACATGATTTTGGCTAACCCTTGTCCCTTGATTAGTTTGGCAGTGCGGATGTCTAGCTCATACTCTTGTATTTTGGCAATCAATTTCCATATTTTTCCTTCACTATCTCCCTGGATAAGAATATCTTTAACAGTTGCTGTAGGCACAAATGTAGTGATATGGGACTGCAAGACATACGTATGAAATGCTTTAAGAGACTTGACCGGGGCATATGCCTGCTTTTCTAATATGTTATATTTCATCTCAGCACCATGGAGCACCTGACTGAAAAAGGCGATAGGCTGCTCATACCGAGCTTCATTTTTCTGTAATAGAACCCCTGCCACTATGTGAGGTGATGCAAAGGAAAAGATCATAAAAGTTTTGTCATAATCCGGCCCTGTTAGAACAGGAGCTTCAACAAATGCATTTTTAATCCTGGAAAAGGCCTCTCGTGATTCTTATGACCACTTGACCTCATTATTTTTCTTTAGCATGTCAGTTATATGCCTGACTATCTTAGCATAGTTAGGGATGAACATCCTCAGAAAGTTAATACGGCTTAGGAACACCTGAACTTCCTTTTTATTTCTGGAAAGGAAAATGCCATTTATAACTTCTACCCTCTTAGGGTCTATCTTGACCCCATCCCTGGTTACAATATGTCCCAAAATCTTGCCCTCTTCCAGTGCAAAAAAAGAATTTTGTGGGTTGAGGGAGAGGCCATACCTTCTACACTTATCGAAATTTTTGTGCAAGTGTTGAATGTGCTCGGCATCATCCTTTGAGAACACAGTGATATCATTGAGATAGACCACCACAAACTTATCTTTCTCCCCAACAAAGGAAATTTCCATGGCACTTTGAAAAGTGGCCCTTGTATTAATCAACCTAAAAGGCATTCTAGCATACATAAACATACCCCATGGTGTGGTAAAGGCAGTCTTTTTCTGATCTTCTGGTAGTACAACCACCTGATTGTACCAAGAGAATCCATCCATCATCGACATCTGAGAAGCTCCTACGACTTTCTGCAGGATGTGATCCATCTTGGGTAGTGGATAATTATGCTTTAAAGATGCTCTGTTTAAATTTTTGAAATAAACACATAGCCTTATTTCTCCATTATTATTCCTTACAGGGTCTAAGTTTGCCACCCACTCAGAATATCTCAATGGTACAATGATTTTGGCCTTCAACAGTTTCTTAATTTATTTCTCAATAGAGGGAAGAAATAGGTGATTTATCTCTCTAAGCTTCTATTTATTTGGTTTAGCATCTCCCTTCAGAGGAATCTTATGCTGCATGATGCTAATATCCAAATTTTTTAGGTCCCCATAAGACCATGAAAACATGTCTTTATATGACTGGAATAATTTCTGGTAGAGCTCTTTATATTCTTCCGGGACCCTTTTGGACAACTTCACGATTTTGGGGTGAGCTTCAGTGCCAAGATTCAAATCTTCTACCTAATCCTCCTCCACAACTTTGCTCGGCTACAGTGGAACATCATTCTTGTTAAACAACCTTTCTAAGGACACTAGTATTTGGGGAATGACATTCCCTTTTAGCTGCAGAAATTTGTGGCCGGCCACCTTTTTTTCCCATTTATCTCCTGAAGTTTTTTCAGCCTCCTCTTCTTCACAAGTATCAATCTCCATGTTGGAAAATTCTCCAACTGTTTCCAAGAATCTCTTCACCTGTTCTTCATCTTCAAACACCTGCCAATGTTTTATGTTGTCTGGGATTGATGGCCGATACCCTATCCTCAATTTCATATCTCAAGAGATGGTTCTGAGGTGGACGGAAGGTACTGGCAGCCACTGCAAGGGAATCTACCATCCTATTCTGCTCTTGGGGCATGAACTGGATATTGAATGCCAAGAAGAAATTCTCCACCAGATCCCAAAATTTGTTCCTATAAGCCCTTAGCCTAGGATGTTGGGCTTGGCACTAATTCTTCACTTGTCTGACTACCAGTTCCAAATCTCCCAGAACCTTTAGACTTTGTATTTTCATGCTCTTGGCTGTCTCTAGCCCTAACAGAAGCGCTTCATACTTGGCCACGTTATTGGTGGCTTCATACTCCAGCTTGAAAGAGAAAGGGACCCATTGGCCTGTAGGAGAAATCAATAATACCCCAGCCCCATTTCCTTCTCTAGAGTTTGCTCCATCAAAATGAAGTGTCTAGATTTCTGACTCATGACTCTCTATGGACTTCTTGGTCCTAATCTGGTAAAATGATGGTTAATGAGCATACTCTTGATCTTCCTCCAACATCAAATATGAGAAATATCCCTCCCTACTATAAACTAGAGAATTAACTGAGTCATCCGCCTTGGTAACTATCTTGACAAATCTAGTTTCCCGGTACAGTCTCCTCTCCTGGCCATTGAAGACAAGAATAGTGGCATAATTCAGGTCCAGCTTGATTGATCCACCAATTTTAGTCCCCCAAGGTCTTGACAGTAGCATGCTGAAGCAAGCTGGAATGTAAGCCACCACGATGTGCATCACTACACTTTTTGCTGGGATCTGAGCCAGATTGAATACTAAGTCATTTATCATGCCCAGGCATTTAACTCTTTTGGAGTCAAATGAATAAAGGACTTTGTATGGATGGGTGATCTGTAGTCCTAGTTGTTCCATGACCAAGAGGGGAAAAAGGTTATGAGAGGCTCCCAAATCTAACATATAGTTATGCAGCAACAGGTCATGTATTACTAAAGACACATAAAATGGGGGAGTATTAGCATCTAATTCTTCAACATGTGGGCCAAATACAACCATAAGCCTTTCTTCTTGAAGATTCAGACTTTCTGGAATGTGTATTAATTCTGGAGGGAGAATAAAGGATGTGACATGGGACGGATATGCAGGTTGTTTTAACAGTTCAGTCAAGGGAACTAGGATTTTTACCTTCTCAAGCTCCTTTTGTAAACTGATGGCAGAGGAGGACCTATCTACTGACACTTATTTTGGTTCTTTATCTTTGGAGTCTTTTTTCTGGAGGATATTTTTGACTTCTTTTAAGATTGGCTTGACACTACGGAGTGTATCCCCTTGTGAAGATGAAGGAATTTGATCAGTAGACTGCAAAGAGTGGTTAAGAGGCCTCTTACCTTTGTCTGGGGTCCTTTGAGCTGTTGCCTCCTTCTGAGCAGGTGCTTCCTCTTGAGGTGTGTCCTCCTCCTGATCCTGAGTGCGAGTTCTCTTCTTGGAAGATCTGGGGTCATATCTTCTATTGAATTGAGCTTTCATGAAATCGACGAACTGCCTGCAATAGTCATCAATCTGAGGATCTTCGGTGTTTTCATTAGCTTTTCCTTATGTGTGTTCCTGCACCTCGACTTCGTCACTTTCATGTAGGGGGTATTCAACTTCTTCATTGTTTGAGAAAGCAAGGTATGCCTCCTCTTACTCATAAGTGGTGTCTTCGGTAGGATCATATATTTGACCTTCCAAGTATAGAGGGTGCAGTACTTGGTCTTGTTGCTCCTTCCGTTCCCTTTGCAGTATCTACAAGGGTGGCTTCCTGTATTAAGGATTATATCCTCTGTTTGAAGCATTTTGGAAATTCTTGGAGGATGAATTCTTGGCCTCCATTTCAAGTTTAACCAGCTTACTCGAAATATTTTTAATCATCTTGTTCACCTCCTCAATCCTGTCATTAGCTGAATCTCTATCTTGGCTCGAGGTGGATACCTCTTCCTTTCCCCTCCTTCTAGTATCTTGTTTAGGTTTTCCCTTGGATTTAACAGTAGAGGCAAAATTTTCCTCCGGCTCCAGTGCATCTATCTGGGCATCATCCAGGGTGGTTGGCTTTCTTTCTCTTAGAGAGAAACCAAATTCAGAGTCAAAAGCTGCCACAAAAACAACCTTGGCAGTAGTCTGGTAAGATTTCATATCAGTGGGGAGGCTCAGATACAACTTGTTAAACCTCTTGATAAATTTTGACACTCCTTTAGCATGTCTTTTCTTGAGTGTGTTAAGCTCAGTAAGAAAATGTCCATGGTCTTTCTTCTATCCCCATTTTCTGAGGAAATTATCCTCCATTCCTTCCCATGTGGTGATGGAATGGTCTCCTAATGTCTTGAACCATTTTCTGGCTTCACCATCAAGAGATTTCACAAACAGTCTTAGGACTACGTCTAGATGTTCCACATTAAAATTTTCTGCGAAAGAGAAGAAGACCTCAAGGTGTTTTTGAGCTTCGATCTCATTTTCCCCATTGAATCGGGGAAACATCTTTAGATAGTCTAGTGGCATATCATTCAGCACTTGAGGTAATGACAGGGGGGTATATTTACTCAACAGGAAACCAGGGACATTGGCCATTGGAGGAGGTGGGGTTAGTGCAAGGATTTGATGTGTAAAAGGAGGAGGAGGTGGTGGAAGTGAAGTATGGATAACGAGGGGAATGTAATGGATAGTAGCTTGAGGCGTTGATGGGAACGACGGGCTGTGAATAGCAGATAATTTAGTGACCTCCTTGACCTCTTCGACTTCAGGGGTAGGGTGGAAGGAGTAACATGTGGTATCCCTTGACTCAGCTTCATCTTTGATTCGGACACATCCCCAGGGTGGATTATCTAAGTAATAATCGGTCTCTCCCACAGTGGAGTCGGGACCTTGCACTTGGGAAACTTGACAGGAGGAGGAAGGAAATTCTTCTAGGGAGAATTCAGGGATCTCAGTATGGACTGATTATCTTTCCCTCCAACTCCTCCTATGTAGGATCTTTTCTAGGTCAGACACAAAAGGTGTCTTTGGCTGAGACATATCTGACCTCAGGTGTGGCTTACGAGGAGCCAGGACTGCAAGTAAATTTACCTTATAAATGAATGTGGATTCGCCAAGGTGAGGGATATACAACTCTCAACTCTCCATGGTCACCTAATTGAAGAGTGAATAAGATTTTGTCGAGGCCCAGGGATTTTAATTTCTATCAACTTCAGTTCCCCGACAACGGTGCCAAAAAGTTGTTGTCAATCCTAGAGACAGCCTTGATTTGTGAAAGACCAGTGCCTAGGACATATTATATAGCAAGGATAAATATGATATGATAGGGATAATTAGTAGAACAAATCTCTCATCCTATCTCTTGTAAACAGGAAAATTTAATTTGAATGGGACCAAAACTTTTATAAGCATGATACAAGGAAAGCAATACTGCAGAGGTAAGATGTGAAACTCTAACACGACTGTATCATATAATTCAAGGCCAACTTATTGCAAAGAGGGATGGATTCTAAATACTTCACAGAGATGAATAATCAAAAAGTATATACTGCGTATGTAGAATAAAGAGAATACTAACTGTTATTGAGACAATATCTATAAAAATATATCAGCATGCGAAAGGTTTATGAAATTAAGAATCCACACATGATAACAACATTTGTAAATAACATCTCATAGCAGCTAATATAGCAGAAGTACGGGTGAAGTGAAAATGGAACATCATATCACACCTGAGGCATACTTAAAGTGCCAGACAAGTTATGGCATAAGTATCAACTAGGATAAATTCGTACTGAAACCAGTGGGCTACTCACATTCAAGAACATGATACAAAATGAATGGAAGTAAATGAAATGAACCGCTAAGCTACAACACATAGGAGAGAATGACACACTATAAAGCACCAAAACCAAAATCCTCGGTGAAGATAGAACTCCTTTTCATTCAGACCCAACGGGCTCTTCACATTTCTATTGAGATTTCAACAACAAGCATGCAAAAATTCTTACACAGCAAAATTCTTCAGAAAATCTAGAACCTATTTTTCTCTCCGGTTCTAGCTTATATAGAAGCCTGAGAAACAAGAGCGAGAACATATTTTTGGAAAAAATATATTCCTCGCGTGCTGGAAATCGGTTTGAGGTCTCCATCAAAAATAACCAAAATTCATGATGAGGAACTGGGGCATCTCATCATTGACAGCTAGGCTCTCGGCTGTTTTTAAAAAAAATTATCAAATAACAGTTTCTGACAGAAGGTAAAGTGTAGGAGTGGAATGTGAATTCCACTCGAAATTTAAAAGCAACCAACTATAATAGAAGTAAAATACCACTAAGGCCGAAACATGAACTGACAATGTTTGCTGATGAGGTGGAGTTGAGGAGGTTGCTGTCCCAGATGGAAGAATGTTGGTGGAGAAGAATCAATTTTCCCCTAATGTGACAGTAGAGGCTTTTCTGCCTGTAGATCTTCACGATTTTTTTCTAGTTCTGATTTAATTTTCAGGATGGGCTATTGAAAATCAATATTATCCGAATCCCCAAGTTTGTCTTCAATCTTCGGTGTCTGTCGTGGCAGGTCATCAGCGTGGCTACTCTAACTGCTGCTATAATAACCTTTTTGTGTTCTAAATCATAGTGACCATGATTTTGGAACCTGGAGTGAATTCATCACTCTGAAATAACCCTGCACAATACGATAAACTCATCAAGAAATCCAGGGAGCGGCGAAAGGATGCTACGGAGGCCTGTGGAATGATAGCGCGATTGTGAAAACTGGAGAAAATATCTGTGAGACGGTGGAGAACAGAGCAACTGACGGCTTGGGCGAAAATGGGATAAAATCCAATGTGAAACACTAAAGTTTAAATGTTAGTGGAATGATGCGATGTTAGTGCACAACAAAGGTTTGAAATGAGTTTGGATATGGTGGGACCCGGCGATGGCGGAGGGCGATTTAATATGAGTCGTTGGATCGTGTGAGGAGATCGATGGTGGCGATTAAGCGATGAAGTTAGAGGGGGTTCCGATGAAGAAAAATGGATGGGGGCATGGTGTAACATGGGCTGTCGATTTCGGAACAAATGGACAGTTAGGATGGAGTCAGGAGATCGTGATCGGGGAAGACGGATGGTGGCACCATTAAGAACTTTTGATTGGCGATGGAGCGATCAAGTGCCGACCGTTGGATCGCGTGAGGAGATCAATGGTGGGGAATAAATCGGCGGGGACAAAAGAGTGGAGCAGGATAGATCTGAACTGTTGGATCTAGAGGGATGAATGGCTCATATCGGATTAGGGATGTCAATCGACGATCGCCAGTTGGGAGTGTGAAGGGGGCCGCATTTTAAACTTGCGATTTGCGATGCTCCAATTTCCCAAAAACCATCAGATTAGGGTGTTATATTGACAGTTTAAATATAATCAGAGGGAAAAATAGGGAGGAGCGATGGGCGCTTACGGAACATACGCTGACCATCTGATCTACTCAGATTAATGGTGGGAGATAATATCGATCGCTGATGGTCCCAATACACTATCGCATCTAGGGTTTCGACCTTGCAAAGAAAAATTGCACTTCACTCCACCCTTTCGATTGCGATTAGCGCCTTTTGACTTAGCACTTGGTCTTAGCGCTAGGATTTATGGAGGGGAAATGGTTAAGGGGCTTAGCCTGTTATAAGGTGGGAAGTGGGTTTTTAGCCCGTTTTTCATGCATTTTAAGGCCAAAAAGGGGTAATGGTAGGGGATGAAGGTATTTTTAGCCAAACAAATGGTGTTTCTGAGGTTAAAAGAGGAATTGGGATGGCTTAAAGGATAAGTGGGGAATTTAGAAGGGGAGGAAAAATGATGAAAATAGAGGTTTAGAGGGAATGAAATAAGATGGAAAGGGAGGCCTTTTGGGCATTTTCTTCTCAAACAGAGAGGCCTTAAAACTGGGGAAAAATAGTGAATGCTAACCATATGATCAACATGTTGAACACGAAAGAAAAGTCTCGAGTAAGAAAAAGGATCTAGAGCTCGTGTAGAACAACGCAACAACATGGTTCAAGTTGGGAAAAAAGGCAGCTATGCAACATAGTTGAAATATAACTACAAAAATAGAAAAGACAAATGCACAGCAAAGCTAAGAAGCTAAAAGGGATGAACGGGAATATTATTGTAACTGTAAATGTATTAATTATTTTATATTGTCTTTAATGCAAAGGCAAGTCTCCATAGGCAAAGAAAAACCCCAATTTGATATTTTATTGATTGTATATATTGTTGTAACATTCAGAATATTTTTAGTGATGAAATGAGTGGGTGAAAGGAAAGTGTCATGCCTTTTCACTTCATATTCCCTATAGAATGAAAAAAACCATAAATTTATGTATACAAAATAGGAAATATCATTATGTAGAAAAAATAAAAATAAAGGAACAAAGAGAGAGTGTGCAACATATCTGAAGAGTGCATAAGTGGTTAGAAAGATGTAGAATTGAAAAGAGCAGAAGAATGTAAGAGAGCTGCAAAATTTTAGAGAGTGGAAGAATGAGGGAGAGAAGATATAGATGTTGTGAATATCCAGAGCTTATATGCAATAGATTTTAAGGCTAGAAGGGCGGCAATGTAGAAGGATAAAAACAAAGCTAATATCTGGGTAAATCAGCATATGATTTTATTGTAGAGTGAGGAAGTTGGTGCTTCCATATCAAGTTGTAGATTGATATATGTCCAGTTGTAGCTACCTGATGTAGGAGCCTCCTATGGGTTGCATCCCATATAAAATACATAAGAGTTGAGGCTATTGTTTCAAGTTGTAGCTGGTTGAGGTAGGAGCTTCCTGTGGGTTGTAACCTGTAGAAAAAATATGGGAGTTGGAGCTTCCTTGTAAGTTGTAGCTTTCAGAATTTGAGGTAGTAGCCTCCTGTAGGTTGGAGCCTACAAAAAATCAGTGGTGAGAGGGATTTGGAGCTTTGGTTTGCATCGCAACAATAATAAGATGTGGTTTTCTCCATTATGGGTTTCCACTCATATATGTTTTCCATTTGCATGATGATTATGTGTTGATGTTCTATATTTAATATTCTTAATACGTGTTTCTCACATATTTGATTTTTTTTTCATTATATAATAAGTTGATCATGAAATGAATGTGTAAATATGCTTAAAGGAATGTTTTAAAAGTCCGTGAATGTATTAAACTGATTCACCCCCACCTCTTAGCTTAACTAAGGGTTCAACATATAGTTCGCACCTAACTATTGTTAAATTTGTTTTTAACTATGGTTCTTCATACCAAGGTTAAGTTTTGAATTTTCTAGAGACTACTTATCAATCATACACTTGGTGCCACTTTCATGGCATGCGACCATTTCATTTTCGCCAGCAATAATCGGGTTAATAATTCATCTAAAAAAAATTATTGGTTTAGTTTTTATTTTTTATTGTTGTCAACCCTTCGGGTTTAATAAAAAAATATATGCTTTTTTTGCTGAATCTTCAAGAAATTTTGCAATTTCCATTGTATAATGTTTCTTTTGTTTTATTATTATTAATACATATGTTGAAGTACTTATAATAACAATTCATGGAATATTAATATCACAGTTACGTGTCCGATTTGTTTTTACTATTATTGGTATTTATAATTTTACTATTATTGGTATTTATAACAATCATTATCATGTATTCAACTATTAGTCTTATACAAGGCTTTTGATACTATATATATATATATATATATAGTCAATCGAAGGATAGGGGGAGTGTTTCGACTTAGCCAGTAAGGCTCGGCACGACACTAACCCCAAGTACCTACTTGATGAAAGAGTCAGGTTTTTTTCAACATGTAATAGCTACAATTTATTTATGAAGTTGTTCGTCTTCTCCATTATCTTTGTAGAAGGTTTTATCACGAGTTACCTCTAGTTCGTCACTCAACTAAACAAAATATTCTTCATTAAACCCCTAAGCATGGTTCATTGTGATTGTAATTATTTCTCCATACTATTTATTATTTTACCAATAAATTATTAGAAATAACAACTATTATTGAGGAAAAATAAACTGTAAAGTGTAAACACACAACATAATGCAACACTCATCTATTATTTCTAGAGAGCTGACATAGTCACATAGAAGGTAATGTCTTTCCTCCCTACCAACAAGATTAGTCTCAACACTGCATGTCACCCCAATATCTCCTCATAAGCAGGGCTTTCATCTATATAAAATACTCCACCAAGGATTTCCAATGAGTATATGGTCCCAACTAGACTTAACCATGAGTAAATTTTGTATCACCAAGCCCACCTGGCCAAACAAGATATAAGTTTGTCCTCTACCTTGCACTGCTTCTCCTTAGGTCACTTTAGGTTCCTTGTACCCTATGAGTTTCCTTTTTCCAAATTTTTTATTATCCTTGCGTAATCATGTATCCCATCAATGTATAATTCAACATTACATTTCCAATGTGACTTGTGGATAATGCAAGTAAAATGAAATCAATAACTCTTCCTAATTATTGTTTGAGCTTTATAAAGTCTAAAAAATGTAGTAATGTTTTTTTGTTAACTCAAGTAGTAACAAGTTACTGATTGCATCCCTATAGGGAATTGATAGATGATGGTTATGATGAATATTTCTCTCTCCTCCCTCTCTCTTTCTTTATATATATATATATATATATATATATATATATATAAAGAGAGAGGGGGGAGAGAGAAAGATTCATCATAACCATCATCTATCAAGTCATTCGTATTTTAAATCATATATAATATGTAAATTGTTGAATTGAAATAATTTAGTTAACATGAGCATTGAGCTATTTTATTTATGGATTCCATTTTATATATTGAAATACTTTATTTATGATACACATTCAATTAAATTGTTTAATTAGTGTTAATATTTTTAAATGTATAACATATTAATCTTATATTAAGAATTGAATTTCTTACAGATCCTCCTCTTATCACTACTATATGGAAGGAATTGAATTTTTTAGTTTCAATTCCTATTTTTGCACACTGAAATATTTGGTTGCAATTTATGATTTTTCTAAAATTAATATTAAAAGAAAGTATTTAACATAGATATTTAAATTGTTTTTTATAAATAATATCAACTTTATTATTATTATTTTTAATTTCTTTAAAATAAAATTGAAATTTAATATAAAAGTAAGATATTTCATATGGCCATGGAAAATGGAAATGTTTTATTTAGAAGTGAGAGTAAGAGTGGAATAATTTTACCAGTAAAACAAGTACAATCAGAATGAAACTAATTTTATAATAATTTTAGATAAAACTAACTAACTCTCTCTCTCTCTCTCTCTCTCTATATATATATATATATATATATATATATATATAATTTGATCTTAGAGGTTATTTTTAAATTTAAAGTATATATATATATATATATATATATATGTCAATTTGATATACAAAATTACTTATCACACTTGTCGAGTGAATCCCTAAACTAAACATGTTGAAATCTATCATACATATAAAAATATCAAATTTAAAAAACATTTAATAATTCTAAAAATTTAAAATTTTAATATATAAAAATTAAAACATTTTAGCAACATATTATTCCTATAATATAGACTTAAAGTTCCTTATCTAATTAACATTAACATTAATATGTGACATATTAAAAATTACATAAATCCACTTAAGCTTGAGAAAAATATTTTTTTTTTGAAAATATATACTTTTAAAATGTCAACCTCTATTAACATATTATAAATTCAAAATCAGAATATTATATATTATAAATCTTTTTTAGTATAATCCTATACAAAAAAAATATGATGTTAAAACAATAAGCATTACCTCACAGGTGTGTTGGTTTTCTTACTAAACTTCAAGGGAATGTCTTATAAATAAAGAAATTAAAGTTTAACTCATTCTCTTTATAAATGAATGGGCAAAGTCAAAACTTTAGGACAAAGACACAAAGGAGATGAAGCTCAAATTATCTCGTGCTTTTGATTGAGGCAGTGAATCAAAACTTACTCGGGAATCAAAACTTACATGGGATAGGTGAGGATGTTATTACCTTTTCCCTAGAGAGGATGGGTCGCATGCGAATTCATAGCATCAAGCAGGTTCTTATTCCCAAAAGGATAGACCATTTCACTAAGATGACTTGTGTATGAGCTAAACCATTCACGTAGGTAATCAAACTCCTTTCTATCATGGTGTTTATTTTTTGAACTAGATGGCATATATGTTCATTATCCTAGTTGTTAGTTTAGTTGTTATTTTAGCTTTAGGGTAACTTTTCTTATCACTTAGGTCTGTGTCTCTTGGTTGTACATTGGGCTATTCTTATCAATTTTTCTTCTTCTCCTTGAATATTTTCATTATAATCTTTATGTCAAGTTTATTCCCATTTGATTCCTTTACATTTTTTATGTTATTCACTCTACTGTTTTATATGGTTATATGATATCATTACACTTTATTGATATGATATACATAGTTCCATAGAGAGGTTGTTATCGAAACGGAGGGCGTGGTTTTGGTTAATTAGGAGTTATATGCTTCTATGATATCATTACACTTTATTGATATGATATACATAGTTCCATAGAGAGGTTGTTATCGAAACGGAGGGCGTGGTTTTGGTTAATTAGGAGTTTCTTAGGAATGCATGTCGGTGGATATTTCAACCCCCATCTAGATAGAGAAAATTCCTCAAAGTGTTTGAGAGTAGCTAGGTGAGGTGGAATGAACTTGATTGGTGAGTGGAATTTCCCATATGACTCTAAGGTTGTGGTTTTTGTGTTTGTATGGGTGTCAAATGTAGGGAACACTCATGATCAACAAAATCTATACATGTACACCATAAATCTCTACTAGCATATGAAGGCTTTCCTTGCCCACATCATGCTTGACCAGAATAATGTTAAAGATAAAATTTTCTTGGTTTTGGACAATGTAGCCTTGCAATTGAAGGAAATGAATGATACACTACAACATATTAACAAGGTGACATCTGGAGGCCTAGGAATACATGAACCCACCCTAAATCTCCACTTCCCATTGAGATTGATGCCTCTAATTCCACCTTATTATTTTTATTTTCCATCTATCTTGGTCTTCAACAACAAATCTAGTAACACGAGTAAGACTAATATAGATAGTTCTCATAAACATTTATAGTCTCCTGAAGACTATAAACATATAAAATCTATTTTATATAACAATATTAAATTTATAAATATTTTTTCTATATAAATTTATAAACTTCTTTCATGTGAGTGATTTCGTTTGAAGTTAAAGTTGAGGTCATGTGCCAATCATGGAAGTTTCTATATCACTAGTTTGACAAAATCTTTCAAGATCATGTTAGCGTATTCGGTATCTATAAAGTTACAGTTTCCAACTTGAATATCCATGAATAGGTATTAGAAAAATCCATCATAATAGAATTATAGCAAGGTGTTTGAAAAAATGTGTATCTCAGGAAATCTGCAAATTTTCATGAAATTATTTATGTTATATTTGTGTACATCAAATAATCTGCAGATATTTATCAAACTAATGTTATATGTGTATGCATAAGAAAATCTGTAGATATTTATAAAATTGCTTGTATTGACTTGAGGTATACTCATTCAGAAAATTAGAAGTTGGGAAATAAATTGAATTAAAAATTTTGATAGATAACAACTGCACAATTAAATTCATTACTAGCATCAAATTGCAAATAAAAAGTGGAATGATAATTAAAATGGAATACGACGTTCTCTAAATACTTGCGAAAATGATAAAATTTGGGGAATAATTTTGGGTTAAATTTGTTGTTTAAAATATTTTATTATATATATATTTAATAATTTGAAAAATATCTTGATGCTCTAATCTAAAAGTTCACAAAATTGTAATTTTAATAAAACCTTACTAAATTTTAGCAACTAAACAAAGAGAAATATAAAATATAAAGATAATAAAAAATAATGATCAAGAGAAAATAACTTGCCATTCCAATCTAAACCACCTGCTCTCCTTTTTTATTCCCTTTGCTCGCTTTGTTGGGGAAAGTCTGTAAGGGGTGATAGTATTGTTGGAATTTAATTCCAACTACCCACAGTATATTAGGATGGCGAGTTTAAAGTCTGATGGGATCGAAAGACAACAAATTAAATTTCTTATTAGAGTTTGAAGAATAGTGGCAGCAAACTCCAGTTCATATTTTTCATGCAATGACTGCATTCTTATCAGTAGCAACCACCACTTTAAACACCCACCAACCATATTTATTGTAGAGGTGGCAACATTTCGGAAGGGCAGAAGACTTGAGAAACAGGGGGGAAGGAGAACAACTAGGATGGGTGATGTCACACCTCATGGGACCCACGTGTCCACCAAAAAAAAGAGTTCCGAGGGGTGAGGGAACTCATGTGAATGAACTTCATGAAGGCCCCCAGAAAGCATGAATGGAATATGGATTATAAACCTTAGCATAAGTTAAATGTTTTCGAGTTAAGTTTTATTTCCCGCATATGTTTTCTTTTTACTGTGGGTTAAATTATTTTTACCGTGGTACATGTTTTTTACTTTGGTTAAAAGGAGTTATAATATATATTGTAAATATTTTATATTTACAATATGTATAAATATTGTAATGTTTAATATACATAGTCTGTGAGAGCATTGCATTGTGTAGACAGTTGTTGTGTAATTGATTTCATATGCCCGAAGCCTAAAGACAGAGAGACAGAGAGATATTTTTGCACTGTGTTTGTAGCAGCTAGTAGAAGATTTATGTTGTGAATCCAGAACACCAAATTTTTGAAGAAACTTTTTTGTAATAATCTAGCAGTTTGTTTTATTGAAATAGAATTTACATTCCATCTCTCTGTGTCACATAATTTAGCTTTTAATCTGTGTGTTGAAAAAGAGGAATTGTTTTATTCCTCTATCTATGTGTTAAGGAATTCTCCAGAAATTCCAACATGGTATTGAAGCTAGTCTAGGCACTCAGTTAACGAAGCAGAGATTGCTCTTCACTACAAAAGTTGTAAGAAGCTTTTTGAAGCGGTTTTCTCCAGCAGAAAAATCTTCTGTTTGTTTTTATTCTTAACAGAGTCAAGAAAATTATTTGGTTTGCACAATCAGGATTGCAGTAGCAGGCACCAGTCTGAAAAATCCACAACTTCCACATTTTAATGGGAAGAATCATGATTATTAGGCAATCACGATGAGAGCTCTGATTGCTTCACAGGACATATGGGAGCTACTTGAGAATGGCTACCCGGAACGATCAGATGTAGCAGCATTGGATGCTTTGATAGCAGCAGCAAGAGACTTGTTAAAAGGTAATAGGAAGAAGGACCCCAAAGCCCTATTCTATATTTTTCAATTTGTACATGAGATTATATTCCCATGGATTGCAGCAGCAACAAAGTCGAAAGAGGCATGGGATATTCTCAAAACCACCTATCAAGGCATGGAGAAGGTGAAGACAACAAAGTTGCAAATGTTGAGCAGATATTTTGAAACTCTCCGTATGAAAGAGTTTGAAACTATAGAATCATTCTTCACTCATGTTATTGGGTTGGTTACCCAGATAAGGTCTCATGGATATACACTTGAAGACAGGATAGTAGTGGAGAAAATATTGAGAATTCTACCCTCAAGATTTGATGCCATAGTAGTGGAAAAAGAAGAGACAAAGGATCTCTCAGAATTTACAGTGGATGAGCTGAGTGCATCCCTGATGTCTCATGAAAAAAGACTAAATAGAGGAATATATTCCTCATTGGAACAAAATTTCAAGACTCAACTGCCTTTTGTCCGAAGCAGAGTTCAAGGCAGAGAAAACAACCGAGGAAGAGGCAAAAGTGAAAATAGAGGAAGAAACAGCCTTGCAAGTTTGAGCGGAAGGAGCAGCAGTCAAACCGAGAATGAAGGCTAATGCCAACATCAAGCTCATGGAAAAAGGTATGATAAATCCAAGTCCAATGTCGTTATTGTAGGAAATATGGGCACTATGCCAATGAATGTAGGAAAAAGAAAAATGACGTGAATAATAGGCAGAATGCTAATTTTACAAAAGAAAATAAGAACCATAGTAATGTGATGTTAACATGTAATGTAACACAAGATAGACAAGATGATGTATGGTTCTTAGACTCAGTTTGTAAAAACCACATGACTGGAAACATAGAAATTTTTTCCAATCTGGATGAAAATGTTAAATATGAAGTAACAAAAGGAACTGATAGGAAGATCTCTGTCAAGGAAAAAGGCAGAGTCAGTACCCTGGCAAGAAATGGAGAACATAAGTTTGTGCCAGATGTCTATTATGTACCTGGCTTGAAATGTAATCCTTTGAGCATTGGGAAACTCATTGACAAGGGCTACAATGTATTTTTCAAGCTCAAAGTAGACTTGAAGGAAGAAAGAAATGTAGCAGCTGTAACACAAGAGGTCTTTCAAGAGGAAGTGAAAGATGAAAACTGGTTATGGAATTTGAGATTTAGACATTTCAATTTCGAAGGCCTAAAATTGTCGCACAGAAAGGGAATGGTAAAGGGATTACCATTGATTGAGAAACCAAAAAGCCTATTTGAAGGCCACATCTTGGGAAAACAACACAAAGAAAGATTTCCAGCAAGGAAGAGTATAAGGAAAAGGAACCCTTAGAAATTTTCCATTCATATTTGTGTAGAACATTGCAAATGGCATCTTTAGTTGGCAACAAATGTGTTTTAACATTCATAGATGATTACACCAGAAATACATGGGCATATTTCTTGAAACAGAAAAATAAAGTGTTTGAGAAATTTTGTCATTTTAAGGCTCATGTTGAGAAGCAAACTGGGCACTACATCAATGTGCTAAGAACTGACAGAGGTGGAGAATACATCCCCAAAGAGTTCCTACGTTTCTATAGAGAGAATGGCATATATAAGCAGTTTAACTCAAGGTACACACCTCAGTAAAATGGTGTTGCAGAAAGGAAAAACCAAACCATCATGGACATGGTCAGAAGTATGTAGAAGGCAAAAAAATTTCCAAATGAGTATTGGGATAAAGCTGTAAATTGTGCAGCATACGTCTTGAATAGATGCCCAACCAAAGTTTCCATGAACAGAGTACCGGAAGAAGCGTGGAGCGGCATAAAGAAGCATGTCACCCACATGAAATTTTTTGGATGTGTGGCTTATGCACATATACCAGATCAACTAAGAAAGAAATTGGATAGTAAGGGGTACAAATGTATCTTTGTTGGATACATTGATGTGTCCAAAGCATACAAACTCTATAATTCATCCACCAAGAAAGCTATAATCAACAGAGACGTGCAGTTTATTGAAGAAGAAGGTTGGTATGGAAGCTTAGAGAAAATGGTGATTGTGAAGACATGTGAGCCTCACGAAGAAGAAGAGGAAGGGACAGCAGCAAATATTCCCTCCATGGTGGCTCCTCCTCCACCACTGTAAGCACGACAAACCACACCACAAGATGGAAATAGAACATCCTTGAGAAATCAAGGAAGTGCTTCTTCAAGAACACCACAGGGAATTGAAACTACATCGAGTTGAAGTGGAACTCCAAGAAGATCAAGGAGACCAAGATTTAGAAATCTAAGTGAGATTTATGAATAAGGAGAGGTAAATGATAATTCTGATCTAAAATCTTTATTTTCTTTGTATTATCATGTTGATGACCCAATTCATTTTGAAGATGTCGTAAAAGAAGAAAAATGGATTAAAGAAATGGGTGAAGAAATTGGTGCAATAGAAAATAATAATACACGGGAGTTACTGGACCTCCCTAAAGGTAAAGAAGTCATTGGAGTAAAATGGGTCTACAAGACCAAGAGAAATGCTAAAGGAAATACTGAAAGGCACAAGGCCAGACTTGTTGTCAAAGGCTATAAGCATCAACAAGGGAGAGATTATGAAGAAACCTTTACACCAGCTGCAGGGATGGAAATAGTGAGAACAGTGTTGTCCATAGCAGCACAACACAAATGGAATTTTATCAAATGGATGTTAAATCTACATTCCTGAATGGAGTGTTGAAATAAGAGGTATATGTTGAAAAACCTCTAGGCTATGAGATTGAAGGCCAAGAGCACAAAGTATGCAAGTTGAGGAAAGCTCTTTATGGGCTAAAGCAAGCAGCGAGAGCATTGTATAGCAAGATAGATGCTTACCTGATTGAAAATGGATTTGAGAAATGTGATGGAGAACCTACACTCTACATAAAAGAAAATGACGGTAAGATTCTTATTGTTGTTTTATATGTAGTTGATTTAATTTTTACTAGCAATGAATTTTCTCTCACTATTGATTTTAAAGAAGTCATGAAGAGTGAATTGGAAATTACTGATTTGGGTTTTTTGAGATATTTTCTTGGAATTGAAGTAGAGAAAAATTAAAATGGTATTTTCATTTCCCAAGTAAAATATATTGAAGAAGTGTTGAAGAGGTTCAACATGTAGAACAGCAAAGTAGCTATAATTCGAACTGACATGGGGTTGAAATTGAGCAAAGAAGACAATAGCAAGGGTTTTAATCGAAAATTGTATAAAAACATAGTTGGCAGCCTCATGTATTTGACTGCAACTAGGCCGGTTATTATGCACGATGTAAGTTTAATCTCCAGATTTATGGAAAGGCCAAAGAGACTCATTAGCAGGCAACCAAGAGAATTCTGAGGTATGTGAATGGAACAAAGGGGTATGGTATTTTTTACTCCTCATCTAAAAAATTTAAATTTACTGGTGACACTAATAGTGATTGGGCTGAAAGTGTACATGATAGGAAGAGCACATATGGATATGTGTTTCATTTTGGATCGAGAGCCATTTCATGGGCTTCCAAGAAACAACCAATTGTGGCTTTATCAACAGCAGGTGCAGAATATGTGGTAGCAATAGTAGCAACATGCCAAGTAGTATGGCTAAGAAGAGTACTCAGAGATTTATGTCATGAGCAGGATAAAGGAACAACAATTTACTGTGATAAAAACTCAGCGACAGCTTTAGAAAATAATTCTATCTTCCATAAGAGAACAAAACATATTGATGCAAAATTTCATTTTATACGTGATCTAGTTAACAATGGCGAAATTGTTTTGCAGCACTGTAGAACAGAGGAACAGTTCGCTGATATATTAGAAAAGCCATTAATGCAGAATAATTTTAATTACTTAAGAAAATTCCTAGGTATGAAAGAAAGTCGAGCAGTTGAAATTAAGGGGGATTGTTGGAATTTAATTACAACTACCCACAGTACAGTAGGATGATGAGTTTAAATTCTGATTGGATTGAAAGATATCAAATTAAATTTTTTATTGGAGTTTGAAGAACGACGACAGCAAAATCTAGTTCAGATTTTTCACGCAAACATTGCATTCTTATCAGCAATAACCACTACTTTAAACACCCACCATCCATATTTATTGTAGAGGCGGAAAAATTTCAGAGGGGCAGAATACTCGAGCAACAAGGGGGAAGGAGAACCCCCGGAATGGGTGGCATCACTCCTCATGGGACCCACCTGTCCACCAAACAAAAGAGTTCCAGGGGTTGAGGGAACTCACGTGAATGAACTTAATGAAGGCCCCCAGAAAGCATAAAGGGAATATGGATTATAAACCTTATCATAAGTTAAATGTTTTTGAGTTAAGTTTTATTTCACACATATGTTTTATTTTTACTGTGGGTTAGATTGCTTTTACCGTGGTACATGTCTTTTACTTTGGTTAAAAAGAGTTATAATATATATTTTAAATATTTTATATTTACAATATACATAAATATTTTAATGTTTAATATACATATTCTGTGAGATAATTGTGTTGTGTAGATAGTTGATGTGTAATTGATTTCTTATGCCCGAAGGCTGAAGACGGAGAGACGGAGAGATATTGTTGCATTGTGTTTGTAGTAGCCAGTAGAAGATTTCTGTTGTGAACCCAGAACACCAAAGTTCTGAAGAAAACATTTTGTAATAATCTAGCAGTTTGTTTTATTGAAATAGAATTTACATTCCATCTCTCTGTGTCTACATAATTTAGTTTTTAATCTATATGTTGAAAAAGAGGAATTGTTTTATTCCTCTGTCTGTGTGTTAAGGAATTCTCCAAAAATTCCAACAAGTATCCATTACATTACATGGAAAATATGCACATGCAATGGTGAATGGTATGATGGTATGGATATTTTTAGCAGTGTTAGTGGCAATGGTTGTATGGTATTTACTATTTTTTGCTACAACACTGACAGCCAAACCAGAGGCACATCATGCCCCGGGAGATTCTTCCCCTCGGGACTAGGCCTGGCCCTTCCTCGGAGAGATTATCTCTTTTTATTTTTGAACACCAGATTTCATGAAGGAGAGGCAGTAAAGGTATGGGTCTTTCTAATAACAAATCTCATTGAATGTCTATATTTATTTGTAAGGAAATTCAAGCTTTTTTGTTAACAGGTTTTTAACAAGCTTTTTCTCGGAAGTTCAAGCTGGCAAGACTTTATACCTTACACACACCAATGTTATAGATGCCATAATTCATCTCCAATAGAGATTTTCTAGATTACAGCATATCTGTAAGATGATAATTCAACATTCATAAAAATTGATTTATCAAGATCAAATTAAATTCCAAAATGGAAATATATTTTATCAAGATCAGATTAAATTCCAAAATAGAAATATTTTTGAATTTTTGAAGAAATTTTTTATTTTCTTTTTATCTTATTTTATTTTTGAAGACATATGATACCATCTAGAAGTTTGATATTACACTAAATTTTGGTAAATTTTCCAAATTAGTAATAGTGGAAATATCAATTCCATAGAGGTGTGGTTATTCCTCCAATTTCTTTGAAACATGGCTAAGTGAATAGAGCTTGGGTCGAGATAACATGAGGAATTTTGAGATTACATCAAAACTTGTAGGTTTTGGTAAACTTTATCAAAACAAACATGGTTTGGTAAACTTTATAAACAAATAACTAGAATTTTGAAGATGGAAATTATGGCTTACATAAAGATGTTGTGATTCCTTCAGCAATTTTCAATCTTCATATCTAGTTAAACTAAACTTTCTAAAGATTAAATAATGATAACTTATCTATATAAATATAAATTTAATGCAAGTTATCTATATAAATATAAATGTAATGGGAGGGACTGAATGAAGATTCATCCACATGCAATGAAACTTCTACATAGCCTTGGTAACCAACAATTTCGTAGAATTTTTTGCTCTCAAGCTCCTACTTGAAAGAAAACTTCTACATAGCCTTAGCGACCAAAAATTTCCAAGAATTATTTTCTCTTGAGCTCCTACTTGAAATTTCCTCCCTCCATAATTTATAAGCGAAATCCACTTATATGGAGACTTGCAGGTGGTCATACATTGAATGAATGGAAAATCTAAGTAACTACACTCTCTTGTCTTTCCATCATCTTTCAATAAATTTTGTACATGCTAATATATTTATCTTAAGGTACTTTTAATCATATTTACATGTCAAGAAATTCTGAATCAAACACCCTCTCAGAGGTTGGACTTGAAATTGTAGAATAAAAAAGAAGGAAAAGTGTAATAATTTTTTTTTTTTTTATCATTGAAAATAATTAAACTAAATAATCTCTTTATTTTCAGTTTTAAAGCAATTTTACGTGATATTGGGAGTCTTTTCCCATAGTGCCTATGCTATGTATATTTTTTGTAGCACATATTTGTACCTTACCAATTATATCATACAGTTTTTTTTGATGCAGTACACAGCTCATTTCACATGGACAACAGTAAAATTAGGCTGAACCTAGAATAATATTGTGAGAAGGGAATTTTTCAATATTACAGTTATATTTGGATAAGGAAACTTTGTAATTTTGAGATTCACTTTTTCGTTAGAAATAGCCACAACCCGATTAAATGGAATTTTATTTGCTCTATAATAAAATTACAATCCTTTTTGTTGGAAATAAAATATATGTATGTAATCAGAACAGATATGGGATTAATATGAACCTTGAAGCTAAAAAGTTCTAAAGTTTCTCATATAAACTCACAAAAATATTTGTTGTATTACATATATGAAATCGGCTAAATGTATTTTCTGTATTTTTCGAGTTTATATATTATGGAAAAACTCCAGGATTTAACTTGATTTTGCAATATTGATAATGTTCGTATATAATTGCATAGATCAAATTCCTTCTAGTAGATTCCAATCTGTCTGGTAAATAGAAAATTCATATCATTGATATATACTCTCATTCGATCAAATTATTTTTCGGCACATTTAGAAAAAATAACAATCTCTCTGGTAAGAAAAGAGCCATAGCTATAGCAACATGGAACTTGGAAACTCAAACAAATAAAATTATTTTTCGCAGGTTCCACGTAAACAAAAAAATTTACATCATTGATATATATAATTTCATTGATCAAATTACTTCTAACAGGTTTAGAAAAAATACCAATCTCTATGGTTAGGAAAAAAACAAATCATAGCTATAGCAAAGTTGGAACTTGGAAAACATAATAGATCCAAGTTATCGTAATTAAATAAAGCAAAGACAAAAGAAAAAGTGAGACAGAGCTCACATAACTTGTCATTAGCTTAGTGACAACATTACATATTTTTAGCATAGGCACTCACCTAATCTTCCTAAGTTTTGGGTAACAATCCTGAACTGGTGGAACTAAACTCTAATTATAAAAATCTCGTTCAAAAAACCATAACTACTATTTCTACATTATTATAGATTATTCTCACAACCTCTCTTAGTGTAGAAATGAATTCTCTGCAACACCTAATTTACTTCTAAAATCTTCAAACTTGAGTTTACCAAGAGGCTTGATAAAGATATCAGCCATATTATCCTTAGTATTACAAAATATTAGATCAATTTCATTTGATTCAATCTTCTCTCGTACAAAGTGGTATTGCAGCTCAATGTGTTTTGATATGGCATGATATATTGGATTGTGTGCTAATTTTATATCACTTTGATTATCGCAATTTATGTATGTTGAATCAATTTGCTCCTCTTCGAGATATGCAAGAATTATTCACAACTAAACAACTTCATAGGTGGCATTGGTCAAAGCTTTGTACTCAGAGTCTGTTGATGATAAAGAAACAACATGTTGTTTCTTACTACTTGATGACACAACCCCTGATCCTATATGAAATGCATAGCCAGAGGTAAATCGTCTGCCATCAAGATTTCCTACCCAATCTGAATCAGAAAAACCTATTAGTGCAACATCAGATTGATCAGTATACATGATACTTAAATTCATTGTTCCTTTTAAGTATCAAAGAACTTTCTTTGTAGTGTTCCAGTGATTTTCTGAATGCTTAGCCATAAAATGACTAAGGATACTAACTGAGTATGCAATGTCTGGTCTGGCAATGGTGAGATAGTGCAAACTTCCCACCAACTGACAATATAAAGTTCCACTTGCCTCTTTAGTTCCATCTTCTTTGTACAACTTTGCATTCTGTTCTAAGGGAGTTGACATATCTTTGCAATCACTCATATTCATATTTTTAACATTTCCTTTGTGTATTTACTTTGATTGATCATTTTTTTACCAGGCTCTCTCCATACCTCAATTCCTAAATAGTAATGCAATTTACCCAGATCTTTCATTTCAAATTCCTGAGAAAACTGAATTTTAATTTCTTCAATTAAATTGTAAGTATTTCTTGTGATAATGACATCATCCACATATAAAGATATTAAAGCAACATTTCCTTCTTCATCTTTCTTAACATACAAGTTAGGATCATTTTTTCTTTTCAGAAACCCATTCTGATGAAAGAAGTTATAAATATTTACATACCATGATCTCACCGCCTGTTTCAAACCATATAAGGCTTTTCTTAACCTGTAGACTATATGCTCCTAACCCTGTTTGACAAACCCTTCAGGTTGAACTAGATAAAATTCTTCCTTTCAATCACCATTCATAAAAGTAGATTTGACATCCACTTGATGTATATTCCAATTACTTTTTGTAGCTCAGGCAGTCAGTACTCTAATTTTATTCAATTTAGCTACTGGTGCCAAAGTATCTTCATAATCAATTCCCTCTTGTTGAGCATATTATTTTGCAACTAATCTCACCTTAAATTTATCAATGCTACCATCTGATTTAAATTTAGATTTATACGACCATTTTCTTCCAATTGGAACTTTTTTTTCAGCTAGTTAAACTAATTTCCATGTTTTATTTTTCATAAGAGAGTCATATTCATCATTCATAGCATTTTTCCATTGTTCATGCTCTTTAGCTTATTCATAAACTACTGGTTCTACAACATTCATGATATTAGATATCAAGGCATAATCTCTATACCTTGCAGGAAGCTGGGTTTATTGGGTTGACCTTCTTGGTTCTACAATACCTGTTGGAGTTCCATCCATGATTCTCTTGCTTTGAGATGAAAATTAATCTCATGATGAATCACTACTATTGGATGTGATCATGCTGCTTTCATTCTGATCTTGAACCTATACCTCTACCTGTTCCTATTCCTGTTTAACCAAAGTATCAATTTTGACATGATCATCATTAGATATATGCCAAGCATCATTCATTGTATTACTTTTACCGACATTCTCATGAAACACCACATCCCAACTTACAAACAGATTATGTCAACTGGGATCAAATAGTTTATATGCTTTATGATCTGTACAGTACCTAATAAGAACACACTTGATTAACTTTGCATCAATCTTTCTTCTATTATCCTTAGGAATATGTGCAAAGTCAGTACATCCAAATACTCTTAAATGACTAACATCAGGTTTATGACCATAAAGAATCTCAAAAGGAGTTTTAAAAGATAATTTATTAGTGGGACTTCGATTCTTCAAATAAACATCAATATTAATGGCTTCTACCCAGAAACCATTAGAAATGTTTTTACCTTGAAGCATACTGCGAGAAAACTCCACCAGTTTTCTATTCCATCTCTCAACAACACCATTTTGCTGAGGAGTATAGGGTACTGTGAACTATTGTTGGATCTCATGAAATTTACAATACCTCTTAAACGCTCCTGATTTATATTCACCACCCTGATCAGATCAGAGAATTTTAATGTATTTGCCTATTTTCTTTTCAATCAAAGTTCTAAATTCTTTAAAATACTCAAAGACATAATTTTTTCTTCATATGAAATAGACCCATGTATATCTAGATCTATCATCAACAAAAATAAGAAAATAGGAAGAACCACCGAGCGACCTAGTTTGCATAGGTCCACATACATCAGTTTGAATTAATTCTAGTATATCATATTGTATTTTCTCTGTATGAATGGGAAACTCCTCTCTATGTTGCTTACCAAGTGCACAAGATTCATATGGTAAATGTTCACACTTCATAACAGGAAGAACTTCAACCATTGTTTTTCTTTGCATCAACAAAAAATCATTGTAATTTAGGTGCCCATACCTGTGATGCCATAACTCTGATTTTGACATTGTTGTGGATGTCAATGCAACATGATGCTTCATTGTCACATCCAATTTATAAAATACACCAACCTTCCTACCTGTGGAAACAACCCTGTAGTGATCCTAAACATCTTTCACAATACACCCCAATTTACAAAATTACACCTTTAAATTATTGTCAGCGATAGCTGAAACATATATCAAATTATTTTTAATAAATTGGATGTGACGATAAAGCGTCATGTTGCATTGACATCCACAGGAACTTCAACAAGATATTTATGGCATCACAGGTATGGGCACCTAAATTACAACTATTTATTATTGTTGCAAAGAAAAACAACGGTTGAAGGTCTTCCTATTATGAAGTGTGAACATTTACCATGTGAAGCTTGTGCACTTGGAAAGCAACATAGAGAGGAGTTTCTTGTTCATACATAGAAAACACAATATGATATACTTGAATTAATTCACACTGATGTATGTGCACCTATGCAAACTAGGTCACTTGGTGGTGCTCTGATACCAAATTAAATAAATCAAATACAACACAAAACATGAGATAGATATCACACAACTTGTCATTAGCTCAGTGATAACATTAGATATTTATAGCATAGCCAGTCACCTAATATTCCTATGTTTGGGGCAACAATCCTGAACTGGTGGAACTAAAATATAATTATAAAACTCTCATTCAACAAACAATAACCACTCCTATTTCTACATTATTCTATATTATTCTCACAATCATGTGATATGTTGATTTTAGGCCTTTTATGATTGAGTCTAGATAAAGGGTTTCGACGTTTACACTTCAATAGATTCAAGATCAATGAGGTCTTTTACTAAATATTGATTTTCATATATATTTCTTCTACATGTTAGCACAATGATATACATAAATTGAATTGATGATAATGGTGGATACAAATTAAAATGATTGTGTTTTTTTTAATGTCGAGAATCTGTAATGACAAACAAAATTGTAAATTTGAAAATTTGTAATGATAGACAAAAAGAGAGGTGAAACAAAGAACTATTGTTTGGAAATGATTGATTTAGAGGGAGACACTGAAAATATTTGGAAACTATTGATTTTATCCATTAAATGATGCATAGTACTAAAAATATTCTCATATTATTAAATTAAATCTAGATTTTTTTGTTTTAAAATTGAAAACCCTAAATTAAAATAAATCACATCTATAAAAATTTTAATCTCAGACTTTTGTGACACATCTCTATGTTTGAATCTTGCAATTTTTTAGTCTGACTTTTGTAACACATCTCTATGTTTGACTTTTTCTTTCAGATAAATCAAATTTGGCAAATTTTGATAATAAAGCTTAATATGATTTATCCAAAAGCAAGCTTCAAACACATCTGTAGAAATAAATAGATGGTGAATTTCTATTAATTACTTACATGTTTGTAGGTATGAAAAAAATTGTTTAGAACGTGTCCGTTATGATATCAAACTGTAATCTCCATAGATCCTGAGGTTAACAAATTTATTCTGCATAATGATGGCAGGTTGTTTGTTCTTACATCTCCATCGTATTGGTTACACATAATCAGAAAGTGGAATATCTTTTCGGTTCGTGGAGACTTTCATAAGAGAATTGCTAGGAGAAATTTTCCATTTTATTGGGTCGAGACGCTCATTCTCTTGTATTTCATTATGTTGAGAGGCTCATTCTACACCATAGTATGACCTAGATGTGTAAATATGTTTCAAACCAAAATAGAAAATTATATTTTATTTTAAAATAAAATATAAATAATGTGCACTTTAATAATAACCAGCCTAGATCCATCTTGACTGTAGATCTATTAAGTGCCTAGAGGGACCAAATATCTCGAGGTGCAAACATCCTTTTTTATTGCAAAAAATTGAGGAAAGGTTTCCACCATGAGAGATTTGGTCCATCTCGGCGCTTGATAGATCTAGAGTTAAGATGGATCTAGGCTAGTTTCAGTCATGTGCTGCCAAGTAAAATCTATCGAGGATATGATTAATATTATCAATAATATGTAAATATATGAAATATTAATATAATCACTTTAAGTATGCTAAATATTTCTGAGATTAACTTGGTCATTTTAATTTTAAATTTTCTTAGTTACCTTAGTTTGTTGAGATGATAAATATTGTTAATAACTATAATGATGAAAAATAATGAAATATTTTTTTTTAATGCAAAGTGATAATAATAATTTTGAAAGATAGAAAATGTGAATAATAAGAATGTACTCATGTTACAAATAGTCTTCATTGTGTTCAATCTCAAACTATTTTCTTCTACTATTCTTATTGTCACCCTTGTTAGAAAATGTGAATAATAAGAATGTACTCATGTTACAAATAGTCTTCACTGTGTTCTATCTCAAACTATTTTCTTCTGATATTCTAATTGTTACCCTTGTTAGTTTTGTCATCTTTTCATATCGATTATATGAAAAAGAAAATTTAAATCATAACCATTTAAATATTTATCTCACATGATACCTTGTCTCTCTTGCTCTCCAACCTTAATATGTTAAATTACTATAACACAAAAATCAATGTACATTGTCAATAACTTTTTTTGCTTACACTAAAATCAATGCATATTATTAATCCAATCATCTAGTGTGAGAAATCAAATATAATTATAAACCGACATCTGAATTGAAAACAACACATCTAGTGCAAGCAGTCAAATAGTATTAGAAATCAGCACCTACATCGAAATCAATGCATCTAGTGCAAATAATAAAATATCATTAGAAATAAATATCTACACTAAAATCGATGCATCTAGTGCAAATAATAAAATATTATTATAAATCACCATCTCCAATTAAATCAATCCATCTACTGGAAGAAATATTCTTCCCTCTCTCCACCCTCCATCCATATCTATATCCCCCTCCATCTCTTCTTTTTTGTCTCTCTATCTCACCCCCCTAAACACACATGATCTCGCACTCCATATATATCAATATCTCTGTCAATCATCCCCTCTCCACATCTCTTTCTTCTTCCCTCTCTTCACCTTCCATCTATATCGCTATCTTCCCCTTCTCTCCCTCTCCCCTCCTAATATCTCTCTTTCCTCCTTTTTTCCTTTCTCCCTCTCTCTCCATATTCCTTATCACTCACTCTCTCTCTCTAGAAACCAACATCTACACTAAGATCAAAAAATTTACTCAAAGAAATCAAATAGGATTATAAATTGACATCCACACTGAAATCAATGCATCTAATGAAATTAATAAAATATAATTATAAATCGACATATAAATTGATATCAACACATCTAGTGTAAGCAATCAAATTGTATTAGAAATCATCACCTACAATGAAATCAATGCATCTAGTGCAAGTAATCAAATATCATTAGAAATAAATATATACACAAAAATCGATGCATATAATGCCAATAATAAAACAGGATTAGAAATCACCATCTCCACTTATATCAATCCATCTAGTGCGAGAAATATTCTTCCCTCTCTCCACCCTCCATCCATATCTATATCCCCCTCCATCTCTTATTTTTTGTCTCTCTATCTCACCCCCCTAAACACACATGCTCTCGCACTCCATATATATCAACCTCTTTTTCAATCCCCCCCATTCCCCATCTTTGTCTTCTTCCCTCTCTTCATCTTCCATATATATCTCTATCTTCCCCTTCTCTCCCTTTCCCCCGCTAATATCTCTCTTTCCTAGTTTTTTCCTCTCTCCCTCTCTCTCCATCTTCCTTATCACACTCTCTCTCTCTCTCTCTCTCTCCACCTTTCTCTCTCTATGTATATTTTCTTACCTCCCTGTCTCTCCCCCTCCAAGTCCATATTTCTTTCCCTCCCTCTCTCCACTCTCTCAATTCCTCTCTCTTCCTTCCCCTCTTTCCATTTCTTTCCCATATCTATCTTCCTCTCTCTCTCTCTTCACCCACCAACTATGTTACTATATCCCTCCCTCTCTCCCCCTTATCTCCATATCTCCTTATTTGTCTCTTTATCTCAGCCAAAAATTTCATACTCACTCTTTGTCTCTCCCTTGTCACTCCTTCTCTCTATCCACTTCTCACTCTCTATATTTCTTATTTCCTACCTCTCTCCCCCTCCAACTCCATCTCTTTATCAATCCCTCTCTCCTCCTCTCTCTCAAGTCCTCTCTCTAATCCTTCCTCTCTCTCTCTCTCTCTCTCTCTCTCCCCATATCCTTCCTCCTCTCTCTCATCCTTCTTATCTCATCCTCCCTCTCTCTCCCTTTCTCTCCTACCTCCTTCTCTTCCCCCCCCCCCCCCTCTCTCTCTCTCTCTCTCTCTCTCTCTCTAATCCTATCTCTTGCCCCATCTCCCTTTCTTTCTCTCTCTCTTTCCGCCTCTCTCTCTCTCCAACTACAATACTATATCCCTCCCTCTCTCCTTCTCTCTTCTTCTCTCCCCCCTTCTCTCCATACATCTTACTTTGTCTCTTTATCTCACCCCTAAACATACACAATGTCTCTCCATCTCTCCCTTATCACTCCCTCTCTCTCTCCACTTCTCTCTCTCTCTCTCTCTCTTTCTTCTTAGTTATGTAAACTAATGAACAAAAATATTCCTAAATATAAAGCAGATTGTGGAGTAAATATGAAAAGAGGTTTTATTTACTTACCATACCTCTTGTTTATTTATATTTTTATTTATTTTCCATACCTCTTTTATTTACTATGGTATTTGTCCCATAGGCTTGTTATATAATTATATTTTTATTTATAATCCTATTTTTATATTGTTATTTATTTACCTTACCTCTTTATACCTCTTTTATATTTATTTATTTGCCATACATCTCTTATAAATATGGTATTTGGCCCATGGTATTTATCCCATGGTACCAATATTAATTTGTCCCATATAATTCATCTAAATAAAACCTATTTTTTATTTATTTTTAAATATCAAAAGGTTGATGGAGTGAATATAAAAATAATTTTTATTTATTTACCATACGGTTTAGTTTATATATATATATATATATATATATATATATATATATATATATATATATATATATATATATATATTTACCATAGCTCCAGAGTAAGCATCAATAGGTTTTATTTATTTACGATACCTAATGTTTGTTTATATTTTTATTTATTTAAATTATGAAATATTGCAATTTTGATGGGGAGATATTTATGTCCTTAAATATTTTAATTTATCCATAGAATATGGGTTTTCTTTTTAAATATTCATTTTACAAATATCTAATTAAAAGAAATATTAAAAGATTTTGGATTTTGATTGTTTGTGTTGAATTAACTCTTTTCCTTTGATTTAGGAAATGATATTGAATTTAGTAAAGAGTAAAGATGTTTAAAATTTTATTTAATTTAGAAATTCAATGTGGTAATTTTTTTTGTTAAAGGTAAAATTATGATCCATTTAAATTCTAGTATATAATAAAGAAATTATTAGGGTGAGATAATTTGCTATCCATTCAAATTATATAAATAATACATAGTTGTATTTTGATAGTTAATATTAGACCATTAATAAGTTAAAAAGGTTATATATAATCCAAATATTCAAGTTATATAAAATTCAAGATTAGGTTAATGCTTTGACTAACATTAGAAAAACTAAAATTTATTATTTTTTTGAGAGTGTGACATACTCAATATCTAGGTGATACTAGGGCTATAGATTGCGCCTCTCCCGATAATAACTTATAAAAATATAAGTAAACTATAGGTATGATAAATAAATAAAACCTACTTTTATATTTATTCCATAAACCTCTTTGTATTAAAAAAAAATCAAAAAAGAATTTTTATTTAGGTTAAGTATATGGGCCAAATACCATGGGACAAATTATTATTAATACCATTGGCCAAATACCATATTTAAAAAATATTTTTTATTTATTATAAATATATATGGGAGGTTACACACACACACACTCAATAGATATATATGGGAGGTGTTAACACTGGAAAATTGTACAAGTAGAAGACGACATTAGTTAATGCCTGGGAGAAGGATTTACTGTGCTGAAAGACATTTACAAACTGGAAAGTATTTAACTAGCATTGCATAAATCTTACTACAATATTGCTTCCTTGAGCCTCACAAATCATGAGACTTGTGTTGAAGTTAAAGACCTTTTCTGATTATGCCAATTATTCCAATATATAAAACTAATTAACACTTGAAAACTATTCAAAGATAAATAAATAATAACAAAAGGCAAGGACATGCTACAATCAAATCTTACTACAATATTTCTTCCTTGAGCCTCACAAATCACGAGACCTGTGTTGAAGTTAAAGACCTTGGCTGATTATGCCAATTATTTCAACATGAATGCCTCATAAATAGAGAAATGTATTGTAATTTGGTACCTTCAAAATCAGAGGTATTTTTAGTAAAATTCTTCCAAGTTTCTTCTTGATCACTTCCTACTACTATAGGCAACATTAATTAGTACAAAGAAGTTTTTTTATAGTTTGAAACACGTGTCTACAAAGGTCTATAAAAATTTTGTAAATAAATTTTGAATTTCTACATGAATTAAGATCTACCCCTGAATAAAAATGCACATATCTCCAATCTAGAAATTGAACCCCATAATAACATGAACTACACCTTTTTTTTTGTAAAATGCATGTGGAAACTGCAGATATTGACCTTTTTTGTTCCATGATAATTTAGTGATTAGAAAGTCCAAAATATTTTATGACATCCATTGATGCTCTTCCAAGAAAAAATTGGTTTTGCTTTCTCAAGTACAAGACATTAGCTATGAAGGCAAACACATATTATTATACACCATAAAATCAAGCAGATATTAACTCAAGGCATGCATAATATCCAAACCCTTCTCAAGAAAATTTTGAAGCTAAACAAAATATACAATATGACAGTTTATAGTCAATGAATAATTTCATCGATGTGAACCCATAAAAATGTACAGTCACAGTCACATCATGAATATACAACATGTATATTCTTTGTATATAAAAATTAATTTGGTGCATTTTATTGTTCGCAAGACATCTCGAGATATTCACATTCATTACTAACTGAGAAGACACTCCGCACAAAATATCAAGAGAATCTAAAATACCGATCAACTTTTCCAATCAACCTAAAAAAGGATTTCCCTTTCTGAATAAAAATGATGAAATGTCAGCATTTAAATAAATTTCTCCAAAGAAATATGAGCAAAGATAAATCTCCAAATCATGAGAGAATTGACTCTCTATCAATGCCAAGAGACCATTCACTTTTTATGTGCCCCCTGGTTGATTGGACTTGTGGCAACAATCTTTGAGTCCTTGGTGATATAAAATTAGGTTTCCCATTACGATTTGTTGCAACATATTTTCCCCATATTATAAGAGTTCCCTTCTCCTAAAAATATTGATTCAACCTTCAAGAATGACCATGAAGCTTTTATTTTTCAAACTCTATAATAATCATGTAACTTGGAATCAATGGAATGCCTTGAGACACATGTTCAATATGCTCAATTTTAATAGATACAAATGAATTGTGTATTATGGGTTCTTGCTTCTATAATGTTATTTTTCCTATATTCCCTCCTTGATAGTAATTTATTCCTAATAATAAAAGCATTGTGAGTTATACCAAACAAAGTATCTAAATTCCCTTACCATTTAATAAACATCTCCAATACTAGTACCACCCACCTAGGCATCCACTCTAGACATCTTAGGTTATTCTTAATTGATCAAGAGTATATAATTTTTAGGGCTTATCATGATTCAAAACTCAGTCATCATCTCAAATCATTTCAACATTGGATATATCTTTGAGGTAATGTGATGTTTTGTTTTTCACAATAATTCGAAACTCAATTATTATATCTCAATATTTACTTTATCGATGTTTGTTTTGGATAGGAACAATTTATTTTACACTGTGATTTCCCTAGCATGCATGGGGATTTCAGAAATTGGAGAGAAAATTGAGTGTTTATTTTTAGAAATTGTTTTATAATGTGGAAAATTTAGATGGTCTGCAGGTGATATGGATGGGTGGATTTCAAAATTTGGAGAGAAACTTGACTACTTATTGTTAGAAATTGTTTTATAATGTGGAAAATTTGGATGGTCTATAGGAAATATGGATTCCATAATAGATATGTATTTTTAATTTTCAAAGTTAATATAGATACCAAAATTACAAATTTGATCTATTTGATTCTCCAATAGGAGGAATACAAGTACGTCATTGTATGATAAAAAATAAGGATAAGGATAATGATCTTATATATTACTGGGAATAGATTAAGGATAAGGATCTTATCTATTACTGGGAATAGATTTGTGTGATTCACAAATTCTGAGATGTAATCCATTTCAAAGTTCCTTATTATGTTTATGATTTGTTGTAGTCTATACATAGGGGATTTCAAAAATTGGAGAGAAACTTGAGTGGTTATTGTTAGAAATTTTTTTATAATGTGGAAAATTTTGTTTGTCTGTAGGGAATATGGATGCCATAATATATATGTATTTTTAATTATCAAAGCTAATATAGATATCAAAATTAAAAATTTCATCAATTCTGTGGTTCATTCTACAATAGGAGGAAGGCATATAAGGATGTCACTTTATGAAGAAAAAAAAGGTAAGGATCTTATCTATTACTGTGAATACATTTGTGTGATTGAAAAATTCTAAGATGATGTCCCTTTCAAAGTTAGTTATTATGTTTATGATTTGTTGTAGTCCATACTATTGGTTATGCGCTGAGGAAACTTGTAGTCAATATTGACCTTATCTATTACTGTGAACAGATTTGTGTGGTTGACAAAATCTAAGATGTAATCCCTTTCAAAGTTCCTTATTATGTTTTTGATTTGTTGTAGTCCATACTATTGGTTATGGGTAGAGGAAACTTAGCTACTTTTAATAATGCAATAATGTTAATTAATTTTTTAGAATAATATATAAGAATATAAAATTACTAATTAATTCTTTGTGTGGTGTAATACTTAAAAAAAAAGTTTAAAAAATAAAATAAAATATTATATAAATAATTGTCTCATAACAATATGATTTTTTTGTGAAATTTGTAAGAAAAATAATTAAAGTATAATATCCATAATTAATAAAGTATAGTAATTAAATACATCATATTACACCAAAGTTTATCCATAGACTGTGTGTATGCATTCCTTTTTTGAAAAAGAAATTAAGAACAAATAAATTTCTTGATATTGATAGTTTGATATAAGTGTCATTCCATGAGAAAAGGTTACAGGAGCATTCCATCAAATTTAGTGTTTGGGACCCATTTCTTAGTGTGTATCCCTGAAAACCCAACATTTGTAATAACCAAATTAACTTGACTTTTACAGAATATATGTAGTCTCCAAGATTATTAGCAATTTAATTTCTAAATAGTGGAAATCAAATCAAGTCACTCACAAAAAAAATTATGTATGATGACAAATAAGGATCGTATTTACTACTATGAGTGGGTTTTAAAAATATAAAATTATTAATTGTTTTTTTATTAGATTTTAAAAATACAAATTACTTAAAAAAAATTATGATTTAATATTTTAAAAATGGTGAAAAAAGACTAAAATATTTAATAAAGTGTTGTTCATAACAATATATCTTTTGTTAAAATTACAAAAATAATTATTAAAATATAATATCTATAAATTGAAATACTTAATCACATCATCTTAAACCAATTCCTCGGTTCAAAAAATGAATTCTACGACGTAAATATGATGTGATCAAATCCATCCTTTTATTTATCACCAAATTTTAGAAAAATTAATATAGATATACATTTTTATCTATAAATATTTCAAATCAAAATCATATCAAACTCACTCTAATAGGAATACATTTTTGATTTAATTAACTTATTTTTTTGAAAAAAATATTTACTTAAAAATTCACATCCATATCTATTTAACTAAATTAATTTTAATAAAAAAAATACTTAAATATTGACAAATAAATGTTTTGGATGCAAACTTGTACACTCTTTAAAGTAGTAGCAAGTCACATTGATAATATTATAGGTACAAAGTGCCCATTTGACCTACAACTACATTATGTCAAAAAAATAAGTTAATTAAAAATTCACATCCATATATATTTAAATAACTTACTTTTAATAAAAAAAATTACTTAAATATTCACAAATAAATGCTTTGGATGCAGATTTCTACATTCTTTAAAGTAGTAGCAAGTCACATTGATAATATTATAGGTACAAAGTGCCCATTCGACCTACAAGTACATTATTTTTGGAAACATTGTTTCTTTTAAAACAAATTTTTATCTAGTCACGATGGAAAGATGGAGCTCCAAGAACTGATGAGTGGAGACGTTAGGGTTTGAATAAAAAAAATTTCAGCAACCTCGATCCACGCACTCTTGGTTCGAACATGGCGACAGCCTCAGGAGGGGGAGCAACCCCATCCTATTGTAATGTTACTACAAGTGAGCAATCCTCTTCGCAACAACAATGAGGAGGAACTCAGAGAACAACTCCAGTATTGGGTGCAGATTGGCAAGCCAAATCCAAAGGGAAATGCTTGCCGACAGCATAAACCATGATTCACCATTCCTGCAACAAAGTTGAATTAGTATAGAAGTTATATGAAGGATCATGCATTAATCTGTAAGTTCATTGGCATTTGGCCCATAGGAAAAAATTTATTGAAATGGAGTCAAATAAAATGGCAACCTAAAGGTCATATTGATCTAAAATTAGGGGCCAGAGGTTTTTTTACAGTCATTTTTACTAACCTGTTAGATAAAGAACGTATTTTTGAAGGTGAAACATACTTTTATAGCAATGCAGGACTATTTCTTAGGCAGCGGGAGGAATTCTACAATCTAGACTAGGAACAATTCCTTGCAGCACCAGTATGGGTACGTTTATTTGGTCTCCCCTTAGATTTCTGGGATCCTAATATTCTGGAAGGTATAGGAAACTCGTTAGAATATTTTGTTAAAATATCAGATACAACTCGTCGTGGCCGATATACTTCTTTTTCTAGAATTTGTGTATATATGAATATATCAGAGCCCTTGCTAGAAATGATAGAGTTAGAATATGAAGGCTAAATCTGGCCCCATCTTCTAGACTATGAGCACATCCCTTTCTGTTGCAGAATATGCCATGAATATGGGCATCTCTATAAGTCTTGCCCTTTGAATGAACTGGAGGAACAAGCCACACGACAACCCCCCACCACAGATTAATAGTGGTAAGGGGAGGATGACTTCAAAATAGTCACGGCAAGAAAAAGAAATAATAGATCCTCTGGCTCACAAAAGAACACTTCTTCACAAAAGAAGGTAGTTACTCAGGCACCAAATCGGTATGAGGTATTACAAGAAGAATGGGAGCCATAAAATGCAGAACCAATCATTATAGAGGAGGTCATGGGAGGCCTTTCTCAGGAGGTAATTAATCAAAACACCCAGTCAAGTAAAAGGAAATCTATAGAGCATAATATAGGAATGGAAGAAACCATGGGACCAGAACAAATACCAATAGAAGTAGAATAGAATAAATAATATTTAAGTGCAGAGGAAAGGGTTTTAAAACGCCTATTAAATGAATGGAGGAATGTTGATGATCGATTCATTTTATTAGAATAGAAGCAATTATACAAAGAAAAATTTGAAAATTGTCTGACAGCGCAAGCGCATAAAGAATTCCAAGCTATAGAAAAGGCAGCAAAAAATCCAAACCCTAAAAAAACACCCAAGAAAAGAGGAAGAAGGACCTTGCAATAATCCATCCAATTAGTGGGAGAAATGTTGATAAATACAGGTAATATTGTGTTGTTAACAACGGTATTCAAACCAAATTCCAAAGTTACCCAATGCAAGTACTTTCATGGAATATCAAAGGCATTAATAGTAAAGGAAAGAAACAATATTTAAAAGAGAAATTGAAATCAGAAAAACCTCAATTTATGTTAATTTAGGAAACCAAAATCACAGGACAAAAACTGGATATCATTCTTCAAAATTTTAAACCACATTATGAGGCAATGGAAATAGATTCTAGATGCACAGCAACCGGATTACAGATTCCTTGGAATACAGTAGAAATAAAAGTGGAAGGATGGTTAGCTTTCCCCAAAAAATTGTCAATTTATTTCAGACAAATCGGCTATGGGGAAAAGATATCAATATTAACAATTTATGGACCTCCAATTCCTAGAGGGAGAGAGGAGTTTCTTCAACATATAAGAAATATAACTTCAATGCATCAAGAAAAGTATTGGCTCTTGGGAGGTGATCTTAATATGATCCTAAATTTAGATGAAAAAAAGGAAGAATAAGAAGAGAACACCTAGAGATGGTACTCTTTCAAGACCATTTGGTAGAACTCCATTTGGTTGACATCCCAAATGTAAATGGGAAATACACTTGGAATAATAGAAGGGGAGAAAGACATCAAATTGCATCTCGCTTGGACCGCTTACTAGCTTCTTAAGATCTAGTCAGCCTAGATGTCTACTATGAAAATGCAATTCTTCCAACTTTGGGTTTAGATCACTAGCCAATTCGAATTTACATCAATGTAAAAGATGGTCCTAAGAATAGACCTTTCAAATTCGAGTTGTTTTGACTACAATAACCTCAGTTCTTGGAAACATATCAACAATTGTGGGAGTCAAATAAAATCATTGGAAGAAACAAGATGCACTCCTTTCAACTTAGGCTGAAACATCTAAAAACAGAAATCAAAAGATGGAATAAAAAAAAAATTGGAAACATTCACCAGGATCAACTTCTCTTAAAAGAAAAAATTAAGGATCTTCAGCAGCAAATGATCTTAAATGGGAGAATAGAAGCTTTGATTATCGAAGAAGGAAACACCTTAAGTCAACTTGAAGAACACAGAAAGAAATAAGAGATTCTGTGGAAACAAAAATCTAGAATTCAATGGCTGAAAGAAGGGGAGAGAAACAATATTTTCTTCCACAAAATAATGATCCAGTGAAGACAGCATAACAGAATATTTCCCTAAAATATCGGAATGGGAATCGACTATTGCAACACGAGATATGGAAAAGGAACTAGTTGATCACTTCCAACACTTGTTATCAGAACCAAATCCAAATCAGAATGAAGCCATAGCTAAAATAACAAGATACATTCCCTCCATCATCACCAGAGATCAAAACTTAGCACTCTTAAGAGAAGTGAGCATGGATGAAGTTGAAGAAGCAGTTATGCATATGCCTATGAATAAAGCACCAGGCCCTGATGGTTTTACGGCATAATTTTTTAAAGTAGCCTGGAAATTTATGGGTTAGGATATCAAGGAAGTGGTAGAGGAATCGCGGAGGCATCATAAATTCTACCCAGCCCTTAATGCAACCTTCGTTACTCTCATTCCTAAACTGGAGAATGTGGACAAGCCAGTAGGTTTTCACCTGATCGCCCTATGCAATGTGATATATAAAACTCTATCTACCATAATGGTTAATAGACTTAAACCACTGCTACCACTTCTCATATCTCTGGAACAAACATCTTTTCTAACTGGTAGACAAATTCTTGATGGAATAGTTACAACACAGGAAGAAATTCATTCATTAAAATAAACAAAAATGAAAGGAATGATAATCAAACTAGACTTAGTTAAAGCTTATGACAAAATAAATTGGACCTATCTAATCGAAATAATAAAGGCTTTTGTTTTTGATCAAAGATGGGTGCAGTGGATTCACTCTTTCATCTCCACTCTAGATTTTTCTATTTTGCTTAATGGTATTCCTTCTCAACCATTCAATATATCCAGAGGACTCAGACAGGGAGACCCACTTTCTCCGTTTCTTTTCATCCTAGCAGCTGAAGGGTTAGGCAGATTACTTAAAGCACAACTCACAGAGGGTGAGATAAAAGGCTTAAAATTATGGGGACCGAATCTGGCTTTGACTCATCAAAAGTTCGTAGACGACATCTTAATCTTCTATCAAGACTTGGTAGGAGAGATCAGAGTCGTCCTTCAAATTCACGAAGTGTTTATGGAGGCCTTAGGTACTCTTGTTAAAAATGATAAATCAAATGTTTATTTTCTTAATGTTACTAATGAAACTAAAGTCTACTTAGCAAGATTATTTGGGTTCAATATTGGTTCCTTTCCTATGAAGTATCTGGGAGTTCCCTTAAGCATATCGCCCTTGAGAATTGTAGATTGGAGAGAAATTCTCACGAAAATGGAAAAGAAACTTCAAAACTGGGATTTTCGTGTTTTGAATGCTCCAGGGAGATTAATCCTTCTAAATTTTTTTCTGCAATCAATCCCAATATATTAACTTTCTAGTAGAGCTACTCCGAAGAGTATCTTCAACCAACTAGTCAATATGTTTAAAAAATTCTTATGGCAGGGAGCTCAGGATAGAAGGAAGTGAGCCCTTATGTCTTGGGAGAAGTTAATTAAATAAAAATGAGTAGGGGGCCTATGCCTTCGTGATCCATCCCTTCTAAACCAAGTAATGAGAGAAAAATTATGGTGGAGGTGGATCTAAGGAGGTCAAGACTTATGGAAGTTGATCTGGGAAAGAAAATATGATATGCCACAATCATTTGTAGGTAAATTAAATATCGATGTTGTTCAAAAAGGCTCCACTATCTGGAATCTTGAAGCAGTAAATAGATTCATTATCGAACAACATAGTTTTTGGGAAGTAAGGGAAGGTCGAAAAACACTTTTTTGGGAGGATTTATGGCAGCAAAGAGAGAAATTGTTATCTAGACTCAATCTTGGAGGAATTTTTCTATTTACTAATCTCCCTCATAATATATTTCTCTGCAATTATTGGACTCAACATCAGATGAATCAATGGAGGAAATGGAAGGAGAAAGCAGATTGGCCCAATGCACCAGATATGATACAATGGAACAATTATGATAAGTAGTTGAAAACCAAGAAAATTACATCGAAAAAAGGAAGTGACATTATTCGATGGGGATATCAAACTAAAGGTATGTTCACTATCAAAGAGTATTATAATATTCATTCTCAGAATAAAAACAATAATTGTCGATCAATATGGAATAAAATATGGTCAGTGAATCACTGGCCCAAAGTCGAATATTTCCTATGGATCCTCAGTCATAGGAAAATTCTAACTTCGGATAATTTGCAGAAGAGAGGCATGAATGGACCATCCTTTTGTTTTATTTGTAAGCATTCAACTGAAACAATAGAACATCTTTTCAACACATGCGAAATTGCTGTCTCTATATGGAGAAGACTGGAAAAAATATTTAAACAAACAGACAGAGATCCCACGAGTATCAATACCACTATAATAGCTTGGCGAAAAGGAGGATATAAACATTGGGTGTTGAATCGAGCATGGAAGTTATCAGTTGGCTTATTATTCAGGGGCATTTGGAAATAACACAACCAACGAATATTCAAGGGAGAAGAAAAAACCAATAGTATTATATGGGAGAAACTGATAGATAGTATCTGAGAAACAATACTTTTCGAAAAATGGATGGAAGATGATTGGAAAGTGGAAGGGGTTGAAGCCCACATAATGAGTAGTTTAAATCTGAAACCTCAAATGTTGGAAAATACTCTCTGGAAATTCTGACCTCCTAGACAAAATTTACAAGAAAGTTGGAGAGCTCCACAAAATGGTGTCATAAAAGTTAATTTTGATGGTGCTTCAAAAGGAAATCAAGGTCAAGAAGGTATAGGAGGCATATTCAGAAACTCCCATGGTGCTGCTTACCAAGTATATGCTATGGATTTGGGATATGCTACCAACAATGAAGGAGAGTTGTCAGCACTTAAACAAGGTTTAATCATTGCCTTACGAAAAAACTACCAACGCATAATCATATACGGAAATTCTGCAATGGTTATAGGAGCCCTAAATAAGCTTCGGCAAGGATCAAAATGGGAAAAAATAAGCAAAATCTGGAGAATAGAAACCTTACTTCAAGAAATTGGCTTGGTGGTTAAACAAATACAATATCTGATATCCTTTCATATTTTTCGGAAAGGTAATGAGGCAACAAATTATCTTGGCAATTGGGGAAGTAATAATGTAGAAAAACATCTAAACATTACACCAACATCTAGAACTTGGGACATAGAACTTCACTCACTACAACTCATTCTCGATAAAGATATCACATCAGATCCATGATTGGGGTGCTCACCCTGGCAAGAAAGGTGGTAAGGGATGCCAAGTGTTCACCCTCTGTCAGCATTCATGATCTATAAGGAGCCCTTCATGATCTTTCAAGAGCAACAGGCTGAGCACCTCTCCCACTATCTACGTTAATGACAGCCTTACATCCTAGCTACCCATGCATTCACTGCTCGCAATGTTTAGATTGGAAACCGTGCCGATTCTTGGAAGGTAAATTAGAAACCTTTCTCCAAAAGTCTCTTATTGTTTATTTCACACTGCTCTTGCTCTGCATGGTGGGAAATCTACAGGGACTGCAAACTCGTCATCATAAAAGATATTCAGGGTATGTAATGGTTTCTTACCCCCATCATATTCTGATTTATGATGTTTGACACATGAATAATATGGTTACACATGGCGCTCGGGTTAACAGAGCAGTTTTCTTCTCAACAAGGGTTATTTTTACTCTGCATGTCGATACAATGGTAGTATATTTAGAAATTATCCCATGTTTTAGAAGCCCTGAAAGAGTGTCTTATATTTTCAAAGGTCAGATGATTATGGGGTTTAATGGTTTCAAAAAATATAACTACTTATGATATTAATCCATGTTATATCCTTTGTAGCTACATTTCAACCTCGAGGCTTGATGTTTTTTTCTCTCTAGGTAAAATGAATTACTCAGTTAAGTCTTTGGGTTGAGTTTGTAGCAGACCTCTATTCTGCTATATCCTTTTTGCCTCTGTCATAAGGGATCATTTTATTTTTCACTTTTATGGGATTTAAGTCAATTTCTCTGACCATCAACCTTAGTATAGTCCCACTGGTAGTTGGCCTTCTAAATCATTGGGGTTGACTTGCAACTGGTCTCTGTTTTATCACTTCACCTTTGTCTCAGGTAGTTACGTCTAGTCCCCTTTCAAGGGGTTTATCAACAAGACTTGTTTGGTTTATAGTAGGTCCCAGTTAGAAGTTATTCGCTTTGCTAAGGCTATGTATACTCTATTCCTTCCGATGGTAAACCTCAACTGCTCAAAACAATGTCTCTGCATGAGCTTTTTCCACTTCTCTTTCAGTTCTAAGCTGTCAATTGCTTTTCCCTTTGCACTCACAGGGACTTTGGTCTAAAAAAAAATGAAAAAAGAAAGGTCAGGTCTCCGTAAACCCGTAGTCCAAGACAGTCCCCCTCATAAAAGAGGATGCAAAAATAATACTTAGACAATGGAAAAACTCACCAGCACTTATGAACAAACTACTCTAGAAGATATGAGAAAAAAAATTGATGAATGGGAAAGGGTAAGTGAAGAAGAAGAAACAGATATCAGGAAACAATAGTTGATAATGGAATTCATATTAGACCTGGGTAGCACTAGTGGCAGAGTCTCTCTGTTTCAACAAAGTGTTCAAACTTATTGGAAGATTAAGTGTGTCTTGGCAAAATCCATGATGAGCTCACAGGAGAAAGAAGTCAAATCTTACCCCGCGGTGTTATTTGAACTTCAATCAATGAAACAAGAAGTGAGAGAGATGTCCAAGATTTAGCAATAGCAGAATGCACGTATTGGAAATATAGAACAACAACTATGAACATTTTAGCAAGTAGAGATTCTGGGATCCTTTGCCAAATATCCAGCGTCAATAGACTCTTCAGATAGCTATTTAGAATCACGTATTTTTTCTATTTTCAATGACTTTTGATAGTATCTACCATTTTTTTTTTATATGTAATTTCTATGGACATAGTCGAGTAAATATAGCAGCTACAAAACGAAAGAAACAATACCAATTTTGGTTAACTTTTAACTCATTGAGGTGGCCAACGGACCTGGTTTCCTTTAGGCAGGCTGAGGCACCCATATATTAATGTACATATTATGCAACTTGCTCATATAATAGAAAATGGCTAGGTACTACGAAATTTAAAAAAAAAAAAAAAAAAACAAAATTTTATTTAAAAAAATACTAATGATCAAAAGGGAAAGACAACGTTGGATATTTAGACATATAAAAAAATCAGGCATGACTCCTTGTCTTGTACTTGATTGCAAAGAAATCTAGAATTAATAGGACAACTTATTAGAAATTTCACATTACAAAATATTCAGTTGAATTGTTTTTTCCAAACCTACTTCACAACCTAAAAATCTGTTTTTTTCTTTTCATGTAGATTTAATTACTAACTTAACTAAAAATTTTAAATTGCAAATCATGCTAGTGAAAATATGTAAAACTATCACAAATTTCTTAAAAATTACCCAACAATTAGCTGAGATTAATCAATAACCCTTAAAAAAAAACCTAACAATTGGATTTTTGCTAAAAAAAAAATAAAGAATAAGAATTTCTCAAGATTCAAAACATATACAATATATAAAAAAAATTAAAAATATATATATCCTTTCAATTCCTAAGGGGCTTAACAATGAAGTAAAAAAATTGCATGCAGAAGAAAAAAAATCTAACTAAATTAAAAATCGGATTCTGTAAAAAAATAAATAAATAAATAAATAAGAAAAAAATAATAAATTTTTTTTTTTCTCAAAAGTAAAAAAATATACAATAAACTAAAAGAAAAAATCCTTTCAATTCCTAAATGGCTTAACAATTAAGTAGAAAAATTGCATGCCATATACGAAACAGTGTGCTTGTAATCCGAGAAAGAATAATCTCTACAAAGTGAATACCCACGATATCATATAGATAAAAGACATGTCTGACCAACTGCTATCATTAGCATTATTATGAGGAGAATGAGCTAGGCATTACTGTCTACAATCTCCACTAAGCACCACAGATATGGAGCACTCTGCTATGTGAGCCAGGATACAGAAAATGGGTGTTTTTTCATGTGTGGGTTTCACAAAACAAAAATTTGAATATTTTTTTTTTTAAATGTAGATTTAATTACTAATTTAACTATAAATTGAAAATCGTGCCAGTGAAAATCTCTAAAAACTATTACCAAATTCTTAAAATTTACCCAATCAATAGTCCTAAAATAGAAAAGAACACTAACTAAGTTAAATATCCGATTTGGTAAAAAAAAAGAAAATCTCAAAATTCAAAACTTATACAAAAAAATAATATATATATATATATATATATATATCCTTTCAATTCCTAAAGGGCTTAACGATGAAGTAAAATAACTACATGCCATATACGAAACAGGCTGCTTGTACTCAAAAAAATAATAATATACACAAAGTGAATACCGACAATATCTTATAGATAAAAAACATGTCAGACCAATTGCTGTCCATTAGCATTATTCTAAGGAAAGTGGGCTCAAATTTATTGTCTACAATCTCCGCTAAGCCCCCTCTCTGATATGTGAGCCATGATACATAAAATGGGTGTATTTTCATGTGTGGGATTTTTGTTCTTCACTATGTTACCCTCAGTTGACGTATAGAGGCCATGGCCTCAATATTTCATTCAAAATTCTACTACTTTGGGATTGGGACAACAACCCAATAAAACAAATTTGAAGTTTGGGACTTGGAAGAAGAATTAAGGGTCCTTGCCATATGTGAACATGAAGTAGCACATGGGGCATGTGCTAACTTCTATTATGAATTTCCATACAATTTGGTATGGCAGGTGGAATATAGATAAATAATACGACACCTGGATATTTAAGAAGAAAATAGTAGCATTCGATCATAAAAATAGATCAGAAAACCATTGCAAAGCCATCTAATTAAAATCGACAATCAAGAATTGCAAAGCCATCTCATTAAAATTAGCAGTCGAGAAAGGGAATTAACGAGGTGACTGAGGGTAAATAATACAGAGAGAATGAAGGGAATTGAAGCAACCACTTCCTCCATTGTCGAACTGGCTTCAAAAACTATGTTTAGCTCCATTTCCCCAATCATCATGAGAACAACCAAGGTGTGTATTTTCCCAGGCCAGCCATTCTTTATCGTACTCGCAATAAACCTTATCATGTTATAAGAGACTGAAAATGAAATGTTCAAAATCTAAGTATAGGTATCGTCAAACATATATGAATATAGGAAAGAATGACAATCTTCTTTTCTAAGATTTGTAAGTTCAACACAAGATACTTGCAGATTGAAACGTAGAATTTCAACCCAAAAGAGCTTGTGTCGTATTTAGTAACAAGATGGAAGAACTTTTGTTGTATTTAAGAACAAGGTGTAAGACATTATTAATGTTTTCTGAGTTAGTTAATTAGTTAATCTAGCATAAATGAAGGAGGCAGTGGATCTAATGGCCTAAAAAATTTCAATCGTCTAACATTTGATCAAATGGCGCAAATAGTGACACAGTGGAAATTAAGAATTTTTTTTTTCAAAGAAGAATGCCTTAAAGCGTAAAAATCTCTAAGGTCTGAGGAAAAATCAAATTTGAGGAAGCCAGAAATTCTTTTGCACTCATAATCCTTCATGAAGAGTGCCTTTGTGCACTTATTGACCCGAAATGCACGCAATCCTGGGAGTGGCAAAATGTCACTTTACGGGACAACGGAAAGCACACACCAGGACAGTGATTTCACTTAAAGACTCCTAAGGACAGTCATCAAAGCCTCATTAGACATCAAGGGAGCACACAATGGAATATTTTTGCCACACAAAGGAATCATCCCCCTCTGTTTGATCACCATCCATAATGTAGCAAGAGAGGGAAGCAGGATTTGAATTCTCCTATATAAGGCCACCATGAAAACAGGAATGTGAGAGCACATTATTATGTTGGCCATAATTTCAAAAGAAATGCCAGCATTGTGTGATCTAGAGCTGAAGATAGAGGGGACTCGTTTGTTGGCCGCCCAACAAGTTTAGCCCACCAGAGTAGAGAGAGGGAGACTTTTCACCAAGACAAGCTTGGAAGTAAAAATATCCTTGCATCGGGACTTAGAACCGATGTTCTAGGGGCCCTTTGGTAAGAGGGTTAAATTTTCATCCTCATTTCCTAACAGTACTCAATAAGGGGGTTCAAAGAGCCATCGTTTGGAATATTTTAGTTGTTTGACTCTATTCAAATATTTTCGTTTATGTTTTTTAGTTTTAGTTTATATATACATGCTATTTCTCTATCTAGTATGCTCGTGATTCTAGCTTGTTCCACTAACTTGCTTGAATCCACTTATTTTTCTGCCTCTGACCAATAACATAAGTAGGTAAACTAGATCCCTTAAGTTGGTGTGATTTCATACATGCTTGCACCAAACACACTAACATAGGATTGTTGACTCCACTAACATTTATTACCAAGTTTATGTTGTTGTGCATTTTTGTAGAGACCCCTGTCGATGATGTGGAGTGGAGTTGAATTTCCCCCTTTTTCTCTTGCAGTCCCTAGTTCATCCCAAGTGACAGGCTAAAGCAGAACAGCTCCAAAAATTATTTTTGCAAGAATTTGCGCACTTTTTAACCCCACAGACACGCTCACGACGTGTGTTCAGAAGTGACCCGCGCGCAGATATCGTGCCTATTGCATCCTTTTGCGCAGAAAAGAGAAAATGATAAATTTCTCCTACATTTCTATCTTTTCCTGATTGTAAAGTGCTTGGCAGCCCATATTACATCTTCCAACACTGGTTGAGGTACCCCGCAACTTGCTAAATCTCACTCTTAGCTTCTTTTTGTAGGCTTAGTTTCAATTTTATTTCAATTTGATTTTTGCAATGTTCACACATAGTTTAAGTAGGGCGGAAAAATAACTTGCAGTTCGAATTTTTTTATCTTTTGAAAATTTAGGTACCAACACACCTAGACAACTAGCCAAAGTAAGTGTCCAAATTCCATGCATGCTTAGCTGGTTTATTTTTTTACTGTAAAAATGATTAGTTTAGTTCAATTTTTGCAGTAGGATTTTGGGGCTAACATTGAATTGTCGATAGAAGAGAAAGTAATATCAACTTCCTTTGCACCCTTCGGTGATCCCAGGCAAGCATATGAACACTCTCTATTAACAACTCACCATCTAACTTTATTTTATTGTTGGCAATATGATGCAATGTGTTGTCCTTGATGGAAACCTACTTGATGAAGTTGTTCTTGATGGAAACTTACTTGATGAGTTGTCTTTGGATAGCAACATATTTGTTAATGATGTAAATCTGATGTATCTACAGAGCAGCTCAAAAGTAGCAGAGAAAGAAATTCCGGCAAGTGTCAGAATAATAATGAAAATGGTATGTCACAAAGCATACGTGGTTTTGTAAAGGCAAAGTAGCGTATGTACGCAGAAAAGTACGTACCAAGTAGTGTATGCCTATTTGCACTCTAAATTTATAAAACCAAGGGAATTTACCATGGTATTGGCCCATTTTATCGAGTGCTAGAATATCTATTTGATCCCGTCTAGGAATACCATTAGTAGTTGAGTGGTTTTGACTCATGGTATTGAAAAAGGCTAAATCTATATAAGGAGAAGAAGATCATAGTGCAAGGTGTGCATGTGTCTGGGTTTTAAATTAACACTTCACTCTGAAGTATATTTGCATGGAATGGGTAACAGTTTGTTGATTGATCTAAATTAATAATGCACCTATAAGGAAAATGATGAAAAAGGATCTCTAGATCTGAAATGATTATGTATTTTCTAGATCTGTTTATGGAATGTTTAGATCTGAGATGAGGCGAATATTTTCTGAAGTGAAGGGTAAGATCTGAGCTATATATCTATTCTAAAGAATTGTACTGCTCTACAATGTTTGAAGATCTATACGCAGGTTAGTGGCAGATAAAGCGCGTATGGAATATGAGATTAGTTCTAAAATATGTGCAGAAGTATATTCAAGTTTGTCTCTATGAAAGCACGTATATACGCAGGTTCAGTGAAGTAGAAGTGCGTATGATATCTAGGGTTTTTCTGAAGTATGTGGAATGAAATGTCTGATCTGTTTTGATGTTTTACTACTATCTGTCAATGATGTATTCTCATAGATCTAGGTTGTTTGAATGTTGATTATGCTACTGATTATGTTGATCAAAGATCAAGTTGTTGGTTGATTGGTTGATGATTCACTGAATGAATTGATGGGGTTATAAGTTTCAGTTTGATGTATGTTGAGCTTAAATGTGTGGAGTTGGATCCAGTATGAAAATTGATGAAACGTGGTCCGCAATGATGCTGAGGGTCGAAGCCTTCAGTGAGGGGGTTGTAGCTCCCTTCCAATGGTAGCTGGTAAATGAGAGCAGGGGGTAGTAGCTCCCTTCCAGGAGAGGCTGGTAAACGAGAGCAGGGGGTAGTAGCTCCCTTCCAGGAGAGGCTGGTAAACAAGAGGAGGGGGTTGTAGCTCCCTTCTAGGAGAGGCTGGTAAACGAGAGAAGGTTGTAGCCTTCTGCAGGTGGGTGTTTGCGTGCTGGTATGACTTTACGCCAGTACATGGTTGTAAGAAGTTTTGTTTATAATAAACATTGAAGACTGAGAGGACGACAATGGTGGTTTTCTCCCGAATTGGCTTTCCACCTTAAATCCTGTTGTTCATGTGTGTTTCTTATGTGTGATGATTTATTCTATTCTTACTGCACCTGTTTAATACTTACTTAACATCTAATGAATGAATGATGCAATGATCTATGTAAATAATTATCTGCATAATGAGATCTCTAGTAATACGCAAGTTTTATTAAGGATATCCACGTGTATATGCGATTTTGGTTCAGTAAAGTAGCGTATGGGTTTTAAAGAAAGAAAAAGTAAAAATTTATCAGTCAGATCTAAATATTGATTCACCCCCCCCCCCTCCTCTCAGTATTTTTCCCAACATTTATCACATAGAGTAACTAGGAAAAAAAGAAAGTGGCACATATCCGCACATGTTTTTCTTTTGAACAAGTAACAATACACCATAGTTTAATAGGAGATTTTGAAAAGGATCATCACATAACCAACATTCGAAATATGTGCTTGTCCACTTTTCTCTTATACACCTCCACCCACTAAGAAAAGCAAAGACACCTAAAACTAACTTGATGAAAGTCACTAAATTCTTCCCACAGCAGCCACAAAATAATTTATAGTTTAAGTTAGGATCAAGGGGGTAGGCCTCCAATAAGCCACCTTGATCATTAATTATCTTGAAATATAGAATTTTACTATTTAGGGAGCTTTAAATCCACCTATTAGCCCATGAAAAATAAAACCTGAGCACACAGGGACCCGTTTAAGAGGGGGTTAGGCTTAGGCGCAGTGCGGGTTGGTATCAGTCAGGGCTACCTAACTTAGCAAGAAGCCCAATACTCAAACGCTCATGTGGGATGGTGGTGCTTAGTGGCAAAATCTAGGGAATCCTTTCCTGATAGGTGATAGTGCAGGCAAGCGCCGGATCCTCTACCTTATCTTGGTGGATTTTCATTGGCTGATTGGGGGCATCGCCAGCTCTTACAGGATGTTGTAGCAGTACTCACAAGATATCTTCTCATGGCCCAGTTAAATTTGAGTGTGTGGGGACGAATAGGTCTTCCACGATTTGAGTATCATACGTAAACAAACAAAAACCACTTTTTTGATTGCTTGATCACATAGTATTAATTTAAAGGGAAAATTTAAACAAAAACCACTTTATTTTAGCTTTGTTTTATGTATGTGATGATATTTTTTCTTTGATCATAGACTCTATCCTCTCAATTATTTTTCAAAACTAGACCTAGTTGACACTAAAATGGACCCACCGGGACCTCATCGATCTAGGCATATTTTGGACCTCCCACCATTACCAAGAGGGGTTCCAAGTAGTTTTCCTTTTAGGCATCAAAGACAGAACACTGCCACCATTATTGGTTTTTCTTTTATTGTGGAATCTGTAGTTGGGAACCATGGTCGGTCTCTCAAAACCACACCACATACCACTCCTCACACGAACCCTAGAAGTCAAAGAAGTGAAACCCATTCGAGAAGCCAGCTGAATACACAACACGGTACGTCACAAAATAACCCTCTTCCTAAGTAGAATTTTGTGTTTTTGCAAGTTTTAATGGCATCAACCTCCCAGTCACCTTTCTTAGCTTTGTTAAATCTACCTGATTTAACCAAGCTGATGAATGACCCCATTGCTCACAACCATACATGGCCTCCCATTCCCACGAAGCTCCCTTCAAATATTCCAAAATTCTAAGGAATGTAAGTGGAAGACCCAGCTAATCATTTCATGACCTTCCACCTGTGGTGCTCATCGAAAAATATCATTGATGACACTATTCGAGTAAGAGTATTTCAATGCACTCTGACAAAAATAGTCATGAAGTCATACATGGAGCAACCCTCTTCTTCACATGGAACATTTGTCACCCTCGCCCCCACGTTCCTAACATATTTTCAGATACCCATTCTCCATGATTCTGGAATGGAATTATTGAAACATTTTAGACAAACCCTCGTCGTCCATATGTCGGACCATCTCCACGAATGGAGGTAGCGTCATAGTTTCTGTAAAGAAAAAATTGACGATTGAGTTCCCTTACATTTATTCCTCAAAACTCTCTTGGCAGAGATTTCAAAGGATGTGGCACAGCAAAATCCCATATCCAAAGAGGATGACATCAACAAAGCCCAACCGCTTGAGCTCATTTATATGCAATCAAGATATATTTACAATATCTTGCCAAACGTCCCATGCCTGAAAACTTATCAACAATTTCTAGGCGCATCGAACTCTGCAGACATGCTCATTGGGTCATTGAACCAAGTTTTCCTAGGCAGGAGTAGTCCAAACCCTATTTACACATACATTTCTACCCAGAATGTACCTCAACCCAGTTTTCAATGTTATCCTATACCTGAGAAAAATTTGACCAATAAGACGCAAGCATATCACCATGGAGGACCCTATGCTCCACCTTAGGGGACCCAGTACACAGATAGACATGAATATGAAAGAGTCCCCGCAAACCACCATAAACCAACTAGGGATAGGGGAACCTGGTTGCCTCATCCTCTTGAGCTATCACATGCATCGATTATTGAAAATAGTTTGATTGAGTCTTGGACCCAAGGTCACCTAGGTAGCAGTAATCTCTATTCTGGGAGTTTGCAGGTGTGTCATCTACTACATATGGTTGGATACAGGTCTTTGACCCCAGATCACTTAGGCAGTAGTAGCACCCATGATACTCAGAGAGTTACTAGATAGGTATATCCTGTAGATACCTTGATTGGGTCTTTGACCCAGGATCACCTAGGCAGCAGTAACAAACATGATACTCAAAGAGTTACCAGATATCTAAGTTATGTAGACGGCTTGATCGAGTCTTTTATCCAAGATCACCAAGGCAACAGTAACATCCATGATACTCAGGGAGTTACCATGTAGGTAGATTCTGTAGATGGCTTAATCAGGTCTTTGACCCTAGATCACCTAAGCAACAATAACACCCAGGTATGTAGATTCTACAGATGACTTGATCGGGTCTTTGACCCAAGATCTCCTAGGAAATAGTAGTACTATGCGCATCGATCCTCTATATGGTTTGATTGGGTATGTTTCCCAAGATCACCTAGGTAGAAGTAGTACCATGCACGTCGATTCTGCAGATGGTTCAATCATTTGTTTGGCCCAAGGACACCTAGGCAGTAGTAATCAATACCCTAGATACTCATAGAATTCTACTTAGAATTTATAAAAACCTATCTATCAAAGAAGTCACCCCAGCACTCATATACCAACCAGGGGCAAGGGAACCGATATGCCCCATTCCCCACATAGAATGGACCACTAGCACAACATAATGCATTGGTAAACCTAATGCAAGGCTTCCCAAGCTCACCCAAAACCATACAACCAGGAGAATTGTGACAATCCTCCAAATGTTGGGAAAAGAAGCCGAGGAACAAACAAAAGGGAGATCCTGCACATGGGGCAGTAACCAACAACACCGCCATGATCTCATTCTAGGGGCAAGCCAAACCAAAATCAAAACTAGGAGCGAAGTAACAAATCCCAAGGGAAAACTAGAGCTTAGATTATCTGATCACCAAACTAAAAGAAACAGTGTGATCAACAGTCCATAATTCCCAAAGGCGATGCAACACATTCGCACTCATAAAAAAATATTTTTTTTCAACGATGGTACGTGTGCCCTCTCTTATCTTCTTTTTAAAGCTCATGACTTTCAACAATAATTTATAAATAATATTCTTTCACTTGAGGTATTTGTTTTTGCAAGAAAGCTTGCAAACCGTCCATAAGTTCATCTATTTAAAGTTCCAGAGAAGGTATCATTCTACCCCAAGCATGATAGAGTCTGAGAAAACTCTGCATATCCTGACATTATTTCTCCACGAGAAATCAACCATATATTTCACATATCTGACCGTGTTTATCATCACCTCACCCCTGCACATGATAAAAATCCTTGTTTGTTCGTAGAACCTCCCCTCCGTCACCCACAGTAGACCACATATCACAGCAAAAGTGACGCCATGGCCATACCACTTCTGTCCGGGAAGCACCTCATGCTCATCCATCCACCATGAAAAAGGTCACGTTTCACCATACAAAATAAAACCCCCCTTCCTAGACGACTATGTTGTGTAAGCAGATAAAAAACACACTACCGCGCCTTGCATTTGGCCCACCATACCTCCACAACCATAATCCCATATGTGATACTTTTCCATCTGCTTCATCAATTCCATACAAGAGATAAACCAATGGCCCCCCCACCCTCAACAAAAAACCTTCCTCACAACATCAATGAGTGACCAATTCCATGTTTTGGGGCACTCGTCTCTCTATTTTGTGCAAACCAAAACCCATTATTTTATCCTTTTGTTACCTGTACAAAGACCACAAATGGTGCTCTACGTCCCCCACCCTCTCATTCATATTTTCTACCATGGCACTAGTCCTTGAACACCCTTGGTTGGAGTACCAAGCCCTCATGTACAGGCCTCCATAATCAGTTTATAACCACCTTGGAAGTCCTACCAACTCCAACGATTTCCCCACCAGAAATAGTTATGAATGTCCCAAGCTACTCATCATACTCTGAACTTGGGCCACTGTATCCCCATCATCATTTCTCAGTCGCCCCTCACCAACATGCCTATGTTAAACCCATCACATCCAGGTCCTCGACTCCTTATGTCAGTGAAACCTCATTTGGTTAAGGCTTCCTTTCTGTCGAATTCAACACCTATTTTCCAAAAAGGAAGTAGTACCTTGGAATACCCCTCTCCATAAAAGGGGCACCCTTGGATGGCACTTTGGGAGACGTTATTTTCCACATATGTCATCGATCCTCTTCAAATTCGACTACAACAAATGCTTTCATTTCAAGTTGGTATCATACCTTACAACTATTGCACTTTGATGAAATTTGTCAAAGACCTATGCCTTCATAAGTGTCTCTTTCAACAGTTCTTACACGGGAAGGTCCGAGCTAGCACCTATGTGTACAATGAGCAGCTATATGCCATACTGAGTTTACGCATATGGGCACCACATTCCAACTATTTTGAAACAAAAAACGCCCTAAAGTGTGTCAATAGTCGTCATTAGCAACCACAAGATCACTACCATATTAGTGACTCAGACAGAACATGTAGCTGTCAAATAGATTTTTTTAACTAGCCACAACATCACAAGCATGGGAAATTCCCACGTCGTAGAAATTTTTTATATATACTATATTATATTTGCTTACAGGGGTCCCATAGGACATGATCACTCTTCGAACTGGTGCAAGGTGTTTCCAATTTTGAGCTTCACGAAGGTCTCTCTCTCTACGCATGATATACAGAAAATAAACTATAATGTATTTTCGCTATACAGTTCTTCTTAGACCTCATACATTAGGGGCCAACTGTTAACACTGGAAAATCGTATAAGCAGAAGACAAAATTAGTTAATGTCAGGCATAAGGATTTACAGGGTTGAAAGACATTTAGAATCTGGAAAGTATTTAAAAATTTGTAAGGTCTGAGGAAAAATAAATTTTGAGCAAGTGAGAAATGCTTTTGTGTGCATAAACCTTTGTTAAGAGTGCCTTTGTGCACTTTTTGACCCGAAATGCATGCAATCGTGGGAGTGGAAAAATGTCACTTTCCAGGACCACAAAAAAAAAGCTCGAAGACAGTGATTTCACTTGAAGCCTTCTAAGGACAGCCACCAAATCCTCCTTAGACATCAAGGGATCACACAATGGAATATTTTTGGCAAACAAAGGAATCATCCCCCTCTCTTGGGTCACCATCCACAATGTAGCCATAGACGGAAGGAGGATTCGAATTGTCTTATATAAGGCCACCATGAGATGAAGAATGTGAGAGAAAATTGTTATGCTGGCGAGAATTGGCTAAGCAATATCAACAATGTGTGATCCAAAGATGAAGATAGAGGGGAAATAATTGTTGGCCACCCAACAAGTTTAGTCCACCAAAGTAGAGAGAGGGAGACATTACACCGAGGCAAGCTTGGAAGTAAAAAAATCCTTGCATTGAGAATCAGAACCCATGTTCTAGGGTCCCTTTGCCAAGAGGGTTAAAGTTTCATCCTCATTTCCTACTAGCTCTCAATAAGAGGGGCCGAAGAGCCACTGTTTAGATTATTATTGTTGTTTCACTTTATTCAGAGCTTTTTTTTAATTTTTTTAGTTTTAGTTTATATATACATAATATTTCTCTATCTAGTATGTTTATGACTCTATTTTGTTCCACTAACTTGCTTGACTCTACTTCTTTTTCTGCTTGTGATCAATAGCTTAAGTGGGTAAAACACACCACTTAATTTTGTGTTATTTCATACGTGAATGCACCAAACAAGCTAACACGTGATGGATGAAAAAATACATATGATAGAGGTGGATAAAGAGATGTTGTGATAAGGGAGAGATGGAGATAAACTGAAGGAGAGGGGAGAGGAGGAATGAAGAGAGGGAGAGGAGTGAGAGAGGTAGAGAAGGGAAACAGAGGTAAAAGGAGACATAAATATGTAGATGAGAGAGAGATAAGGAGATAGATATGTAGAAGGAGAAAGGATTGGAGGTGAGAGAGAGAAAGAGAGATGCGGGTGGGAATGGCCTGAGGGGGTTAGAGAGAGGGTGGTATGAGAGTGATGCCAGGGTTCCAAGTTAAATAGATCCTAGCATATAAAAACAAAATTTATTCCTTCTTAATTAAAATCTCATATAATTATTCATTAAACAAAACAATTGATGTTGTGAAATATATATATAAAGGGGAAGAGAGCCAAAAAATAAAAATACTGACTTAAAACTTAAGAAATCTTCGACCAAATATTACAATGGGTGGCCTCTTAGCTCTCATCCCTTCAACACATTTCTCTAAATCTCTCTCTATTCCTCACTCTCCTAACCTCTCTCAGTTGTTTTTCATCCTCACAAAACCCTCCTATTTATACATAAATAATGAATTTATTTCACTCCATAAATTGCTCCACATAAATCTCAACTTAAAATCTAATTTAGATTTATCTTTTTTTGGATCCAACTAAGTCCCATTTATGGAATTCCTCATCCCTATATCATGTACCTAATTCAACTCCACTCATATCCTTAATTATTTAAGGAATATTTACAGTAATCCTCACATTTATAGTTTCTCTCCTAATTTATTAAAAATGAGCAATTTAATTAATAAAATAATTAAAATATCTCACCCCCTTAATTACACAATTGAATAATGAAAAAATTTCTTTGATGCTCCTGCATCAAACTCCCCATGTAGACTCATGTCTATGACATCTGTCACTTTTTTGTAATACTGCAACAGCCACAAGTCATGATGACTTGCTCCCTCCAAGATCCCAAATTCTATTATGTCGCTGGTCCTTCGAAGTATCAACTCGATTTGGTACATCATCATTCACTCTGTCGATCGGATTCCATTGACTTCTCCAACAATTTATTTTGCCAATTCCTTGGAGTAATTCCTCTGTGTCGAACTATTTCATCTCTAAATGAGCTAAATACTCAACTTTCAGCAGTGGAAAATAATCATGAACTCCTTCTTGATTACAACTATAGTCTTTCATTTCTTTTATAGAAAGAACTCTTTCGTGTGGTGTTGTACCTGAATTCACCAACAAATTGTTAGTTTTAAAAAGATAAGACCTTTCGGCCCCTTTTGATGCTTCAAGCATCAATCTCCCATCATCAACCTTCTAGACTTCAATAGATTTTGTTCTGAACTGTTGGTTTCTTCCATGTTAATCCTGCTGGATCAATATTGTTGTCTTCTTTATGTCTCTATGGAAACAACTCCCTTGCTACTCCTGATCTTTCATCTCAACTCCAAATAATTTTCGCTCAAATTATTTGACTTCAACATCATATCTGTTAATGTCATTTTCTATACATATAGTTACATCATTATCTGAAAGGTTATCACATTCATTCAATTCTATAAAAATTTCATCTCTATCTTGCATAGTAACTGTAATTTCTTCTGGATCAGGTTCTGCAAGTTTTGCTTCCCCATTAGGTTCCTTAAGCCACCATTCTAAAAATTTGATTTCCCTATGAAATCTCTTCAGCACTTCATCACAACATTCCTTCCCAGCTTCATATTCCCTCTGGAAATATTCTTAAGTTGTCCTAGTTTCATAATCATTACATTGTAAAATTTTGTCAGCAAATTCACTAAACAAATACATTTGTTTAACGCCTTGGAATATCTCTTCGGAATTTCCATTTTGATTTTGCTCCATAATAGCATCAAATTTTTGTCTTACCCCAAACAAGAATTTATTTATGATTTATTCTTGTTGTAACAAATCAATACCTTTCTCCTCTAAAAGGCATTCTTCATCAGACTCCACCTCAAGATTTTCACTCTCCTCTGTGACAGTTTCACCAGACTGTTCACCATCTTTCGCACATCCTACAAATATACATAAACTGTGAGAAAATTATCAAGTATTCATAGCTTAATCTACTTCTATCACCAACACATCTTCATATGCTTCTGAACTATTGCAATAGTTCATGAGATATTTCTTATTGATCTCTTCACCAAGACTTTCACCCTATTCTGGGCTACAAATGGAAACCTCCATTTTTAACTCAACCTCTCTAATTTCTTCACAACTCAACATCTGTTCGAGCTTCTTTATCTCTTCTTCCAACTGTATGTTTACCTACTTTTCCCTCTTTGTGTGTAGCCTCTGCCACTTTACCTCCCTTCTCATGGTCCAACCAAGTGTCCGCTCTTTCACATTTTCCTGCAAAACTCCATTAACAATTCAAGGTGAATTGTTATCTCAGCCTTCTCCCACTCATAATATTCATCTATAAACTGCTCACATATGCCAATTTACTTTGCATTTTCCGTCTTCTTCCCTCTGTTGTGGTCTTCATCAGATCTTTGGAAATGACTATCAACAGTCTTCTTCTTCCTCTTTTTGAACTTCATCTGTTCACATGTGGATTTCATTTAATCCACTTCTCAACAATACTTTACACTTTCCATTAATCAAAATGCAAGTTCTCCTCTTGAGCTTGGCTCCTCTTGGTTCTCTATCTTGGAACCAATCTCTGGCAACCCTCTTGCTTCACTTTGTTGCAAACAACCCTTTAGTAACTCATGTGTTACAATGACCAATTCTTTGGGTGTTGGAATTTTCCAATGATGCACCCAATTACATTCAGACTTTTGACTTATCTTATGACTCTTTGACTTCACACTTACACCAATTCTTCATCTTGGATGAAAATACTAAATCTCAACTCAAACTATCAAAACTTTCATTTGACTCTAACATTTGTTTTCACTTCAAGACTCGACCCAATAATTATGGAAATGGATATTTTGATTTAATTCAAGTTATACAATCCTTGAACAATCATACGACCCTAATACATTTTTACGATGTAAAATCTCCAATTTATTTCATATTTCATTCTTACGAAAAATCATCTGTTTTCCCTTATCATCTCACATGATACTAAATTCTTTATTCAAAATGCGATTCAGGTTTTTCAAGATTTATTTTAAGGTGAAAATAAATAAACCATTCAATCTTCAATGTTCAAAAATACCTTCCTAAATTATGATACCTCATGCTCTGTCAAGGTTATTTAATAGACCTTTCTCTCTGTAGTCTCAACCCTCTGGTTTCCATTCTTCTGTGCCATCTTTGTCACCGTCAATACTTGCATGTTCAAAAGATCGTCATCTTAATGCAAACATTTCCCTGCACTTATGTGCACCATACAACATCAATTCACATCTCTTCACCTGTATACGGAGAACAAGCTATTCATATTTCAACCTCTTTGATGTACAACCCATACATTGTGTCCATCCTAAATATCACCTCTTAGATGCCGCCATATGATGGTAAAACAAAGATTTTACAACATCAAGAAATTGTGTTTACAATCTTAAACACATATCAAAATATTTCTCCCATTTCCAACTACAAGCTTTGGTCCAAAATGACTTAACCAAAACTACGAGAACCCACATTATGCACAATAAACCCACTAACATAAAAATGCATGTTTCTCTTTATATCACCCAGGATAGCACATTTTAATTCATTTTTCCATTCATTTATACCTCCCCATTTGAAACATTTTCACTTTAATTTTGAACCGCATGTTGACATGTATAAATAATCTCCGCAAAAATACTTATTTATAATTTCTATTTTGGTTAAGAAAACCCAAAATGTCAACACATAACATGTTCATTCATACCTTTTCCCTTGACTCATCATTCCACTGCATCACTCCAATTCATATTTTTTGTCATCAAAACTACCAACGTAGTTATGAATGCCAATTCATACTGTCATCACCTCCTAACTCCACTGTGACAGCATCATAGGTTAATGCAGTCTCGGCAACCAAGTCTGCATGTTGATGCAAAAATGCAACAAATACGCCCTTTCAGCAACTCCAAATTTGAGTGTTGTTCTTCCTCACGCTTTTGCGGCTTCACTCTACAACTTCCCAATTCCAAAATGAGGTAGGAAAACCCAATTCGCACTCTTCCAAATTACTATAGTAAATTATGAATTTTTTTTCTGAGGCCCAACCTTGCTCTTCAAACTGATGTAGTTGATCCATTATTTTATGTGCAATCCAAAATACCTCTCTACAATATGAAATCTTATATCTTTATGCAAGCTTCAGTTCATACAAAGATTTATGAGTGCTCAAAGGACCATGGTAAGTGCATATAATAATAACAACTTAAAAATTGCATCCGATATCCAATGAAATACTTTCAACTCAGCATTCGAGCCTACGCTCATCTTAAACAAACAAACTAGGTATAATATCAAGCCTATTCCCCACAAACACTATTGATCTTCAATGTATTGATGACCGAGATGCAATGTAACATACTTTGATGTACGTATTCAGATATCACAACTGCTCTTTTGAGTTACTCACCTCATAGCTCTGCATGCAATCATGGGTCATAACAACTGTTGTGAATTTAACGCTCAATGGATCTGGGTGTGATCATGGGTCACAACTGCTCTTCTAAGTGCCTACACTATGACTTTGTGGTATTACAAGACACTCACACATAAACAAAGGAAGTCAATTTATGTTGATGATGATAATAAGAAACCAACACACAACTACGTGAACGAACACACAGTGTTTCACTCATCATAGCATGCACACAAACAAAAACAGGTTTAGGTTAATAAGTTGGTATTTCAATTGGAGTCTATGCCAACCATTGTGCAGTTCTCCATGCCTAATTTTAATTATATAATTCACATAGTTATCACAGGGCATAATTTGACTAATCGGATGTTTATGCAGAAAAAAATAATACAGTCCTGAATAAACAATGCGAATTGATTGTATAGGAATTAAATGTAACCTGACTGAATGAGGTATTGACACAGCATTAAACCTCGAACCAACTTCATTTGAAAGACATGGTGCACTTTTGCTTCGTTCCTCCAGCTTCAAATGTTGGCCTTTTCTTCAGTTCCAGCAACCCAAATTTTTTTTGCTGCAAACGCCCTTCCAATCGTTCTTAACACTGCCAATATTTCTACCAATTCATCCATCCTCACTTCAATTTTTTCCTTCCTTCAAATCACAACATCGATTTTCTCATACATTTCCCAACTCTACTTAACTAGCGATGTAAACTCCAGGTTTTTCACTGTTCCACTGAGGCTGTGACAATGCAAATCTGCCATCTTCAACTTTCGATTGTGCTGGTAACCTCTACAGCACTGCACTATGCATGAATCTCTGGCTCTAATACCAAATGAAGCCAAGGTTCTGGGTTAAACAGATCCTATCATATAAAGACACGAGTGCTTCCTTCTTGATTAAAAATCTCATCTAATTCTTCATTAAATAAAATAACTGATGTTGTGAAATATATATATATATATATATATATATATATATATATATATATATATATATATATATATATATATATATATATAAAGGGAAAGAGAGCCAAACAATAAAAATATTGATTTAAAACATAAGAACTCTTCGGCCAAATATTGCAATGGGCGGCCTCTTCACTCTCGGCCCTTCAATGCATTTCTATGACACTCTCTTTATTCCTCACTCTCCTCACCTCTCTCAGCTATTTTTCATCCTCAAAAAACCCTCCTATTTATACATAAATAATGAATTTATTTGACTCCATAAATTCCTCCACATAAATCTCAACTTAAAATATAATTTAGATTTATCTTTTTTGGACCCAACTAAGTCCTTTTTATGGAATTTATCATCCCTAGATTATCTAACTAATTGAACTCCACTAATATCCTTAATTATTTAAGGAATATTTACAATAATCCTCACATTTATAATTTCTCTCCTAATTTATTGAAAGTGAGCAAATTAACTAATAAAATAATTAAAATATCTCACCCCCTTAATTACACAATTGAATAATGAAATTTTTTCTTTGATTCTACTGCATCAGAGAGAAAGGGAGATAGAGGAATGATGAGAGGAGGAGAGAGGGAGGGATATAGAGATGGAGTTGGAGGGGGAGAGAAGAATAAATAAATAAAGAGTGTGAAGTGGAGAGAGAGGGAGTGACAAGGCAGAGCTGGAGAGAGAGAGTGTATGTTTAGGGGTGAGATAAAGAGACATAGGAGGACTGATGGATAAAAGGGGAAAGATAAGGAGAGAGAATAATAAACTTAGGGATATAGTAACATAGTTGGAGAGAGAGATAGAGTGATGGGGGAAGAGAGAGGATTTGCGGGAAGAGAGAGAGAGAGAGAGAGAGCCGGGGGTGGGAGGGGTGAATATAGAGGGAGGAAAGAGATAAAGGGAGAGAGAGGAAGGATGAGAGAGAGGACTTGAGATATATTGATGGGGAAATATAGATGATTGTAGGGTTAGGAGAGAGAGAGAGAGAGGGAGACAGAGAGAGATTTCTTCAGACAGAGGAAGAGAGTGATGGTTAATATAGAGGATTGTAGGGCAAAGAGAGAGAAAGTGAGTTATGGGGGAGGAGAGAGCATGGTATGATATAAAGGGAAAGAGAGGAAGGAAAAGAGAGAAGACTTGAGAGAGAGGAGGAGAGAGGGTGGGATAGAGAGATGGAGGTTGAGGGGTGGGAGAGGAAGGGATAGAGATATGGAACTCAATGGGGAGAGAGGGAGGGATAGAGAGATGGAGTTAAAGGGAGAGAGGGATGGGTAGAGAGATGGAGTTATATGGGGAGAGATGGAGGGGAGAATAAAGACATAGAGAGTGACAAGTGGAGAGAGAGGGGGAGTAAAAACGGAGATATGGAGAGAGAGTAACAAGAAGACGACATGGAGAGCATGGTGGAGATAAGGAGATAGATAGAGGCATATAGTGACAAAGTTTGAAGGTGAAGAGAGAGAGAGATAAGTGAAAGAGAAAGGAAGAGATAAAGTAGAGATATCTATGGAAAGAGAGATAGAAATGGAGGGGGAGAGAGAGGGTGGTAAGAAGGAAGACATAGAGAGTGAAGGTTGGAGAGAGAGAGAGAGGAGTGATAAGGAAGATGGAGGGAGACGAAGAGAAGATAGCATGAGGAAAGAGAGAGAGAAGTGTGGGAGAGGGAGTGAGAGGAGGAGGGAGTGATAGATTGATAGATTTGATAAAGAGAGTGTATGTTTTGGGGTTGATATAGAGAGATAAATCAAGATAGAGATATAAAGGGAAGGTGAAGAGAAAGAAGAGATATATGGGGACATGAAGCGAGGGACAAAAATATTGGTAAATATGGAGTGAGAGACTGTGTGTGTTTGTGGGTGTGAGATAAAGACACAAATAAGGAGAGATAGAGCAACATATAGATATCTACGGAGCGGGGAGAGAGGGAAGAGGATTTTTTACAATAGATGCATTGATATCAGTGTATTTGGTGATTTCTAATACTATTTTATTGCTTTCACTAGATGCATTGATTTTAGTGTAGACTTTGATTTCTAATGATATTTGATTACTTGCACTAGATGGACTGATTTCAATGTAGATGATTTCTAATTATATTTGATTGCTTGCACTAAATGCTTTGATTTCAAACTAGATGGCGATTTCTAATCCTATTTGATTGCTTGGACTAGATGCATTAATTCCAATGTAGATTTTTATTTATAATTATATTTGATTGCTTACACTATATGCATTTATTTCAATATAAATGATTTCTACTCCTATTTGATTTCTTGCACTAAATGCATTGATTTAAGTGTAGATAGTGATTTATAATCCTATTTGATTGCTTGCACTAGATGCACTAATTTTTTTGTATATGTTCATTTCTAATCATATTTTCTTACTTGCATTAGATGCATTGATTTGAGTGTAGATGTTGATTTCTAATCCCATTTTATTACTTGCATTATATGCATTGATTTCTGTGTAGATTTTGTTTTCTAATCTTATTTTATTTATTGCATTAGATGCATTGATTTTAGTGTATATGTTTATTTATGATTTGATATGATTGGATGTATGATGGTAAATTAATTTTAAAGTCATTTGATTAATAGCATGCATTGATTGTAGTGTAAGAACAAAATATTAAAAATTACATATGCTACAAGCGGGGTTGGAAAGCTGCACTTAACCAATCCTAGCTGTAGTTTCTTGGTTTCGGTGCTGCCTCCATGGAGGAAACTAGCTTGGAAAGTACTTTAGAAAATAAATTACGAAATGTGCATCAGCGTTGATGTATTTAGATATTACAAAATGTGCAAAAGAAAGAATATAGCTTGATATTCCTTGGTGGTAGTATGCATGAAAGAAATCAAGGACGAAGTGAGCATCTTTGCAGTCCTTAGTCTTCATATTTGTCATTACTATTGGGTGCTTCCTTCTCTATGGGGCAGGTGTATGCCTACGCAACTGCTTCCTCAAAATCTGCTACTACATGCGTGGGTTTGGGGACCGGTGTGTAGAGGATGGGGGTCTCTAGATACTTAGTGTAAGGGAAACACATCCAAGTACCTTCAGAATCCATAATCCAAACATCAGTTTCATCATATTTTTCCTCTTGAGCCATTAGAGGATCAATCTTTCGAGGCAGGGGATGCACCTGGTGCACGATGGTAAACATTTGGGAACTACTTCTACCTCTCTATGTAGTTTGCACAAAAGCTTATTCCTCTAGCTTAGGATCGAGGATATTTCTATCATAGTTGCTAGAGGAGGAGATTTCAACAAACTCCAGATGGTTATCCCTTCCACTTTGGTATCATCTGGTGAGAGCCCCTCTCTGTCTACCGCAGATGCTTCTTTGGTGCAATCTGGTAGCCATTGCCTACTGAAGCAAAGGAGAGGCTTCAATAGAAGGGTGCATGATAGGAAGACAAATAATTCTAGAGACTAGAGGAGCCCAAGGGCCAGGGTTGAGAGGAATAGGCTGGCTATTCATAACCCAGAGGGGCCTGCATAGTGCAGCTCTAGAGATAGGGTTGCGCGGTGGATTGGTGGTGTAGGAGGGAAAAAACAGTGTTGAAAGGAGAGACTGGGGGAACTTACTATGAGTCTCTTTAGGCTGAGGTCCCATTCTTTTATAAGGTCTAGGACACATGAGAGGTGGATGGTCATGAGTGAGCCTCGCGCATGGCTACGTGCCATATCCAATTTCATGAGTAGGGTCAACGGAAGAGTAATGGCTGATAGTCATATCAATCCTGATAATCATTTGTGATTATTGCTATAGAGGGGTAACCTAGAGGAGGTAACACTATAAAAAACATCTCATCATAATGCATTATCTCATTCATCTCATGTGGATGGCTAACGGTTTGAGCATCGGTAGTGGGTGAGGCTCTGCACAGTAGATCTCCATCCTCAGGGGTGTGGGAGAGATGATTATCATGCGTGCCACTTCTATCACCCACATCCAGGGAGAATGATTTTGGTGTTATAGTAACTAAATATAATAATATTGGTGAACAAGAGATACAAGGTATGATGTTTACTACAAAATCTCAAGCTAAATATTTAAAACTTTTATGATTAATGATTTCTATCGTACTTTTCATATAATTGATTGAAAGGATGAAAAAACTAACCAGGATGACAATAAGAATAGTAGAAGAAAATAGTTTGAGGTTGATCACAATGGAGGCTATTTTTAATTGACTACATACTTATTATTCACATTTTTATCATTAAATGTTATTACATTGTCACTTTTCATTAATAAATTTTATTTCATAATTTTTCACCATTAACTTTATTTACAATATTTATCGTCTCAACAAACTGAGGTAACTAAGAAAATTTAAAAATTAGAATGACTCGATAAATATCAAACATATTTAGCATATTTAAAATGGTTATATTAATATAATATGTATTTACATATTATTGATAAAATTAATCATATGTTCCTCATATCGATATATTTTCCTTGGTCACACACGTCTGAAACCATCCTAGATCCATCTTAACTATTGATCTATCAAGCACCGATAGGGATCAAATATCTCAAGGTGAAAGCCTTTCCTCAAGTTTTTCACTCAAAAAAGAAGTTTTCACCTTGAGATATTTGATCCCTCTCAGTGCTTGATAGATCTATAGTTAATATCTAGTTTGGTCAGAATTTCAGTATTCAAGGATCGACTTCTTTTACAAGTTCAAAATATCATGACTTCCTCTCTCGCAGGGTGGCAAGCGATAAATGTGAATTTGTTTCATGAATATAAAGAGGTGAGCATGTTGCTTATATTTGATCCTTCACCCAACCATTATCTGTTAATTATCAGACTTTCAGTGTTAATTTCATTTGCTCGTTGTGGATGGATGTAGATGATATTTTCTCTCATGGCAAATCACATGTTAAGTTTTTTAGTGGGCACTGCACTGGAGAACATGAAACATGATTTCTTGGTTTTGATGAAGGGACTTCGTGGCCTTCCGTTTAGAGTCACTTGCATAATTTTTTACAAAAACTTGCAGGTATTATTAAACTTACCGACTGTCATTCATATCACATCAATTCTTTCACTTCCTTAGGTTTGTTAAGGAAAAACAATTCTAACAAATTTTTTTACATTTATTATATTCTTTGTAAGTTTTTCACATGAAAATTTCATTAAAATCAATTTTCTCTTAGTTTTTTTCAAGAAACTTTCATCAAAATATTTTTTTTGTACATCCACCAATATAACTAGCACAATCACATTTACCAATGTGGTTTATATACACCTATTAGTGTATATGAAGTAGATTTACAACCACATTCACCAATGTGGTTGATATACGCAGATAGTTCTATATCCACCACCCACCACATATATTTTACCAAAATAATCGTTATATATTTATGAATATAATTACCAATATATTTTATATATCTAATTATAATATATTAATAATATTAACTATATCCATACTTTCTCTCTCTCTCTATATATATATATATATACACGTATGTGTGTGTGTGTGTGTGAGTATAATATATTAAAATATATAATATTATATTATTTGATAATAAAATATTATTAAACTTTCTCAATACACTAATACTTATAGCTCAAACTATACTAAATTCAAATATAACATATAATAGTATTTTATTACTATTTATATATATAGTAATAAATATATATATATCTTACCAATATATATATATCTTACTAAATATATATATCTTACCAATATACCAAGGGATTACTAATTTTTTTTGGTAAGTTGAGCTATTATATTCATTTTGAAAACATAGAGTTACAAATGCTACAGGCTGGGTTGGGAAGCTATGCTTAACCAATCATAGCCTTCATTACACTATTTTGGTTTTCCTTGAGGGAGGAAACCAATGCAGAAAAATCTTAAAAAAAAGAACTACATTATGTGTTGTAGCGCTAACATAATCGAAATCAATAAAGTTGATGATAATTGACAGGCCTTGAGGGCGAACATGACAAAGAAAATAAGGAATTTGAACCACTAAATAGACGTTACTCATGCTCTTCATCATTACCGATGGGGTTCTCCTCTTCAATAGGATAGGTAGGGGCTTGCGCAGTAGCTGCTTCTACCTTATCATTAGTATGTTTGGGAGTGTGCATAGTAGCACATAGGATAGGGGAGTAAGGGTCTACACCATCGGGAATCTGTGTCCAAATGCCATCAGATTCCATGACCCAGATGTGTGTGCCCTCATATTCTTTTTCCAGAGCCGTCAAAGGGACCGCTATGTGTTGTGGGGAGTGTTTTCTGTGGGAAAAGGTCAACCTTCTCATACCTTTACCACCTCTCTGCGCAGCTTTCCTGGAGGATATTGCGTGCTCCTCAGGATCACAACTTTGGCTCACAAAGGTGTTGGAAGAGGATCCATCTATTGACTTGAAGTGATTATCCTTTCCGTGATGATAACGTTCTAGGATATCCCCTCCTTGACATTCGTGGATGGTACGTTGGAAAATTTTGGGAGCCATTGCGCACCTGGGATGGGGTGCGAAGGTCAAGAGAAATAGAAGCACCCAGGGAAAAATGAGGGAGACAAGATTATGTCTTGGGCTAAAGGGGAAGCAATAACTCAGGGACAAGTTCGTAGGATGGAGAGCAGAAATCCAAAGGACCCAGCGCAAGTCTATGCTAGGGCAGAGACTTTGCAGCTGATTGAGGTTAGTGATAAGCTAAAGAAAAGTGAGGAGAGTGAAAGGCAAAGGTAACATGCTGAGTGAGGATAGGGGTAGACTCCTTGGAGCTATAAAGGGGCTAGAGTGAGATTTGTCAGGATGGTGATGAGTGGCCTTCGCACGAATCTGCGTGTTGATCTTGATCACTTGAGTAGGTGCGTGGGAGGAGGTGAGGTTGCGATGCTCGTTAATAATGACAAACATTAATGGTGATATGAGTGAGGTGATTTTCAGAGTCAAGTGACGTAGTACCCGTCTACTCGTCCTCATTTATGGTTCTGCTAGGATCATGCAAGGGGCTGATGGTAATTAGATCCGTTGTAGGGGAGGCATTTCATTGGAGATCTTTGTTATCCATGTGGGGAGGGTTGTGATTGTCACTCATGTCCAACCTGTCACCGACATCCGGGGTATCAAAGGATTATTAATATTATAAGCCAAAAGAACTAATAAAACCAAGGAATTAGTGAACCCAAGGAAAAAATATTAAAAACCTAAGAGATCAAGAAGCCCAAGGGATCCATATTTAAAATAGAAGAGATTAATAAAGCCTAGTAATAAATATTTTAAATACAAATGAATGATAAACTCACATGATTATTAATATTATAAACCAAACAGAATAATCAAATTTAGTTATTGCTAACTTTATAAACGCAATGAATTAATAAACCCATCCATCGACATCCGGGGTATCAAAGGATTATTAATATTATAAGCTAAAAGAACTAATAAAACCAAGGAATTAGTGAACCCAAGGAAAAAATATTAAAAACCTAAGAGATCAAGAAGCCCAAGGGATCCATATGTAAAATAGAAGAGATTAATAAAGCCTAATAATAAATATTTTAAATACAAATGAATGATAAACTCACATGATTATTAATATTATAAACCAAACAGAATAATCAACTTTAGTTATTGCTAACTTTATAAATGCAATGAATTAATAAACCCATCAATAAAATCAATGGATTGATATTAAAAACCAAAGAAATAATAAAACGAAGGGATTAATACTATAAATCCAAGAGTTTATAGACCTAAGGGAGCACTATTAAACCCAATAGATTAATATTATAAACCCTTAAGTATAAAACCCTTAGAAAAATACTATAAACCATGAAACAAACAATAATATTTTATAGTGAAGGGATTAAAAAACTGAAGGAATTAAAAGATAAACCAAAGGAATTATTGATATAAAAATTTAAGAAACAAATAAACTAAAGATTTTAATATTATAAACCCAAAAAATCATTAAACCTAAGGGAAAATTATTATAAACCCAAGGGATGAATATTGAGAATATAAAACAAGAAATTAATTAACCCTAAGAATTAATATCTTAAAGTGAAGAGATTAATAAATCCTAAGAATTAATATTTAAACTCAAAACTCGAAGAGATTAATAAAACCTAAGAATTAATATTTTAAGGTCAATATATTTAAAAACTAAAGGGATTATTAATATTAAAAACCCAAAAAACTAATAAAACCAAGGTTTAATATTGTAAACCCAAGGATGTGGTGAACCCAAGGCATAAATATTAATAACTTCAGTGATCAATAAGTCTAAGGGATCCATATTAAAAACATAATATATTAATAACTCCCACAAAATAATATCCTAAACACAAAGGATTGATAAAATCACATCATTATTAATATGATAAAACCAATGGAATAATATTAAACCTAAGAGATTAATATTATAAACCTCAAGTATACAAAAAACCTTATATAAATACTATAAACCGTAAAATAAATGTGGTTGACCATGCTTTATTTAAACATTAAGATAATTTTTGTCAGAATTAGAAAACTCAAGTGATTAAAATTTCAAACTAAACAACCTAAGAAATTAATAAATCGTAAGAATTAATATTTTAAACTCAAGAATTAAAAAACCCATGGGGTTATTTTTTTTTTTTTCTCAATAAGACTAATCTATTAATGTACAAAAATGTTACATGGAGTTCATGGCCTCAGAAATTCTGGCCCATGGAATAGGCATTCTGATATAGAAAACATGACCAAAAAAGTCTACCAGATGAGCTACTTTAATAGAATTCATCAAGCAGACCATCAAGAAAGTGACATCGTCGCTGGGGAAATTGGCCATGATACTTCAAAAATTAACCAAAAATAGTAGCGAAGAGCATATAAGCATAAAGAACTATTCCCAACCAAAATACCAAGCCGCTCGCGAAGGGGAAATTGGATAATTGACAAATTGTAGCAGCGAGAAAGTTACCATAACGAACTTGCTCTGGTGCCCAACCAAAAAATTGTAAAGAAGGAGACTAACCATTTTGAGAATCTTGAGAGGAGTGGGGAGATTCCTTGACCACGTCATAAGCGTAGTCATAAGGGTCATCCTCTTCCTTCTTTTCTTTTGTAGCACTATGGCAGCCTTGCTTGGTGTCGCCCAAACTAATTTCACCGTGGTTATCCTGCGAAGTACTGCAACCTAAAGCTTTTCGTTTCTAGCTACCGCTGGTGGGAGAACTGGGTTGTTCGGCTTCCATATGCTCCATATCAGCACAATGAGGCACTATATTCGATTCAGGAGGCTTCTCATTGAATTCAATAGTAATTCTGGCAATTATAGTCGGCCTATTGAGAGAGCAAGGAAAGCGAAGCTAGGCAGAGTGTAGGTGACCAGAGACATGACTGGGCAAGACTCTAGCTAGATGAGAAAGCCCATGCCCATGGCTAAGGCCACGACCAATCTTGGCGACAAGGTATCGACTCAAAGAGTTTTCTAAAGAAGGATACAAAGAGCTCGGAGAGGTGGTGGAAGGTTGGTGGGGAGGATGACCTTGGCTAGTGCCTCGACAACATCGCATCCTCTGACATAGATGGGGCATTGCACATAGGGCAGGCTAATGAAAATGGCTAACATAATGGTAAGGAACAGAGCTCAGGGGAGGATGGGCTCATGGAACAGAGAAAGACTCAGAGGGTGGCTAGAGCCCCTGTTGACAAAGGGAGCTCTGCGAGATGTGAAAACCCGAGGCGAGTTCAATACAGCAGGAGATAGAGCATCGACGCCCAGTGCCAGTTCTGGATCTATGCTCTGTGACGACCGAGGAGAAAAAAAAATGAACGGGTGACATAACAGGGGTGAAGCTTCCAAAGGAAGCCATAATCTAGGTGAAAGGGTGCGATCTGGGACGACGGCGTTGTGTAAATGCAGTAGGGCAGGTGACAACAGCGGAATAAATGAAGGAAAGGATGAGGGAAAGGGTTGTAGTGGTTGTAGCCCATGCGCTGACCCACATCCCCTGCCACATAGCAAGCCACCTGAACACCCACATCCGGGGGGTGTAGATCCTGGTGCACCATGGTTGTACAGTCTTGGATAAGTTGTACATCATCAGAATTGTGCAGAGGGCCAGCGAAGAAATGAAGATGTTGATTGAAATCTTGATTCGTTAATCAATCAACGACCTTGTTAGAAATGCGTCTGATATGCTTAAAGGTGATGGCTTTGGGGACCTTCAACCATCTTTGAATTTTTTCTAGTCTTCTCAAAAGTTTCCAACTCGAAGCCACTTTAGTTGTAGTAGATCCAATGCGGAGTCGAATTGTTGCCTTTATAAGAATCTGAGAATCCCCTTCAGCTTCCAGAGGGAAGAAGTTTTGTTTTTCTGTGATGCATAGCCCTTGCCATAAGCCTTCGAGCTCTGCCTCATTGTTAGAATCACGTCTAAGAGAGCTAAAGTAGATTTAGGAAATAGTGTCTTCATGATTTCTAAATATGCCTCCATAACCTGCTAAGCCCGGATTTCCTTTGGCTGCACCACCAAAGTTCATTTTGAAAGCATGAGTCATGGGGGGAGACCAGGAGATGGGCGACTCCATGACCTTATAGGAATTCAGTTTGTCCCCTGAAGAATGTTTAAGATTGAGATTCCATCTTTCCAAAATCCCACGTTCGGCTAATGTGGAAGGCATGTTAGTGTCCTACCAATGATCAAGAGCTAAGTTTTCTTGCAAGTTGCGGTTAAGATTGGACCATAAAATTTCTACAGGCATGGACTTATCCTTGAAGATCGTATAATTTCATTCCTTCCAAATGGACCAATATATGAAGCTTGAGATCAGATTACAGATGGCATTGAGCAAGGGAATTTGGAAGGGCTTCGAAGGCCACCATCTGATAGTATTGATGATATCTCTAGCACATCTACATGTTCTTCTAGTACACAAGATGAATTGGTGCCAAAGTTGATTTGCCAAAGGGCAAGAATCTAGGAGGCACTGGATGGTTTCTACCTGATAATTACAATTGGGGCATCTTGAGGGGCCGATAAAGCCACGTTTTAGAAGATTGTCCCAAGTGAGGATTTTCCCTTTGCTGAGAAGCCATAGGAATGAGGAAATTTTTGGCCACACTCTGGGTATCCAGACTTGATCCCAAAGGCGATCCTTCTGATTCTGCAAGGGGCAGAAGAGCAATTGATAGGCTTCTTGGGTGGAGAAGTTACCCCTTGGAGTGTGTCCCCACCTCAACTTATCTATTTGGGCAGAAAATTTAATTCTCCTCAAGTTGAGCTCCTGTTCTATATCGCCATGAGTCTACCCCTGCTAGTCCTCTTGCCAGGTGTTTTTTGGTTTCCACTGATGGTAATCATGTGAGGAGAGAGGTTGCTAGAACTAATTAACTTGATTGGGGATGGTATGCTAAAGAACGCTTTACCACTTCGGCTTATGGAATAGCGTGGATAGTTTAGGCAATTGTTGCCAGGAGTCTTCCGAGAATCTAGCTTTGTCTCCTGAATGTATCTCCCAAAAAATGTGATCTTGAATGAAAGCACTGTGTTGTCCTGAAAAATTCCAAATCATCGATCCAGGGGTGTCCATGATGATGTGGATGAGGTCTTCCTGGGGTCTGCCTAGTGCATATTTGACCTACCAAAGACAAGACCATGGATTTTTTGGCTTAGAGATTCAATTCCACCAAATGAAATCTCCCATAGTGAGGTTGCTATGTAGCGAATCTCTCAAACCAATCCCACCAACATATTTATGGGTGCAGACCTCGTTCCATTTGAAAAGAGCCCATTTTTTATTGAGGCCAGTAGATCCCCAGAAAAATTTTCTTTGTAAGTTGTGTATTTGCTTTAGAACCCATTTGGGAGCATCCAGGATGGAAAAGAGGTAGAGAGGCATGGCTTGGAGAACAGATTTGATCAAGGTGATTCTGGTACAATGTTGAGTGATTGGTACATCCACCAGGAGAGTTTGGCTTCCAACTTCTCCAAGAGGCATTCTTGATTTCCGAGTCTACTAGGGGAGCCCCAAGATATTTGGAAGGAAGAACAGCGATCGAAAAAACCAAGATCCTAGCAATATTGCATTAAGAGATGGAGGAAGTGATGAAGAAGAAGATTTGGGATTTGGCAGCATTGATGGTGGTGCCAGAAGCATCAGAGAAGGTGTTAAGCAAGCTTAGATGGACGGATGGCCGAAGAGCAAGTTGCTATCTACGAATTGTTGGTGTGTGATAGGGGATTTGTCATGCAGAGAGATACCTTTAATGGAATCGAAGGAAGAAGTATGATGAATGAGTTGACTAAGGCCTTTTTTTATAAGAACGAATACGAAAGGGGATAGGGGATCACCCTGACAATTACCTCTAGAGGACCAAAACAGAAGGGAAGGAGAGCCATTGACAAGGATTGAGAATTTTGGATAAGCAAGGAGGCTCACAATCCAACGAGTCCATGAGGCATTGAAACCAAAAGCTAGGAGCATTTGATTGATATAATTCCAACTTAATTTATCAAATGCTTTACATAGGTCTAGCTTGAGGGGCATACCTATTTTCTTAAGGAGCTTGAGAGAATGAATCACTTCATGCGAGAGGATAATGCCATCCTGTATTTGGTTCCCTTCAACATAACCAATTTACTCTTGCGAGACAAGGAGTGGTAAGAGGGGCTTGAGCCTGTTCGAAATGACTTTAGAAATTAAATTGTATATGATGTTACTGAGCGCAATGGGCTTGTACTTGTCTGGAGTACTAGAATCCTCCTCCTTAGTGATAAGAGCAAGGAAGGTCAAGTTGAGTGAAGGAAGAACCCAGTGCATGGAGCGGGATTCCTCCACTGAAGCTTAGACCTCCAGCTTGATTTTTTCCCAGAATGAGTGGAAGAAGTTGGCCGTGAAACCATTAGGACTGGGCACTTATACATCTTCGAGTTGAGACATGTCTTGCCCCACTTCATGCAGAGTGACTCGCTGGAGAAGCATTGCATTATGATCTTTAGTGATGATTTTAGGAATATGTCGCATGATGGATTGTATAGCATGATCCCAATTGCCTTCAGGTTCCTACAGAATATTTTGGAAATACCCTTTGAGTTCTTTTTGAATGTCCTCATGGGCATCTATGTGAACTCCCTGATTTTTATTGAGAAAAGCAATGTTGTTATGCATCCTTATTTGAATTGTGAACCTGTGGAAAATTTTTATGTTTTTCTCCCTGTCTTGAAGCCATCTAACTCTGGAGTTTTGTCGCCAAAGTGTCTCCTCTTGTTGTGTGCACTTTTCAATTTTGGTGAGGAGTTCTTTTTCCTGACTATCATAATAATTTGTTCTACCTTCAATGATGATTCTCTGTTGTAGAAGACTCATTTGGTGCTCTAGCTCTCTCTGATGGTCAAAGTTGTTACCAAACTGAGATCGATTCTAATGTTTGAGAGTATGCTTGACATTTCTTATCTTTTGTTGGAATTGAAACATTTTGGAGCCATCAAGAAGAGTATAGGAATGCCAATATTTAATGACAAATTCTTTAAAACCTTGGTGAGAAAACCAAAAATATTCAAATAAAAAAGGGTGGTTGCATCGTGAACCTGGATGAGCTCATTATAGGAGGATGGGCCAATGATCTGATCCTACAAGATGCATGATGGAAGAATGGAAGTTGCCATCAAGATGAATAGCATTGTCTTACATGTGAAATCGATCTAGGCGAGAGGCGATGTGTTGCGGTCCCCTGCGTTTATTGGTCCATGTATACATACCATTGGAGGTATGAAGATCCACGAGCAGGTTGCTATGTATGAAGTCTTTGAATCCAAAGCTATCACCCTCCAATCAGTTCCTTCCTCCAATTTTTTCCTCCAAGGACGTGATCATGTTGAAGTCTTCCCCACAAATCCAGAGAGGAAATCACCTCATGCAGTTTAGATCGTTAAAATTAAGGAGAAGATCCAGTTTATTTTGGATTTCTTATGGAAAATAGACATTGGTAAGGTGACCATGTGTGTTGGTTCGTGCGAGATGGAAGGTAGTTTTTATGAACTAGTGCGATGCATGAAGGTCATAGAGTGAAAGAACTTGAGGATCCAAAATGATTGCGAGCCTGACTGAGGCGCTCAAAGCATCCACCGATGCTGAGCGACAGCCTGCCCATCCTCTGGAAAAAATGTGTTCTAGAGCTTTGCTATTTCATTTCATTTCCTAAAGAAAAACAAGCGATGGTCTGACTTGTTGTACCATATTTTTAAGCATTCTGTGTTTTGAGGGGCTATTAAGCCCTCTCACATTCCATGAGATGAGCTTCATGAGGAACTATGGGGGAGTGCCTTGTAGAACTTAGTCAGCTTGGGAAATATACAGATTCCATAAGAATTTCACCTAAAATGACAATTCTCTGCAAATATGTCATCCTTCCTTGTTTTTTAGTTTCTTTCATGATTTTCCTACTATCCCATAGACTTCCCACTCGAATGCCCAGAGAGTTTCTCTACTGTGCTTGGAAAATAACCACTTCCAGATTGTCAATTTGATGAGGGGGAATGTTGCTATATTATCTCTAATGACATTCTTCTTCTAGAGAAATAATTTCTAGCTCCCCCATATCTATACTTTCAGGTTCTTCATCCATGTGGGTAGGAGCATTTTGATCTACTTTGTTAGGACCGTGATAAAGGGTTAGAGCCTAGGAGTTGTCCACAACCATATGAAAAATTTTGAGGGCAGAGGATTTGGCCTGATCAATAGCAGATGAGGAAGCAGGAGAGCTAGTTTTAGCAGATTCAGCAGGCAGGGGATTGAGAGAAGAGGTGGAATATTTGGGAGGCTGATCTGAAGTAGAGGGTTGGGCTTGTTGAACCCCCGGGGGGTCTTGGGTGGTGAGAACTTCAAATCTGTGGCTAGTGTCAGGTTTTTTGGGGGCAATAGAGATGATGAGGTTTTTCTTGGAGTGCTTCTTCCTGGAAGATACCTTGGTGAAGCCATCAACATATTTTCCAGCTTCAGGGGAGGGAGTTTTGGGCTGCTGTTTCAATGGAAAATATCTAAATAGGTGGCCATGATCATGACATTTTCTGCAATGGAATGGAACGTGCTCATTGTCTATAGTTTGAATCCATTCAAAATCATCATGAAATAAGCTTACCGAGTTCGTGAGAGGCTTGGCTAGGTGCATGTAGACACAGATTCTAGCGTAGGAGGTTTCACGCCTGAGTTTCGTTTCCTCTTCAACCTTTATGAACTCTCCTAGACCATTTCCTATGTCCCGCAAGGTCTCCTCATCCCAGTATTCTAGAGGTAATGAATACATACAAATCCAAACTGTAGCCCAGTTGAAGTCCTCCTTGTCTGGGTGAAATCTTTCGATCCAGTCACGCAAATATAGTCTTGCTGAGTTGAATAAATATGGGCCTCCTTCAAAGATGTAGTTCTTGTCCTCTAGGTAGTGGAAGATAGCAGTAAATAATCCTTTAGGTCCAAGCTACTGAGTCACTTGTCCCTTGGGCTTCCATTTGGTTACTATCCAACCTTGCAATGCCTTCTCTATAGGCCAAAGTCCGATGAACTTACCAATGAGGGCGTGATCTTTTATATATTGTATGTGGCCATTTATACGGTGATTCAGAAGGTAAATTTTGACTCATTCCATAGCTTTAGGGATGTATGTGGCAGAGGACACTTTTAGCAGAGTAGCAGAAGCATCCTGTTATGTGCTTGTGTCCCTTGGGGCTTCAATTCCTATAATTGCATCACTTTTATTGTCTGTAGTGGGGGTATGGTTAGAGCCTTTCTATGAACATTATTTAGAGCTTCCAGGCAAATCTAAAATTGACGCAGAGCCTATTTTGGGTGGAGGAGGGGAAGATCCTGCCCCTCCCAAGGGGGAAGTCATATTGACGTGTCATAAGAGGAGCACGATAGTTCTGCGAACTCTACAACAGAGGTGCAGCCATGCATGGACAGAGGGTCAAAAATTTAGGGTTCGCAAAAACCCTAAAACTAGCATACCGCTATGGGATCTTGCCAAGAAGATGAAGATTCTGTTGGTTTTCCCTAACCCATGGGTTTATTAATATTATAAACAAAAATAATTAACAAACCCAAGGGTTTAATATTATAAACAAAAGGAATTGGTGAAACCAAGGAATAAATGGTAAAAACCTAAATGATTAATAAGGGCAAGGGATTAATATTAGAAAGACACGAAATTAATAAACCCTCAGAATTAATATTTTAAACTCAAAAACCTAGGAAATTAATAAACCATAAGAATCAATATTTTAAACTCAAGGGATTGATAAACCCAAGGGATTATTAACATTATAAATAAAAATAACTAATAAACCCTATGGTTTAATATTATAAACCAAAGGAATCAGTGAACCCAAGGGATATATATTAAAAAACTAAGGGATCAATAAGGTGAAGAGATCAATATTAAAAACTGAAGAGATTAATAACCCTAAGAATTAATATTTTTAAATCAAGAAATTTTAAAAGAAAAGGGATTATTAATATTATAAACCCAAAGAACTAATACACCCAAGCGTTTTATATTATAAACCCAATGAATTTGTGAACCCAAGGGATAAATATTAAAAGCTAATGAATAAATAAGGAGAAGAGATCAATATTAAAACAAAAGAGATTAATAAAGCCTACAAATTAATATCTTAATGCAAAGGATTGATAAAATCACATGATTATTAATATTATAAACTCAAGGGAATAATATTAGACCTAAGAGATTAATATTATAAACCTAAGTATATAAAATCCTTTAGATAAATATTATAAAACATAAAATAAACATGGTTGAGCATTCTTGATTTAAACATTGAGATTATCTTTGCCCCAACGGGATTTAGGAGGATGAATGACAATGGTTGGCCATGGTTTAGTTTCATATTGAGAAAATATTTGTCACACTATGACATTCGAACATGGAAGACCTTGATCAACTATGACTAACAATGGTTAACAATGGTCATGCATGGTTCATTTTCATATTGAGATAATGTTTTTCACAATATGGCATGGGACAATGCATTATTATTAAAGTGTATGAAAAATATTTAACGCCTAATATTATCAACCCAAGGATTTAGAAAAATTAAGGGATTAATAAACCCTAAGAATTAACATTTTAAACTCAAAAGCCTAAGACATTAATAGACCCTGAAAATTAATAATTTAAACTAAAGAGATTAAAAAACGGAAGGGATTATTAATATTATAAACAAAAAAATAGTAAACCCAAGGGTTGAATTTTATAAACTAAAGGAATTTGTGAACCTAAGGTATAAAAAATAAAAACCGAAGGGATCAGTAAGGTGAAGCGATTAGTATTAAAAACACAAGAGATTAATAAACCCTAAAAATTAATATTTTAAACTCAAAAACCTAAAAAATTAATAAACCATAATCTAATCAATATTTTAAAGTAAATAGATTAATAAACCCAAGGGATTATTAATATTATAAACCAAAAGAACTAATAAACCCAAGGGTTTAATCTTATAAGCCAAATGAATCAATGAACGCAAAGGATAAATATTAAAAACCTAAGGGATCAATAAGGCCAAGGGATCAATATTAAAAACACAAGAGATTAATAAACCTTAAGAATAAATATTTTAAACTCAAAAAAACATAGAAATTAATAAACCCTAATAAATAACATTTTAAATTCAATAGATTAATAAACCCAAGAGATTATTAATATTATAAAACAAAATAAGTAGCAAATCCGAGGGTTTAATAATATCAATGAAATCAATTGGTGAACCCAATGGACAAATATTAATATTACAAATGAATTAAGTAATAACCGTTAAGAATTAATATTTTAAACTCAAGAGATTTAAAAAACCTTAAGAATTGATATTTTACAATCAAGAAATTAATAAACCCAAGGTGTTATTAACATTATAATCCAAAGGAACTAATATACCCAAGGGTTTAATATTAAAAAAAAAAGGAATTGGTGAACCAAAGGGATAAATAAGGCCAAGGGATCAATATTAAAAACTCAAGAGATTAACAAACCCCAATAATTAATATTTTAAACACAAAAACCTAAGAAAGTAATAAACCCTAAGAATTAATATTTTTAACTTATGATATTTTAAAACCCAAGGGATTATTAATATTATAGACCAGAATAACTAATAAACCCAAGGGTTTTATATTATAAACCCAACGAATTGGTGAACCCAAGGGATCAATAAGGTGAAGGGATAAATATCTTAAACAAAAAGGATTGATAGACTCACATGATGACTAATATTATAAACTCCAGGGAATAAAAGAAAACCTAAGAGAGTGATGTTATAAACCTCAAGTATATAAAGAATTTTAGATAAATACTATAAACCATAAAATAAACATGGTTGAGCATGCATCATTTAAAAATTCAGATGATTTTTATCACAATCTGACGTTGGACAAATAATGACCATGGTTGGCCATGGTTGATTTTCATATTGAGACAATATTTGTCACATTGTGACATTCAACCATAGAATACCTTGATCAACTACAACTAACGATGATTAAAAATGGTCGCTCATGGTTGATTTTCATATTTAGACTGTGTTTTTCATAATATGACATTGGACCATGCATTAATATTAAAGTGTACGACTAATATTTAAAGCCTTATTACCAAACCAAAGATTTATAAAACTTAATGAATTAATAAACCCTAAGAATTAATATTTCAAATTCAAAAGCCTAAGAAATTAATAAACCCTAAGAATTAATAATTTAAACTCAACAAATTAATAAATCGAAGGGATTATTAATATTATAAACCAAAAGAACTTATAAAACCCAAGTGTTTAATATTGTAAACCAAAGGAATTAGTGAACCAAAGGCATATATATTAAACTCCTAAGGTATCCACAAAGCAAATGGATTAATATTAAAAACACAAGGAATTAATAAAACCAAAAGAATTAATATTTTAAACTCAAAAACCTAAGAAATTAATAAACCATAAGAATGAATAGTTTAAACTTAAGAGATTAATAAACCCGAGGGATTATTAATATTATAAACCGAAAGAACTAATAAACTCAAGGGTTTAATATTATAAACCCAAGGAATTAGTGAACCCAAGTGATAAATATTAAAAACCTAAGGGATCAATAAGGCCAAGGAATCAATATTAAAAACACAATTTAATAATAAATCCTAAGAACAAATATTTTAATCTAAAAAAACCCAGGAAATTAATTAACCTTAATAATTAATAAATTAAATTCAAGATATTAATAAACCTAATATATTATTAGTATTATAAACCAAAAGATGTAATAAACCCAAAGGTTTAATATTATTAACCAAAGATTTGGTGAACCCAAGGGATACATATAAAAATTATACCATGAAATTGATAAACCCTAAGAATTAATATTTTAAACGGAAGAGATTAACAGACACTAAGAATTAATATTTAAAATCAAGAGATTAATAAACCGAATGGGTTGTTAATATTATAAATCAAAAGAACTAATAATCCCAACAGTTTAATATTACAAACCAAAGGATTTATTGAACCCAAGAGATAAATATTAAAGATGTGAAGGATTAATAAGGCCAAGGGATCAATATTAAAAACACAAGAGATTAATTAACCCTAAGAATAAATATTTTAAACCCAAAAACCTAAGAAATTAAGAAACCCTGGGCATTAATATTTTTAACTGAAGAGATTTTAAAACCTAATGGATTATTAGTATTATAAACCAAAAGAACTAATAAAACCAAGGGTTTAATATTATAAACCCAAGGAATTGGTGAACCCAAGGGATAAATATTAAAAACATAGGGTATCAATAAGGTGAAGGGATCAATATTAAAAACCTATGATATTAATAAGGCCTACCAAAATCATTTATCAAATAGCTTCTTCCAAAATGCAACTAGACCAATGAAAAATGAACCCCAATTCAAATGAGTAGGATAATGTTCATGATATCCAACCCTTTCCATCCAATCCCTTCTTATTTTCCTCCCATCCTCCCTCATGTGCACATGCAAAAGGTATTTTACATTTGTTTTCATTTCATCTAGCACACGAAGATGCTCGTCAATAAATTCATGATGGAAGCCATGTTTTCTATCGAAATTGTTCCAAAGATACGAAAGAGAACTCTATCACTCTAGAAATCTTTGTAACGTCTTCTTTATAATAGATGTCATCATTATTATCAATATCTACATTTTAAAGGAAAAAATGATAAAATCATAACTAATACACCCATACACAAAATATATGAACACACACACACACATGAACACACATATATATAACATAACACCCTATTTCTATTATTGATAAAGAGAAAAATGATAAAATCAAAATTAATACACCCACACACACACATATAACATAATACCCCATTTTATTATTGTTAAAAAATAATTGTCTTAAAATCATCATGCTATAAAATAACCTACTCCTATATGAACCAAATGATATAAAAATTTCTACAAATATAAACCTCATTAGAAATACATATTGTACACATGAAATTAGTGATAAAATTAAATGAGTGATACGACCCTTATTACAATACTGAACAAGAATTCAGAAATTTTTAAACATTATGTTTAAAATGAAATATTAATAATGTTAGTAGTTCTAGATTTGTATTTAAATTAACTTTAATGTATCTATTAATTTTAGTTTATTATAAACCGAGCTGATAAAAAAATCAAAGGGATTAATACTATAAATTATTGAGATTAATATTATAAACTTAAAAGATTAATAAACCTAAGTGTTTAATAAACCCTAACATTATAAACCCAATGGAATAATATTAACCATAGGATTAGTAATATAAGCCAAAGTATTATAAACCCTAGGACTAATATTATAAACCCAAGGGTTTACTAAACCCTAATATTAGAAAGTACATGGAATAATATTGAACCCCCCGGTTAGTATTATAAACCAAAATATTATAAACCCTAGGATTAATATTATAAACCCAATGGATTAACATTATAAATCCTTGGGACAAATATTACAAATCCAAAATATTAACAAACCCCAGGGTTTACTAAACCCTAAAATTGGAAACCCAAGGGAATAATATTAAACCGTAAACACATATTTCATTAAATTTGGAAGTTTTCTATTACAAGGACTTCAACAAGATTCATTCTTTTTTAAATCATCATATTAACTTAATTTAAGATAAAAATAATTTAGGAATGTTAAACGAATTAGAGACCATGAATCGGTCAAACATGGGGTTGTTAGGTACAATAGTATAAATTCACAATAAGAGTGTAAAACATAAATCTTAGAAACAATTTATTTAAGGTAAATAATATTAGTATGCCTAACGTCCAAGAAATATATTATAGTTATGGATAACATAATAGAGTCATCGATGTTTGATTTTTGTGTTAGATGACTCAAACCCCCCTTACCCACAACCTATTGTACTTTCACCAAGAGGAGAAAATTATAAGAATTGTTAATGGGGAATAATTAAGAGTGAAACACAACTTAATATGGATTTTAGTTGAAATTTATATAGCCTTCATGTTCTTTAATTATTAAATACTTAATGTAACTACTAATAATTTATCATTAAAATATTAATTTTGAATATTAAATATGTATTAAAAATAATTTATCTATTGCACATGATTTTCCGTGTCACGATCTAAATAAATCACTTAAAACCCATTATCAATAAATTCTAATTAGTTTTGTAAAAGATGTATATTTACCTACATTAAGAGATTTATTTCAAAAATAAAATATTACATTTATAAACTTGTATCAATACGTATAACTAAATGGAATACAATAAATAGCTTCAAGCCTTATTAGCTTCTATGAGATTATTTTAATTACAAATAGTTTATTTAATAGTTGATTTTTACAAAATGTTAATCTTAATGGGAAAATCATGTCATATGGTGGAGAAAATTTTAAAGATGTTCATTTCTGATGCAACTCTTGAATGAGCTTGAATAGACTACTTAATGCTCGACATTATGAATTAATTAATCCAATGATGTTTTAATAGAAAACATGTTTTAGAAATAACAATGTCACATTTATACATTGATATTAAACAACATGAGAGGTAACAAAGATGCTCATTTGTGATGCAACTCTTGAATGGGCCTAAATAGTCTATGTAATGCATGAAATTATGAATTAATCAATCCATGTTTTAATAAAAAACATTTTTTTACATAGATTTTTCTTTTAGAAATAATGATGTCACATTTATACATTCATATTACACCACATGATAGGTAAATAAAAACCAATTGATTGTTTCTTGACTTATCAACTTATATGGAATGATTGTATATAAAAGTAATTGATTTAAAAATGCATAGATAGAAAAAATTATCGATTTAAAATATAATAAGCCACTTAGAACTCATCATCGATTGATTTTAAATTATTATTTTTCTAATAAATGTATCTTTAATTACGTTAAGAGCTTTATTTCAAAAATATAATATATTTATAACCTTGTATCACTGCATATAACTAAATAGAATTTAATATGTCATGCATTATGTCTAGTTAGATTTTATTGTTTCAATTATAAATGATTTATTTACGAATGGAAATTTACAAAACGCTAATAGGGATGAAAAAATCAAATGGTGTATGTTGTAAAAAGTTTAAATACATTTAATTATGACCAATACCTTAATAAGAGAACTTGAGGAATCTACTTACTATCCATTATCAAATAATTATTTCATGTTTTGTTAGGAAAAACATTTCATTTTACATGGAGTTTTATTTCAAAAAAACAATGTCGCATTTATACAATTATATTAAACTTCATGATAAGAAAATAAAAGTTGGTAACTGGATTTATATAGACCACTTATAACTTAGTATCCATTACTTTTAATTTCTTTTATAAAAATATATATATTTGTTTACATTAGGAGCTACATTTCAAAAATGTATTGCATTTATTGTAACACCCCCAATTCATGTGTTTGAATTTCAAAGCTAGACATTTGAACTTTAATCCTAAGGGGAGTGGACCCCAAAGGACAAGTATTTTGTGAATGTAATTAAATATTTAAATTGAGGAAAGGAATAAAACGATTGTGTGCAGATTGACCAAAATGAGATTTATGAGATCACTTGCTAAATCCATGAGGATGGATGAGGAAAATATTTCCCCACAATCTTTCAAAAATCCTTAAAAGAAATTATTTTTAAATTTAGTTTTTTGATGAAAAATCTAAATTTCCCCAATGAGGAGGAAAGTAGTTGGGAAGAGGTAAAAAGATGGAAAAGATGAGGAAAAGCATAAAAGAACTTTAAAGAATCCCTAAAATGGGAAGCCTAGGAAAACAGGAAGAAAAGCATCCTGAGATTCTGGACGCAGAATTAGAAACAGGCTTTGGGGAATAACAGCTTAAATAAGCTGCTCTTGTGCAGATTATAGGTTGATATGTTCTAGGAGATGATCTCAGCTCGGGGGTGAGTTCTGGGAGATAGAAGGACTCTAAGGTTGGGAGGTTGGTCAATTGCATGAGTGGTATGTCTCTAAATTTATTGATGTGTTTACTTCATATAGTATGAATTGGCTACATATAAAAGTTGACTATATATTAGAATATCAATTCTACATTTAACAGAATTAATCATCATGAATTCACCTCTGAAATTTTGCATAGTTGTAGGAATTACATGTATTAGAAGAATTCATCAGAATATTTAAACCATAACTGGTTTAAATCTGAGAATACATATTTCCCCAAAAGAAAATTTAATGATTTAACTTTAAACTGCTTCTGGTTTAAAAATTAATTCTAACAGTATACATAGAAAAAAAAAAAAAACAAAGGTAGCATGAGATGTATGTACAGTGGCTAAAAGTAGAATTAGGTGAGTGGTATGTTGAGTTAGAATTAATTTGACTGAACCTAACATAAGGGTGATAGTAAATATGTCAACTATGCATAATGAAAGAAGAACAGAAACACCCATTCAGTATGTAATCACCCATATTTATCAGTTAAACTGTTATTAGAGGTAATTGTGTAAATTTCTACAAGAAATTAATATTGAGACAAATATCTAAGAGGTAATATAAGAGAATTTTGAGAGTACCCTTATAATTATCACGACCAAATTTTATATCTACCTCAGTGGTAGAAGAAAGATACACTTCAGAACATTAAGTATTGTGTATATATAGACACTACCAGTACATGCAAATAACTCTCTGTAGAATGGTACATGAATAAATGGGAATCCAGTCATTATAAAAGGGAAAACAATAACTAGATCTGATTATATATGTAACAAGTTAGTTCCTCAGTTACCTGCATAGAACTACTGTACCATTCTGTTTCATATAATTATATTACTAGGGTTATCTAAATTACCCAGAAAAAGGAAACTGTGAACTTGTACTGTAGGGTCTGCTTCATAGACTGGTGAAAGAAACTGAGAATATTATGCCAGAATAATAAAACCATAGAAGACATTCAGATATCTCAAATTAACTACAACAGAAGCTATATTCCCTTGGAATAGGAAACTCTATACGACAATAATAAAATTAGCAGTCGATACTATACTAGAAAAAGAGTTCTAATAAAAAAATATTATGAACAAAAATTGTAGAGCTCAGACATAGAGATTTTGAATTGACGAGAACTACGATGTATTATACATAACGTTTCCAATAAATTCACACTGAAAAGAAGATAGCAAACTGAATTAAATACATACATATACACATATAAATTTATGTGACAGGGAAGTCGGTTCCAGAATTGAAAACTATTAAAATATCTTCCCTCGGCAGAGAAGTCAAACCAGCATTATTACTCAAAACAAAAATTATTACAAGCTTATAACCTTGATATCCAAAATTCTCCGGTAGGAGATAAGGAAATTCAAAAAGGGTAAACTAGAACTTTCGTTCTCTGCGGAAATTGTACGAGTCACCAACCTGTGAGTAAGAAGGAAGATAGATTAATAGTTGAGCTCGACGCCTATAAGCCAAAGGATTAGCAGAGAGGTCGATAATCGTTATGTACCTGCAATGAGTAAAAGATAGAGTACATAAGGGAAAATAAACAAGAATAATAACTACAACCTGAACGGGAAGTTAAACTACAAAAACGAAAACAACCATTTACAGCTTACCTGACAATTAATTCAGGAAACTTGGGCAATGAACACACTGAAACAAACAATTACGCCCAGCCGTTAGAACTTGAGAAAAAAAAATCGAAATGTAGAAAGGCAGAGGTAATAGCAATGGGAAGGTTACGTCACCGAAAGGCAAAGAGATGGGTATACCTTCTCGGAAAAACCTTGCAACGTATCCAAACCCTGTTAATGGAGTCCAATACGTGTGAATGCCCAGGTCCTCAATGCTTACCGTAACTCACCGAAGCAAGAACGAGCATGATATTAAGACAAACACAAATTTCAGGTACACCGTCCAAATCATTAAGTTCCAACTTTGAACGTAGATATCTACTGATATAATTAAAATTTAGGGATAGAAGGATGGGTAAATCGAATTGAAGAAATGATAGCTACAAAACCATCGTTACCCGAGATGAAGAACGCGACAGCATAGCTCTCACATAACTCCAGGAGGTGTGAGGAGCGATCTAGATGAACAATTTCTCTTGGTTAGCAGGAGAAAAGAATGAAACAAATAAACTCTAGAGCCGCTCTGTGAAAAAACCTTCATACGACAGGCGAAAATGAAGTTGTTCATTGAACGAAAAATTGTTATACGCCTGTGAACCCTAGTCCCAGAAAATCACCACAATATGCGTGGCGAAAGATGTCCAAAACTTCGAGCATTGGAAGATAGTAAGTCTCGAAACTTCACAAGAGGTCCAAAAAAAAAAAAAGATAAGTTTTAATGATCCATTTTAATGCAGCGTACCATTCAACCTGAATTGATGTGAGCAATAAAGGGAGGGGTACTCCCTATCCTGATGGTAGATTTGTCCCGTAGCATAGAACCATAGCCACGCAAACCAGGAATGGATACCAAACCCTAGCATAAACCAAAGTGCCGATGTGTTGAAGCAAGCCATGAATATAAGGTACGAAACCCTCACATCAACTTGAATGTCATTGAAACCATACATGAAGTGATATTACGTCGAGTTGATTTTGCATCATGAATAAGGGTGTAAGTGTCAAGCGCCAACATAGAGTTTAGAGAGAACGATATGGTAAGGCTGCAAAGGCCGAATAGAACAACCCACTAACATAGTTACATGAAAAGAATATATATATTATACAGTGGATATATATATATATATATATACCGAATTGAACAGTACTCCATTATATTATAAAGAGATATAATAGGTGTGTTATTATATATAAAATTAAAAAAAAAAATTTAATATGTAGGGGTATGGTGTATATACATGTTGAAGTTCTAAGAAGTCAACATGTTAATATAGATTATCACAATCTGGTAGGGGTGATTGTAGGCCCAGGTGTGTGAAAATCAATTATACTACCAACTTAAGATTGAGGGTTGGATTCTCAAAAGTATTCAACACCCGTACAACCAGAACTTAAAGGTTGATTTAAAATTAATAAAATTAATAAATTGGAGTGTGGAAATTAAAATAAAAGAGCAGTGTCGGGACTTCATTACACTTGCAATTGAGATGGAAGCTAGTATATAGTGATTTGAGTAGAATAAGTATGTGCAAATGACAGATGTATTTAACAACTAGAAACCTCAATGGAATGGTATAAACCTTTTGTGGGAAATAAATCTGATAGGATACAGAAAAATAAATAAATTTTAGGAAAGTGAAAGGGGAGGTGTGACAAATGGTATTAGAGCCCAAGTTATAAAACTGGGCTGGTGACATTGTGCTCACTATTGCTGTGTGCTCACTGTATAAATTAATTTTTGTGGAATTTTTTTTTTTTGTATATTTTTTTTTCACTGACCTGTGTTTTATAGTGTACAGTGGTGCTGGAATGGCATAAGGTGAAGAAATTTATGTTGATCTGCATGATGAGGATAATGCACCAGATCCCAATGCACCCATGATGGCTATGTTGCAGGAATTGCAACAAGAATTGGCTGAGATAAAAAGCCAGAATGACAGATTGTCATTAGCCAGTGAGGAGCAGGAAAATCTCATCAGAGAATTAACTTCGCGGAACAGCCAAGAAGGCGAAGGTTCCGAAAAGAGGAAGATTGATGAGTCTGAGGATGATGATGTTGGTAGGCATCAATACAAGCAGAAAGAGGAATTACAGGGGGAATTTCAAAAAATAAAACCTCCCTCCTATGATGGGGAGAAGGAGGAAGATGCAGAAGCTTGGTTATTGAACATGATTAAGTATTTCCGGGTCTATGAATATGAAAGCAATCTGAAGGCCAGATTAGTTTTTTACCAGCTGCAAGGTAAAGCTACCTTGTGGTGGGAGGAGACGAAAATGGTCCATGCAATCGATGAAAAGACAGTTACTTGGGAGGATTTCCAAGTTAAGTTCAAAAACCGCTACTTGAATGAACGCTACTATGATGATAAAGCCAAGGAATTTCACGAAATTAGACTAGGACAACTCACTATTGATGAGTTTGTTACTAATTTTACAAATCTGTTGAGGTATGTACCCTACATAAGGGAAGAAAAGGAAAAGGTACAAAGGTTTCTGAACTGTTTGCCTACTGTATACAAAGAAAATATTGAGTTTGATAACCCAAAAACAATGGACGAAGCTGTTAGAAAAGCAAGATTGTGTTACCAACAGTTCAAAAAAAAAACTGAACATGGAAAAAGTTGGGTTAATAAGAGTGAATTCAAAGGGAGAAAATAGAAACCAGCCTATTTGAAGAATTTTGGCAGAGACCATCAGCGGAAAAAGTTTAACGAACCCAAAGAAAGTCAAACTGCTCAGTCCCAAGTGGCCTCAAAATAAATATATGGAGACAATAAGAAAGAGGGCACCTTGAAAATGAGAGAACCCCTGAAATGTTGGGGCGGTGGAGAACCCCATCTTTTGAGGGACTGTCCTCATCGAAACATTCAGATGATCATGAGAGATCGAGAAGCTACAACAGTAAATGATATAGCCAGAAATATACCAACTATCAGGGCAGCCTTGGAAAATTGGCAAGCAGAACATCAAGCTACCATGGTGGAAATGGAGGGTAAGATTTCTGACCTATCTGTTATTGTTCTGATTGATCCGGGTGCTTCTTTGAGTTACATTAGTCCAAATATTGTAGAAAAATGTAACTTAAAAATTGAAAAATTTCAACAGTCATGGTTGGTACAGCTGGCCACTTGAACTCAGAGAAAGGTAACACATAAACTACCCCGAACAACAATCAAATTAAGTGATTTGCAAACAGAAGTAAATTTGAACATTCTGCCCTTAGGTTCATATGACCTACTGATATGGATGGACTGGCTGGAAAATAAGAAAGCCTTGATGAATTTATGGGATAAGACTTTGCATTATGTAGATGAGGAAGGGAAACCTTTTATTCTCAAAGGAAAATCAAAACCTATCTCTGTAAGACAAATTTAAGCATTGCAATTAAAAATAACAGCTAGAAAAGGATATCAATTTTATGCAGTACATGTGGAAGAAATAGAACAGAAAACTAGAGAAAACTTGCTAGATGTATTACCAGTGATAAGGGAATTTAAAGAAGTTTTTCCAGAATAAATCCCTCATCTTCCCCCCAAAAGAGAGATTGACTTCTCAATTGATTTGGTGCCGAGAGCAACACTTGTCTCCCGAGCACCTTATCAAATGAGTCCCCCTGAATTGATGGAACTGAAAATGCAATTGCAAGAACTGTTAGAAAAAGGGTATATCAGACCGAGTGTGACTCCTTGGGGAGCACCAGTGCTGTTCGTGAAAAAGAAAGATGGAACTTTTAGGATGTGCATTGATTATCGCCAACTGAATAAGTTGACCATTAAAAATAGATACCCTTTGCCTAGAATTGATGATCTTTTTGATCAAGTGAGAGGAGATTCAGTATTTTCGAAGATTGATTTAAGGACTGGTTATCACCAGCTTAGAATTAAGGAAGAATACATCAGCAAAACAACCTTTCGAACTAGGTATGGTCACTACGAATTTGTAGTCCTACCGTTTGGTTTGACAAATGCTCCTGCCACATTTATGTGCCTAATGAATAGTGTGTTAAACAATTACTTGGATAAATTTGTCCTAGTGTTCATAGATGATATCTTAGTGTACTCAAAAAGTGAGGAGGAACATAAAGAACACTTGAGAATAGTATTGCAAACTTTGAAGGAAAACCAGCTATATGCCAAGTTTAGCAAATGTGAATTTTATAAAGATAAGATTCAATACTTGGGGCATATTATTTTTGAACAAGGCCTTGCTGTGGACCCTGAAAAGATAAAAGGTATTAAAGAATGGCCTGTTCCAATGGATGTTTCCTCAGTGAGGTCATTCATGGGGATTGCAGGCTATTATCGTAGATTTGTGGAAAGATTTTCTGCTATAGCCCATCCCATAACATCATTACAAAGGAAGGGTGTCAAGTTTGAGTGGACTAAAAAATGCCAAAACAGTTTTGACCAATTAAAACTGAAACTTACTACAGCCCCTATACTGAAGATTGCAGATCCTGATAAAGAATTTGTGGTATGTACGGATGCCTGCAGGGAGGGATTGGGAGGAGTCCTTTTGCAGGAAAATTTAGTTATTGCCTATGAATCTAGGAAACTGAAGATACATGAACAGAACTATAGCACCTATGATTTAGAATTAGCAGTTGTTATCCATGCTTTGAAAATGTGGAGACACTATCTCCTTGGAAAAAAATTTATATTGATGACTGATCATATTAGTCTCAAATATTTCTTTTCCCAAACTGATCTGAATACAAGACAGGCCATATGGTTGTCCTTTCTAAGTGAGTTTGACATGGATATAAAGCATATTAGGGGGAAAAAAAATAAAATTGCTGATGCTTTAAGTAGAAATGCTTTCCAAATTTCAAGTATCAGTGAAAGTAGTGCCCAGTTTGATTTAGAAGAGTTAGTGAAACATGCAGCAGACCAGGATCCCAATTATGAGAATATACAAGTGAAAATCTAGAAGAAGGAGATGGCTGATTTCACTCAGAACCAAAAAGGGCTAATATGTTATAAGAACAGATTACATATTCCAAATGTATCGTCCTTAAAGAGGGAAATTTTAGATGAATATCACAAATATCCGTATGCAGGACATCCAGGATATCAGAAAATGTTAACATCTTTGAAAAAGAAGTTGTTTTGGCCAGGAATGAAGAAATATGTAGCAGAATATTTAACTAGATGCATGGAATGTCAACTAGTCAAAGTTGAGCATCAACATCCGGCGGGTCTTTTGAACCCTTTGCCGATTGCAGAATGGAAGTGGGACACAGTTTCCATAGACTTTATAACAGGATTACCTAAAACCAAATACCAACATGATTCCGTGATGGTGGTAGTAGACACTTTAACAAAAGCTACCCATTTTATACCAGTGAAATCTACCTTTGGAACAGCTTAAGTAGCGAATGTGTTCCTGAAGGAGGTAGTAAGACTCCATGGGGTTCCAAATGTGATTGTTTCCGATTGAGATGCTAAGTTTACAACAGCTTTTTGGAAAGGGATATTTGGAGGGATGGGTACCAAGTTGAATTTTAGTACTGCTTACCACCCCAGACAGATGGTCAAACAGAAAGAACTCATCAAATTTTGGAGGACATGATGAGAATGTATGTGATGGATAGGCCATCAAAGTGGGAGGATTATTTGCATTTAGCTTAATTTTCTTATAATAATAGCTACCAATCCTCCATTAAAATGAGTCCATTTGAGGCACTGTATGGAAGGAAGTGTCGTACTCCTTTGAGCTGGAGTCAGCCGGAAGATAAACTAATGTTGGGACCAGATGCTTTACAAGAGATGGAAAGAATTGTCAAACAGATACAAAGAAACATCAAGACAGCACAAGATCGCCAGAAGAACTATGCTGATAAGAAAAGAGTGCACCGAGAGTTTAAAGTGGGAGAGCATGTATATTTGCATATTAAACCCAAAAAGAGCACCCTTTATGCTGGGAGTTGTGCTAAACTGGCTCCTAGATACTGTGGTCCTTGTGAAGTATTAGAAAGGGTGGGACTAGTGGCTTACAAGCTGGCCTTACCACCCCATGTTAGAGTTCATGATGTGTTTCATGTTTCGTTATTAAAAAGTTATATGCATGATGCTTCTCACATAGCTGATTGAAATGTTGCACAGGTGGAACCAGAAGGGGAGTTTCTGCTAGAACCGCTTCAAATATTGGAGCGAGAAGAAATTCAGTTGAGGAACCAAACGGTAGCAAGAGTAAAGGTGCAGTGGAAGCACTTTGCTGCTGAAGAAGATACCTGGGAAAGAGAAGCTGAAATGATGGAAAAATATCCATTTTTTATTTTCAAAATGAACTCTAGTAGTTGAATAACAACACCGAGAACGGTGTTTAGTTTCAGAGGGGGAATATGTAACACCCCCAATTCATGTGTTTGAATTTCAAAGCTAGACATTTGAACTTTAATCCTAAGGGGAGTGGACCCCAAAGGACAAGTATTTTGTGAATGTAATTAAATATTTAAATTGAGGAAAGGAATAAAATGATTGTGTGCAGATTGACCAAAATGAGATTTATGAGATCACTTGCTAAATCCATGAGGATGGATGAGGCAAATTCTTCCCCACAACCTTTTAAAAATCCTTGAAAGAAATTATTTTTAAATTTAGATTTTTGATGAAAAATATGAATTTCCCCAATGAGGAGGAAAGTAGTTGGGAAGAGGTAAAAAGTTGGAAAAGCTAAGGAAAAACATAAAATAGCTTTAAAGAATCCCTAAAATGGGAACCCTAGGCAAACAGGAAGAAAAGCATCCTGAGATTCTGGACGCAGAATTAGAAATAGGCTTTGGGGAATAACAACTTAAATAAGCTGCTCTTGTGCATATTAGAGGTTGATTTGTTCTAGGAGATGATCTCAGCTCGGGGGTGAGTTCTGGGAGACAGAAGGACTCTAAGGTTGGGAGGTTGGTCAATTGCATGAGTGGTATGTATCTAAATTTATTGATGTGTTTACTTCATATAGTATGAATTCTCTACATATAAAAGTTGACTATATATTAGAATATCAATTCTACATTTAACAGAATTAATCATTAGAAATTCACCTCTGAAATTCTGCATAGTTGTAGGAATTACATGTATTAGAAGAATTCATGAGAATATTTAAACCATAACTGGTTTAAATATGAGAATACATATTTCCCCAAAAGAAAATTTAATGATTTAACTTTAATCTGCTTCTGGTTTAGAAATTAATTCTAACATGTATACATAGAAAAAAAAAACAAAGGTAGCATGAGATGTATGTACAGTGGCTAAAAGTAGAATTAGGTGAGTGGTAAGTTGAGTTAGAATTAATTTGACTGAACCTAACATAAGGGTGATAGTAAATATGTCAACTATGCATAATGAAAGAAGAACAGAAACACCCACTCAGTATGTAATCACCCATCTTTATCAGTTAAACTATTATTAGAAGTAATTGTGTAAATTTCTACAAGAAATTAAGATTGAGACAAATATCTAAGAGGTAATATAAGAGAATTTTCAGAGTACCCTTATAATTATCATGACCAACTTTTATATCTACCTCGGTGGTAGAAGAAAGATAGACTTCAGACCATTAAGTATTGTGTATATATAGACACTACCAGTACATGCAAATAACTCTCTGCAGAACAGTACATGAATAGATGGGAATCCAGTCATTATAAAAGGGAAAAAAATAACTAGATATTATTATATATGTGACAAGTTAGTTCCTCAGTTACCTGCATAGAACTACTGTACCATTCTGTTTCATATAATTACATTACTCGGGTTATCTAAATTACCCAAAAAAAGGAAACTGTGAACTTGGACTGTAGGGTCTGCTTAATAGATTGGTGAAAGAAACTGAGAATATTATGCCAGAAGAATAAAACCATAGAATACATTCGGATATCTCAAATTAACTACAACAGAAGCTATATTCCCTTGGAATAGGAAACTCTATATGATAGTAATAAAATTAGCAGTCGATACTATACTAGAAAAAGAGTTCCAATAAACAAATATTCTGAACAAAAATTGTAGAGCTCGGACATAGAGATTTTGAATTGATGAGAACTATGATGTATTATACATAACGTTTCCAAGAAAGTCACACTGAAAAGCAGATAGCGAATTGAATTAAATACATAAATATACACATATAAATTTATGTGACAGGGAAGTCGGTTCCAGAATTGAAAACTATTAAAATCTCTTCCCTCGGCGGAGAAGTCAAACCAGCGTTATTACTCAAAACAAAAATTATTACAAGCTTATAACCCTGATATCCAAAATTCTCCAGTAGGAGATAAGGAAATTTAAAAAGGGTAAACTAGAACTTTCGTTCTCTGCGGAAATTGTACGAGTCACCAACCTGTGAGTAAGAAGGAAGATAGATTAATAGTCGAGCTAGACGCCTATAAGCCAAAGGATTAGCAGAGAGGTCGATAATCATTATGTACCTGCAACGAGTAAAAGATAGAGTACATAAGGGAAAATAAACGTGAATAATAACTACAACCTAAACGGGAAGTTAAACTACAAAAATGAAAACAACCATTTACATCTTACCTGACATTGAACTAAGGAAACTTGGGCAACGAAGACACTGAAACAAACAATTATGCCCAGCTGTTAGAAGTTGAGAAAAAAAAATCGAAATGTAGAAAGGCAGAGGTAATAGCAATGGGAAGGTTACGTCACCGAAAGGCAAAGGGATGGGTATACCTTCTTGGAAAAACCTTGCAACGTATCCAAACCCCATTAATGGAGTCCAATACGCATGAACGCCTAGGTCCTCAACGCTTACTGTAACTCACCGAAGAAAGAACGAGCATGATATTAAGACAAACACAAATTTCAGGTACACCGTCCAAATTGTTAAGTTCCAGCTCTGAACGTAGATATCTACTGATATAATTAAAACGCAGAGATAGAATGATGGGGAAATCGAACTGAAGAAATGATAGCTACAAAACCATCGTTACCTGAGATGAATAACGCGAAGGCATAGCTCTCACATAACTCCAGGAGGTGCGAGGAGCGATCTACATTAACGATTTCTCTTGGTTAGTAGGAGAAAAAAATGAAACAAATAAACTCTAGAACTGCTCTGTGAAAAAACCTTCATGCGACAGGCGAGCGACAAGCGAAAATGAAGTCGTTCATTGAACGATAAATTGTTATACCCCTGTGACCCTAGTCCCAGACAATCACCACCATACGCGTGGCGGAAGATGCCCAAAACTTCGAGCATTGGAAGATAGTAAGTCTCGAAACTTCACAAGAGGTCCAAGAAAAAAAAAAGATAAGTTTTAATGATCCATTTTAATGCATCGTACCATTCAACCTGAATTGGTGTGAGAAATAAAAGGAGGGGTACTCCCTATCCCGATGGTAGATTTGTCCCGTAGCATAGAACCAGAGCCACGCAAACTGGGAATGGATAACAAACCCTAGCGTAAACAAAAGTGCTGACGTGTGAAAGAAAGCCATGAATACAAGGTACGAAACCCTCACATCAACTTGAATGGCATCGAAACCATACATGAAGTGATATTACGTCGAGTTGATTTTGAACGATGAATAAGGGTGTAAGTGTCAAGCGCCAACATAGATTTCAGAGAAAACGATATGGTAAGGCTGCGAAGGCCGAATAGAACAACCCACTAACATAGTTACGTGAAAAAAATATATATATTATACAGTGGATATATATATATATATCTATATACCGAATTGAACAGTACTCCATTATATTAGAAAGAGATATAGGGGTATGGTGTATATACATGTTGAAGTTCTAAGAAGTCAACATGTTAATATAGATTATCACAATCTGGTAGGGGTGATTGTAGGCCCAGGTGTGTAAAATGAATACAAGGTACGAAACCCTCACATCAACTTGAATGGCATCGAAACCATACATGAAGTGATATTACGTCGAGTTGATTTTGAACGATGAATAAGGGTGTAAGTGTCAAGCGCCAACATAGATTTCAGAGAAAACGATATGGTAAGGCTGCGAAGGCCGAATAGAACAACCCACTAACATAGTTACGTGAAAAAAATATATATATTATACAGTGGATATATATATATATATCTATATACCGAATTGAACAGTACTCCATTATATTAGAAAGAGATATAGGGGTATGGTGTATATACATGTTGAAGTTCTAAGAAGTCAACATGTTAATATAGATTATCACAATCTGGTAGGGGTGATTGTAGGCCCAGGTGTGTAAAAATCAATTATACTACCAACTTAAGATTGAGGGTTGGATTCTCAAAATTATTCAACACCCGTACAACCAGAACTTAAAGGTTGATTTAAAATTAATAAAATTAATAAATTGGAGTGTGGAAATTAAAATAAAAGAGCAGCGCCGGGACTTCATTACACTTGCAATCGAGATGGAAGCTAGTACACAGTGATTTGAGTAGAATAATTATGTGGAAATGACAGATGTATTTAAGGAATGGTATAACCCATTTGTGGGAAATAAATCTGATAGGATACTGAAAAAAAAAAAAAATTTAGGAAAGTGAAAGGGGAGGTGTGACATTTATAAACTTCCATTAATGCATATAACCAAATAGAATACAATAAATAGCTTCGAGTCATGGTGGATTCTACGAGATTATTTAAATTACAAGTAAATTATTTAAGAATTGAAAATGAAAATATGTTAAAATGGATGGGAAAATAAATGCCTTATGGTGCAAAAATTTTAAATACAAATCTTTATCATCTATCTCTTTAATTAATCTAGATGGCCCACTTAACATGTTTTTAATTAATTTTTCCATGTTTTAGTAAGAAGAGCTTTTTGTTTTACATGGATTTTTATTTTAGAAAAAATACAATATGAAATTAATACTCATTACGGTAGACAAATAAAGGTCAATAAATGGATTCATTATTAACTTATATGGGATAGATGATTACATACGCAAATACCTGATTTAAAAAAAATAACAATAAAAAAATTATGGCTCATATGATACGATTTCAATTTATTTAAAAAAAAAAAATCTTCAAATAAAGTTCAAAGAAATAATTTATCTATGATAGTATCCAATCAAACTTTGATAGTCCACTTAGCAATCATTATCATTAATTATATGTTTTTATTTACAAATGCAAAATTATTTATAATAGATTTTTATCTCAAACAATAAATATCAGATTTATGCACTCATATTACTGCATTTTATAGGTAAAAGGTCAATAAAGAACATTGGGTGTTGTTGATTTTCTATATGATATATGATTTTAATTACAGCCATTAATTGACTGAAGTATATAAATTTATGTAAAATATGGATTGAGAAATCAGATATCTTATGCTTCAAACAGTTCAAATCATTTTCTTATGACACATTTCCCATTAGCCTGAATAGCCAATAGTGCTCGTAGTATTTATCAAGTAAATTATTATAATTTATTCAATAAGCATTGCACTTTTGTTTGCAATGAGCTCTATTTCAAAACTTATTTCACATTTAAATATGAGTATTATGCATATAAGTAAATATAAGTAAATAAAAATACAATCATGCCTTGATGGTTCGTGTAAGATGATTTCAATGGAAAATAATTCATTTAAGAACACACATACACACACATATTAGCAAAAAAAAAAAATGATACAAAAAAGTAATTGCAAAAATAATTATAAATAATAATAGAAATATATAACAATATAATTGACAATTCCCATTGTAATTTTTTTTTATTAATAAAAAGTTCTGATTTTTTTCCTAAAAAGAATTGAAATTGAAAATTCCCATATAAGATTTCAAAATATATAAAATCATACAAATTGATTAAGAAAAACTATGTTCAAATTGCATTCATAAATTGGAATTTACTTGTTAAAAAAATTATATAGAAAATTATCTTCATCCACTATAATCAAGTACATGTTCTATTGAACTTTCGAATGTACTCACATTTCTCTTTCATATGATGAAGTGTATTAAGAAAAGGGAATAAAATATGCATAAGCCAAGTATCTTGCTCTTTTCCTGTACAAGCTTTCATCAAGATGTGGTTTGATCGATATCCAATGAATTGAGAAGTATGCTTTGTTGTATCTATTAGAAATACATTTGATTCTTCATAATTATCTCCATATTGGTACCACACATCAGTCAACCTTTTCTCATAAAATTGTATTGTCCTCCCTGCATCTAATTTTGTTTGAAAATGACAATGAGACATGTTCCATGCGAATTTAAAGTCCTCTATATCAATATTTGATATTTCAGGTACTCATCGAATGTATTTGTTAGTGACATTTAATGTCCATATTGCAACATCATAATTTTTTAAGCAATATTTTAACAGTCTTGAATGAAACGGCCTTAAAAAATCAGACCTATCACCGAATTGTCAATCTGGTTCTCTTTGAATATAACAATTTTTTTCATCTTTGGTGTACGATTGGAAGAAAACTCCTTCCATTTCAAACATCAACAACATATTTTGACTTATAGTGATGCCCATTTGCATCCGCAACTGCACTACAACCACACGTATGATATTAACATATCTCCAATTCAACACGTTATTGCTTAATGATATACAAACCTAACATTTCAAAAATTTTGTTGATATTTATTATGAATTAACGACAATCACAAATTATAATTACTAGCACCAGTAAAGTGAACAAACGAATGATATGTTTACTTTATACGTACAACCTAATACCTTTATTTAATTTGTATGGAATAAGAAAGTCTTGTAGGATCACATTGACCCACCATTTATATCATTTATTTTAATTCTTATAATGATCTATTTAATTTTAATTGAAAAATATAATTACAATGGTTGCAATTAAACAAACTAATTATATATTAGTTTCCACATGTAATATAATACAATTTTTAAATTTCAAACCTACTTAATTATATGCTCTAGAATCTCTACTTTAGTTTCTTTTGGTGCTTCTTTTAGCAAAGATTCTGTGTCTATTCTTGGGGTTACATACATCCTAATATATTTTTTCAGCTTATATGAAATAAAAAAATTTATAAGAATGCAATGAACCATGATTTGCATTACTAATTTCAAATATTGTATAATGATAACTTAAACCAGAATTGAAAAAAATAATTGTAATGTTTCAATACAAATAGAACAATTATCTATTAATTTTTACATACAATCTAATCCATTGTAAAAATTTCTATAGCATGAGCAATTTTGATACGAAAACATTAAACAACGATTCAAATCAATAACTGTTATCAATACAATAATATCTCAGAAAAATAAAGAACATAAAATTATTGTATTATACTTTTGACAAACCAAATCAACAATTCTTTTATTAGTATTGTGAAATATAAGTCAACTTAAATTTAAAAGGGATACAAAATATAGTAATAATTCATGATGTCATACATATTATGACATGAAATAGACACCAATAATCTTAAGTTACTATTAGATGTTCTTGAAAATCCTTCAAAATAGCCCGCACATCTGTTGCCTTGCTGCATTTAATCAACATTCTCCATAGCTTTTCGATCAACCAATTATTCTCTTTATTTTTTCCAATGAATTAAGGGGCAAGAATCACATTTTCTGTTGGATTTCCTTGCATTCTCTCAAGTGAACAATCCACTATAATAATATGGTTGCATCATATTGGGTATGCATTTCCCACATTTTTTTCAATGATTTAGTGTGTATACAATTTTTTAGATTTTCAATGCCCTTATGTCCCTTTTTTGGTTTACACTCTAAAGCAGTCCACATAAACACAAGTTTACCTTGTATTTTTTCTGTAAATGAATTTTTTAGAACTCTTGTTGTGTTTTGTTTTGAAGCTTCCATCCAAATTACAATTTCAAAATATTCATTTTTGAAAGACATTTCAAAAAATGTATTCGCATGTGGATGAATCCAAAATAAATTTTTCTCTGTTTTGTAATCTGCATCAGTTCCCATTTTCTCAAAATGTCCTTTTTTTGTTGCTTCATCATCAATGTTATGGTAAAAAATGTCCCTTAATTCAAGAATAATTAATTTCTTTTCAGTTATTTCGGCTGCAATACAATAAAAAATAGTCTAGTCAAATCATTTTATTCTTGTTATAAAAAATACGAAAAAAAGTATTGAAACAATACACTTACCATGAGTGTTACTTTGACTACTTATAGATGAAACAATCTTCTATTTTATCATCTTCACGGAATATGGAGTTAAAAATATTAAATATTCAATTAAATATGATCAAATTATGTAATAAAATATATATTCAATATAAAATTCGCAATTAAAGAAAAGCCTTATCAATGTAACCTACGAAATACACATCCGCACACTTTCAACATTATTTTGATTGTTAGTTTTGTTATTTTTATTTTTTCCTATAATAAACATATACAATGTTATGGTATAGAAGCATTAGAATTTTAAGAATAATAAATGAAGAAAAAAACAAAAAGACAAGTAATAAGTACCTGATATGGAATTATCTTCATAATTATAACTTTGCACCTCATCATCATTTTTTTTCTCTTTATTTGTCTCTACATTAAACATATAAAATAGTTTTAATTGTGAAAATGAATGAAAATAATTAAATAATAAGTAAATCAAATGGGAAAATTACAAGTACCTGATATTATATTTTGTTCTTGATTATAACTTTATTTCTTAATCTTCGGATTATTCTCTTCATTCTTATTATTTGTCTCTATAATTTACAACGAATATGTTATAAATTGTGACAATGATTAATTGAATAAAAAAACAAAAAAAAAATAAACAACAAAGTTCGTGTTAACTACCTAGTATGATATCATTTGCTTGATGATAGCTTTGTTTCACATGCATTTGATCAATGTTTTTGTTCTCCTTGATTGTCACTATGATAAACATAAAAAAAATTATAAATTGTGACAATGAATAAAAGCATCAATCAACTATATGAACAATGAATCATATTTAATCATCCATACAATATTTTAGCCTTGCTTGTAGTTTTTTGGGACATTCCCTTGTCAATGGAATGGAATGAGAGAGAGAGAGAGAGACTAATACCTATTTCTATCACCATCATTTCATGGTCAATGTCTTGATTAATTCCTTTCTTCTCATAATTCTCTTTAATAGACATCCGAAAATGTAATAAATATGAAAATTAAATAAATTAATAAAGTAACATGAGCAATAACCAAAAAAATTATGTACCTGGTACAATAACATCTTCTCCTCCTATTTCCATCTCTAAATTTGTTTCAACATCATGTGCACTATATTTATTATTTGTTTGCTTCCCACTTTCATCATTCCCTACTTTAGAATCCCCATAATTATTCATTATAGTAAAAATTTTGAAAATTAAGAAATTTGAACAAAATAGTATCCAATGTATTAGAAGAGAAATAGAAAAGAAAATATAGTACCTGAATTTTCCAAGAAGCTAATGGATCCTTGGTTTGAGAGTTGAAAATATTTGTAACTATTCAACATTATTGTACTTTGTGATTCTATTTTCATAACACATGCAATTCTTCTTCTATATGTACAACAAGCCTTTTGACCCCGCATAAAGAGAAATAACCACTTTTTCATCACTGCATTGTTGATGTCTTTCCAATAAATCCTTCCAGAAATCGTAATCTCTCTCATTTTCATCAAGTGTACCTTCAAATGTGTGAGAGTATTTTGAAGCCTCGAACATTTTTAATTCTAAAGTATAGAAATGTATAGTCAAAACTATATCATAACTATAATTATTTTGGGAATTATATTCATAAATTCCAGTAGTCATTTAATATTTGAACTTGGAGTTCTATATGAAAATTTCCAAAGTTTGACGTACATCATTACAAAACCAAATTTCTTCTAAGAGAACTGTAGTAAAGTCATTCAACTCATTTTTTTCGAATAAGAAATAGAACAAATTCAATATAATAGCTCTTGTGGAATGTTTATTTTTTCAAAGTCATTGTATCCAGATCAATAAGGTTAGTATGTAAAAATGGCTGCAACTGACATGGAAAAGAGTGCAAAAATGTTGACAAAATATTAGGCGCTCTAAAATGACAACCAAATTCAAAATTGTTGTCAATCTGTTGAATGTTTGTTGATTATTTTATCATACTGTCAAGGACTCCACATGCTTGTTTAGATAGGGAATCTATATTTGTATTTCATGTTCCTTTTAGATAAGTAGACCCCTCCACAATTTTACAGAAATTGGAAAATATGAGCTCATTAATTTCATAATTCTCAATAATATTGAATGTGGTAAGAGTCTTATCATGCAATTTCTCATCATGACTTTGACAATATGTAACCATTGCATCCAATATAGTTCTATTGGTTTTCAATATAGAACAATAATATTTTAATTTGATGGCATCTATTGGATGATTGGGTGGAATAGAAAACCAAGTGGTTCCATTCAATAACTTTTCTACTACTAAACCGATTTCTTCTATGGTTAATCCCTGAAGGGGATGAAAAGTAGCAATTTTTAAACTGTGTAGATTGTTCTTCTTGTAGTTCTCAAAATCAGGTCAGCTTGGAGAACACTTTAATGTTCCTAGTTGGTAACAATTAAAGATAATGACCCACTTATCCCAAATATCTTGATCAAGATATAAGAGAATTTTTTTATCAGAAAAATTTGTAATTGGACAGTCGATGAAGGAGCACAACAATTCATCATCGACCTAATAAAATCACATATAAAATAATAAAAATTCGATGTAGATATGAAATTAAAAAATTATTAAACTAATGTCAATTCATTACAAACATGAGAAATAATGACACATATTATTGAATTTAAATGTTAAATGCAAAAATATTAAAATAATGTATCTTGTCTTCAGTTGTCTTGGAACATCCAATCCTCCTTTTCTTTAATTTGTCATTGGAAATTAAGAAATTTCTTGTTGATAAAAAACAATCAATAAATGGAGTTTTGTAGAATACCTTATTGGTAGAATTTAGTTGAGAACAAATGCAAATCACCTCAACGAGTTCAACTAATGGATGCAAGAATCGAGCATTGTGTTTTTTATATTTTTGTTTCACCTCCATAGATACATTATATTAATGATTTGATAAAATTTATTTCGCTTCTTGAATGGTGTGTTGGCCATCAACTATCCAAAAATTGATATTCTTAGCATCTAAATCTGTCTCATTTATAATTTTGATAGATTTCACTAATGGACCGGACTCATTGATGTCAAATGGAGTCAGAAGAGCATCAGGCAATGAGGTTTGAAATTTCTCTAGGAATGATTTCACTAATACTTAAACATTTAAATCATCTTGTGATCTCATTTTAAACACTTTGGGGGTTTCTCTACATCTTACAACATCCACCTTTCTACTAAAGGTGTTTGAAAATAGATAGCAATGCTTGAAAGTTTCATGAATTTCATCACATTGATCTGCAAGTTTTGTTGTCTCAAATTCAACTTTCCTAGCTTTTTGAAATTTTGTAGGTTTGAAATCACTTTCACTAATGTTCTCTTCTAATTCAGATAAATATACTCTTCTCAAAGCAAGTAAATTACAACCGAGTTTATCATCTGGTATATTGTCAAGAATTTTTTCTTTTTTTTGTAAATAAAGAAGTACATATGATGTTTTTTACATCATACATAGCGGTATCTTAGAACTATAGTGATCTATTCTAAAGAATCTATGCAACTTTTCAATCTAGATGCACCAAAATTATCATATTTATCCAACTTAAACATTGAATTCTTTATCATATTTGGTGAATTTTTACTTGTAGCTTCAATCAAATCTCGTCTAAATTTTGTATACTCCACTTGACAAGAAATTAATTTTACATCATTTTTTTTAATCACCTCCACTTGAAAGTCAATGTCATTTTCATTGTAAGCATAGAAATTAATAATTATTCCTAATATCTCGGGTTCTTTTTCATCGATCGATCCAAATAGGTAAATATGAGGATACATATTCATGGGAGTTTCTATTTGGACATACCAATCTTGCACAAAGTCATATTTATTAGATGTGTTGTATTTTTTAATCATTTCAAAGGTATAAGTTGAAAGTGTTATTGATACTTCCATTTGAGTTGATTTTTTTTCTTAGATGATGACTGTAACATTTCACTTGCTTTGGTGCCAACTGATTCTGCATACAAAAATGAAAAATTATTTGCATAAATCAAAATGAAATTAAAAGTTCAAAATTTTTCATGTAATGATAATTTAAAATTTACAAGACCACCTAACCTAACCATTTATAAGAGATTATACTTAAAATATAAAACAACCATACCAATTAAAGGAGACGTTGTTTATATATCACATGTTATTCATTTTCTCTTCACTCCTTTACTTGGATTGTCAAGCACACGAGATTCCACAGCTTATGAAAAAAAAAAAAAAAAAATACCAAATATTATTAACTAACCTTATAATACACTATTTTCTTTACATACACACTAATAAAGGAGTACATGTGTTATGCAATTTTACTATATGACACCAAAAGTAATCACCTATCTAAAATTGTGAGGAAAAACAAAATTATAAGAGAGTATACATAAATTATAAAACAACCATACCAATTGAAGGAGAAATTTTTTGTATATCACTTGTTTTTCACATTTTCTTCACTCCTTTACTTGGAATTTTAGGGACACGAGACTCCACAACTTATGAAAAAAAATAAAAAATTATGGAGGGCATGAAATACAAAATATTATTAAACAACCTTAATCACAAAGCTAAAATTGTTAGGAAAATCAAAATACCCATGTTAGTATGGGGTTTCCACATTAAAACCCACTCCTACCGCTATTTGCATGTGTTTTTGTGTAAAAGTGGATTTTTAATGTGGAAAATCGAACTAACATGGTGTATTTCAATTTTCATAGCAATATTTTTTAGGAGATCATTCAATAATAAATCAAAATTCATCAAGTTGTAAATTGCATACTAGAATTTTGTCAAATTATTTGAAAATGAATACCGAATAGATTTTTAGACTCTCACATTTTGTACCATAGTTCTTAGAGTCTGCAAACATTTGTAAGAATTTATAATGGTAAAAATTGGAATGAATTAAAAAACAATATAAATTCATATTATATAACATCTCATTTCATACATATGCACAAAAGCAAAGAAGCTCAAAGCATATGCAATTTTTCTTAAAAAATAAGGATAAAATGAACTTCATTAATCAACAATCATTTATTAGCAACCATTGTAACAAAGTACATGCTAATTTTAAAATTTTCATACCATTTAAAGATTTTGGTGTTGTATTTGGTGAACTTCCTTTTTCCTTTGATGATTCTTTTGAATTTCCACGAGCTTCATGGTCCATGGTTTCTGAAAATGAAGTAAGAAAATATTATCATAGTTTCAAATTATCAAAGAAAATATGAATTTATAAATACTATGAATACTTGCATCATTGTATGTGTAACAAAATGAACAAGAAAAATAACAAGTGTATAACTCACAATAATAGCTAATCATCGTGTTCATTAGAGAAAAAGCACCACCCCTAAATAATTTATTATGTTCTTTTAATTGTGCCTATAAGAAAGCTAGCACCTCCTATATTTCTTTCTAGTACAAGCATTAAGCAAATTACCAGGAGACAACAATAAACTGTGAATAAATAACAACAATAGTTATGTTAATTGTGTCTATAAGAAAGCTAGCACCTACTAGTTTTCCTTCTAGTACAAGTATTTAGCACGTTACCAAGAGACAAAAATACACTGTGAATAAATAACAACAATAGTAGATACTACAACAACATCATGTTTACACAAAATTCATTAATCAACAATCATTTATTAGCAACCATTGTAGCTACAGACTAATTTTAAAAATGTCCTACCATTTAGAGATTTTGGTGTTGTATTTGGTGAATTTCCTTTTTCCTTTGATGATTCCTTTGAATTCCCACTAGCTTCATGGTCCATAGTTTCTGAAAATAAAGTAAGAAACTATTATCATAGTTTCAAATTATCGAAGAAAATATGAATTTATAAATAATACCACTACTTGCATCATTGTATGTGTAACAAAATGAACAAGAACAATAACAAGTGTAGAACTCACAATAATAGCTAATCATGATGTTGATTAGAGAAAAGGCACCACCCCTAAATAATTTATTATGTTCTTTTAATTGTGTTTATCAGAAAGCTAGCACCTACTACCTTTCCTTCTAGTACAAGAATTAAGCACGTTACCAAGAGACAACAATACACTGTGAATAAATAACAACAATAGTTCTTTTAATTGTGTTTATAATAAAGCTAGCATTTGCTATTTTTCCTTTTAGTACAAGCATTAAGCACATTACCAAGAGACAAAAATACACTGTGAATAAATAACAACAATAGTATATGCTACAACAACATCATGCTTACACGAAATTTATCTTTTATAGTCATGTATATTCTTAGTTTTATATAGAGACCATTAAAAGGCAAACACATTGAAGAAATTTTTCTATCACATACAAGTCTTTGCAAACAAAATTGCATTATAAAGAAAATCTAGTGCATGATGAAATTCCTTCTATCACAAACACAAACACATTGTCAAAAAAACATTGCAACAATAATCTTTCCTAGGACATCTCCATGCTTGCAAAATTTATCCTTACTTTTTGAAGACAACAAATTTTTATTCCATGCCTACGTAGATCGTTGTTCCAATATAAGAAATGTTAAACCCTCAAATGATTTGAAGGCCCTTTGTATGGAATATTTGGTCTAGGAATGAAATATGGGAAAACTAGAAGCATGTTTCCAACAACAATATTGCATTGTGAAAAAAAATTAAATGAATTAAAAAACAATGTGAATTCATATTCTATGACATCTCATTTAAAAAATAAGAATAACATGAACTTCATTAATCAATAATCATTTATTGGCAACCATTGTAACAAAGTACAAACTAATTTTAAAATTTTCATACCATTTAAAGATTTTGATGTTGTATTTGGTGAACTTCCTTTTTCCTTGGACAATTCCTTTGAATTCCCGCTAGCTTGGGGGTCCATGGTTTCTGAAAATAAAGTAAGAAACTATTATCATAGTTTCAAATTATCAAAGAAAATATGAATTTATAAATACTACCACTACTTGCATCATTGTACTTGTAACAAAATGAAAAAAAACAATAACAAGTGTAGAACTCACAATAATAGCTAATCGTGGTGTTGATTAGAAAAAGGGTGCCACCCCTAAATAATTTATTATCTTATTTTAATTGTTTCCATAAGAAAGCTAGCACCTGCTAGATTTTCTTCTTTCTCAAGAATTATTAAGCACACTACCAAAAGATAACAATATAAGATACTACAAAAAAATCATGTTTATACAAAATTTATCTTTGAGTCATGTATATTCTTAGTTTTCCATAGAGACTGTGAAAAGGAAAACACATTGAAGAATTTTTTCTATCACATACAAGACATTTACAACAACATTACATTGTATAGTAAATCTAGTGCATGATGAAATTACTTCTATCACAAACACAAACACATTTTCAAATAAAACATTGCAACAATAATATTTCCTAGGACATCTCCATGCTTGTGAAATTTGTCCTTGCTTTTTGAAGACAATCAGGTTTTAGTCCATGCCTATGTAGATTGTTGTTACAATATAAGAAATGGTAAACCCTTAAATGATTAGAAGGCCCTTTTTATGGAATATGCGGTCTAAGAATGAAATATGGGACAAATAGAAGAATGTTTCCAACAACATTGCATTGTGAAAAAAAGCATTCTATATTACCCTCTATCACAAACATAAGCACATTTTCAATAAAAATGTTGCAAGGTGAAAGAGATCTAACGCATGTTAAATTTCATTTTAGCATAAAAACAAACACTTAAGAACATTGTACAGTAAAATAAATCTAGCATTTGGTAGAATTACTTCTAGAAAAAACACGAGCACATTTCCAACAACAATATTGCTAACAAAATTAAATGAATCACATGCTAGATTTGTTTGTAATAAAGACATGAGAACATTTCCAATAACAACATTGCTAGGTGAAATAACTTTAAGAATGCCACATTTCCTTCTAGAATAAGTAAAAGCTCACATCAACATTGCAAGAGTATAATAAATCTAACATGTGATCGATTTTCTTCCAACACAAACACAAACACGTTTCAAATTGAAATAAATCTAACACGTGCTATATTTCCTTCTAGCACATAACAACATTGAAGCATAGAAGAAATCTAGCACATGCTATAGATTTATTTCTATCACAAACAAAATGACATTCAAAGGTAAGGGAAACATAATGTGTGCTATATTTTCTTCTAGCCCCACCATAAGTGTGTTACCAATAACAAAATTATAAGGTGAAATAAATCTAATGTGTGTAAGATTTCCTTCTAGCATAAAGACAAGCACACAAGCCCATTATAAGGTGAAAGAATTCTAGTGCATGCTAGATTTTCTTCTAGCAAAAAAACAACCATGTTGAAAACAACAACATTATAGGGCAAAGGAAATCTAACATGTGCTAGATTTCCTTATAGCACAACACAAGCACATTATAAGATGAAACAAATCTAGGATGTGCTAGATTTCCTTCTAGCACATACATAAGAACATAACAACATTGTAGGGTTAAATAAATCTAACACATGCAAAATTTACTTCTAGCACAAGCTAAAGCACATTGCCAATAACAACATTGCAGGAAAAGAAATATAACATGTGCTAAATTTCCTTCTAACATATTCACATGCATATTTCGATTAAAAACATTGCAAGGTCAAACAATCTACCATATTTCCTTCTAGCACAAACAACCAGATTCCTTACCACAACATGGCATCCTGAAACAAATCTAGCGTGTCCTAAATTTCCTTCTAGCTCAAACCAAAACATAAAAACATTTTAGGGTTAAATAAATCTAACACATGCAAAATTTACTTCTAGGAAAAGCTAAAGCACATTGCCAATACAACATTGCGAGAAAAGAAATCTAACATGTGCTAAATTTCCTTCTAACATAGTCACATGCATATTTCCAATAACAACATTGCAAGGTCAAATAATCTAGCATATTTCCTTCTAGCACAAACAACTAGATTGCCAACCACAACATGGAATTTTGAACAAATCTAGCGTGTGCTAAATTTCCTTCTAGCTCAAACCCAAAAATAGCAACATTGAAGGGTTAAATAAATATAACACATGCAAAATTTACTTCTAGCACAAGCTAAAGCACATTGCCAATAAAAACATTGCAAGAAAATAAATCTAACATGTGCTAAATTTCCTTCTAACAGAGTCACATGCATATTTCCAATAACAACATTGCAAGGTCAAAGAATCTAGCACAAACAACCAGATTGCCAACCACAACATGGCATTCTGAAACAAATATAGCACATGCTAAATTTCCTTCTAGCTCAAACTCAAACACAACAACATTGTAGGGTTAAATAAATCTAACACATGCAAAATTTACTTCTACCACAAGTTAAAGCACATTGCCAATAACAAAAATGTAAGAAAAGAAATCTAACATGTGCTAAATTTCCTTCTAACATAGTCACATGCATATTTCCAATAACAACATTGCAAGGTAAAAGAATCTAGCATATTTCCTTCTAGCACAAACCACAAGATTGCCAACCACAACATGGCATTCTGAAACAAATCTAGCATGTGCTAAATTTCCTTCTAGCTCAAACCCATACACAACCACATTGTAGGGTTTAATAAATCTAACACATGCAAAATTTACTTCTAGCACAAGCTAAAGCACATTTCCAATAACAACATTGCAAGGTCAAAGAATCTAGCATATTCCCTTCCACCACAAACAACTATATTGCCAACCACAACATGGCATTCTGAAACAAATCTAGCGCATGCTAAATTTATTTCTAGCTCAAACCAAAACATAACAACATTGTAGGGTCAAATAAAACTAACACATGAAAAATTTACTTCTAGCACAAGCTAAAACACATTTCCAATAACAACATTACAATAAAAGAAATCTAACATGTGCTAAATTTCATTCTCACACAGTCACATGCATGTTTCCAATAACAACATTGCAAGGTCAAAGAATCTAGCATATTTCCTTCTAGCGCAAACAACCAGATTGCCAACCACAACATGGAATTCTGAAACAAATCTAGTGCGTACTAAATTTCCTTCTAAGTCAAACCCAAACATAACAACATTATAGGGTTAAATAAATCTAACATGTGCTAGAAGGAAATATAGCATGTGTTAGATTTTCTTCTAGCAAAAAAACAAGCATGTTGACAAAAACAAACCTATAGGGCAAAGAAATCTAACATATGCTGGATTTCCTTAGAGGACAACACAAGCACATTATAAGATGAAACAAATATATAATGTGCTAGGTTTCCTTCTAGCATACACATACAAACATAAGAACATTGTAGGGTTAAATAAATCTAACACATGAAAAATTTACTTCTAGCACAAGATAAAGCACCTTTCCAATAACAACATTGCAAGAAAAGAAATCTAACATGTGCTAAATTTCCTTTTAACATAGTCACATGCATATTTCCAATAACAACATTGCAAGGTCAACTAATCTAGCACATTTCCTTCTAGCACAAACAACCAAATTTCCAACCACAGCATGGAATTCTGAAACAAATCTAGCGTGTGCTAAATTTCCTTCTAGATCAAACCCAAACATAACAACATTTTAGGGTTAAATAAATATAGCACATGCAAAATTTACTTCTAGCACAAGCTAAAGCACATTTCCAATAAAAACATTGCAAGAAAAGAAATCTAACATGTGCTAAAGTTCCTTCTAATAGAGTCACATGCATATTTGCAATAACAACATTGCAACGTAAAAGAATCTATTATATTTCCTTCTAGCACAAACAGCCAGTTTTCCAACCACAACATGGTATTCTAAAACAAATCTAGCATGTGCTAAATTTCCTTCTAGCTCAAACTCAAACATAACAACATTGTAGGGTTAAATAAATCTAACACATTTAAAATTTACTTCTACCACAAGCTAAAGCACATTGCAAATAACAACAATGCAAGAAAGGAAATCTAACATGTGCTAAATTTCCTTCTAACATAGTCACATGCGTATTTCCAATAACAACATTGTAAGGTAAAAGAATCTAGCATATTTCCTTTTAGCACAAACCACCAGATTGCCAACCACAACATGGCATTCTGAAACAAATCTATCGTGTGCTAAATTTCCTTCTAGCTCATACCCATACATAAAAACATTTTAGGGTTAAATAAATCTAACACATGCAAAATTTACTTCTAGCACAAGCTAAAGCACATTGCCAATAACAACATTGCAAGAAAATAAATATAACATGTGCTAAATTTCCTTCTAACATAGTCACATGCATATTTCCAATAAAAACATTGCTAGGTCAAAGAATCTAGCATGTTTCCTTCTAGCACAGACAACTAAATTTCCAACCACAACATGGCATTCTGAAACAAATCTAGCGCGTGCTAAATTTCCTTCTAGCTCAAACCAAAACATAACAACATTGTAGGGTTAAATAAATCTAACAAATGAAAATTTTACTTCTAGCACAAGATAAATCAAATTGCCAATAACAACGTTGCAGGAAAAGAAATCTAACATGTGCTAAATTTCCTTCTAACATTGTCACATGCATATTTCCAATAACAACATTGCAAGGTCAAAGAATCCAGCATATTTTCTTATAGCACAAACAACCAGATTTCCAACCACAAGATGGCATTCTGAAACAAATATACTATGTGCTAAATTTCCTTCTAGGTCAAACCCAAACATAACAACATTATAGGGTTAAATAAATCTAACATGTGCTAGAAGGAAATATAGCACGTGTTAGATTTTATTCTAGCAAAAAAACAAGCATGTTGACAACAACAACATTATAGGGCAAAGGAAATCTAACATGTGCTAGATTTCCTTACAGCACAACACAAGAACATTATAAGATGAAACAAATCTAGGATGTGCTATATTTTCTTCTAGCGCACACATATGAACATAAGAACATTGTAGGGTTAAATAAATCTAACACATGCAAAATTTACTTCTAGCACAAGATAAAGCACATTTCCAATAACAACATTGGAAGAAAAGAAATCTAACATGTGCTAGATTTCCTTCTAACATAGTCACATATATATTTCCTATATCAACATTGCAAGGTCAAAAAATCCATCATATTTCCTTCTAGCACAAACAACCAGATTTCCAACCACAATATGGCATTCTAAAACAAATCTAGCGCGTGCTAAATTTCCTTCTAGGTCAAACCCAAACATAAAAACATTGTAGGGTTAAACAAATCTAACACATGCAAAATTTACTTCTAGCACAAGCTAAAGCAAATTTCCAATAACAACATTGCAAGAAAAGAAATCTAACATGTGCTAAATTTGCTTTTAACATAGTCACATGCATATTTCCAATAACAACATTGCAAGGTCAAAGAATCTAGCATATTTCCTTCTAGCACAAACAACCAGATTGCCAACCATAACATGGAATTATGACAGAAATCTAGCGCGTGCTAAATTTCCTTCTATCTCAAACCCAAACACATTGTCAATAAAAAATTTTCAAGTTGAATTCTGATGCGTGCTAAATTTCCTTGTAGCACAAACACAAGCACATAACAAACATTGTAAGGAAAAAAATATCTAGCATGTGCTATATTTATTTTTAGCAAAAACTCAAGCTTATTTCTAATAACAACATCATCAAGAAAAATAAATTTAACACATGCTATATTTCATTCTATCATAAATGAAAGTGAATTTCTAATAACAACATTGTAAGATGAAAAAAGTATAATGAGTGATATATTTCCTTCTAGCATAAATAAGGGCACATTATCGATAACACCATTGCAAGGTGAAGGAAATCTAACCCATGATAATTTTTCCTATAGCAAAAACATAAGCACATAACAACATGGCAGGGTTAAAGAAATCTAGCTCGTGCTAGATTTACTTTTAGCAGAATCACAAGTATATTTCCAAAAGAAATATTGCAGGGAAAAAAGAAATCTATTTTGTGCTAGATTTTTTTCTATCATAGACACAAGGAATTCTCAATAGCAACTTTGAAAGGTGAAAGAAATCTAACATGTGCTAGATTTATTTTTAGTAGAAAGACAAGCATATTACCAAAAACAGAGGTGCATGCCAAAAGAAAACTAGGACCTATTAAATTTTCTTCTACGAAAAACACAAACACAATGGAAATAATAACATTACAAGGGGAATGGAATCTAACGTGTGCTACATTTCATTTTAGCACAAACAACCAGATTTTCAACAAAAATTAGAAATTAGAAACCTTTGCAGGCTTTGTGGATTTTTCTCCATGAAGCTACATAGAAAATGTAATAGCAATTGTTTTGAAAAGGAAACCAACCATGCCGATTTACTCGTATGTAACTCGGGGTTGGGTTCTAGTGGCTTGGTAGAGCACTAACTCATTTAACACAGGGGTCTGGCCAGATAATGTTGGACCACTTTCATGAATGTCTAAATCTTATCTTGTGAGGACAATGTAAATATCCTGCATTTAGTAAAAAAATTGAACCAACATAATATAAATTTGGAGCAGGTGCTTGCATATTTAACACTGGTTTTGTTGGGTAGTAGTGTAGTGTAGATACGCCTATGTTAATATGGCTTGTTTGAGTATGAAGAGCTACTGTTTCTCCATTTTGGCTCTGTGCATCTCAAATTCCATAGAGGTGAATACATTTCAGCTATGGGAAGGGGTTGATAGAGGAAGATGGTTAAACATGTCAATGTATTGGTCTTACATTATTGTTGCCTATAATGGTAATTTGATAGCTATAATACTAATGGCCCAAACAATATTTCAACTACTTCAAATAATTAGTAACTATTGGGTGGCGTGGGCAACCCCTACAAAGGGAAATGAGAGTTCCCTTGTTAGAAACTCCCTTCTCATCTCATTTATGTTGCTTTGAAATTAACCAGCTCTTCATGTGTTCTTGTGAGCTTTGTGGTTCTTTCACTGGTTGAACTTAAAACTAGCAATGATCTTTTCGGTAATCTGTACAATTGATGCAACTCCATTTGGGTGAATACTAAATCAGACATCAACTAATCAGAGTGCAATTGACACATTGATTCCTACACAACTAGGAGCTTTGGTTTCTGTTTTTATACAACTTTTGGGGATCATTGTAATCATGTCTTACATTTCTTGGAAGAAATTCATTGTGTTTATACCAGTGGGTTCAACTTGTATATGGAATCATGAATATTACATATCATCAACTAGGGAAGTGGCTCAGTTGTCATTAGCTTCTAGAGCTCCAATCGTATAAAATTTTGGAGAATCAATCTCTGGAGCAGCCACCATTAGAAGTTTTGACCAGGATTCTTGGTTCATGGAGAGAAATCTCTAATCGATTGATATGTATACTAGACCTAATCTCCACAATGTTGGGGCTAATGCATGGATTTGTATTCTGATAGATTTACTATCAAATCTTGCATTTGCATTCTCTATAATATTCCTAATGGAAATTTAAAATGATAAGCAAAGCATGCATAGTAAAAAAAACAAACACACAAATTTTACAACATATTAAACACCCAAAAATCTCGATAAATTGCGTGATTTGAGCCACTCTATTAATATAAATTTTGGGTACAAAGGGGTAAGATGAAAAAGCATGCACCTAGGCTTGCCCAAGGCAAGCTAACAATGCCTAGGTGATGAAATCGACTACTCTAACATGCAATGTGGTTGTACCCCATAAACTCACCGCTAACCCAGTGAAAGATTGCATTGTTGGATGTAAAAAATGGTTGTTAGGGTCTCCTCTGGTGCTTAGAAAATTCTAGGAAATTAACCTTAGGCTCTCCTTCAATAACCCACAAAAACCCACGAAGGAATCAACCAAATGTTGACCTCAGAATTTTAGTCCAGTTTCCCCCTAGCTCCTCTAAGTGTTGGCAGAGTTGGGACCCCTATTTGACCAAGAGAATCTACCCAAAACATTCTGCCAAACTATTTATGAGCTCCTTGTCAAAAAACCAGAAAAAAGCTAGAAAGGGCTTGCTCTAGTTTTGATGCTCCAAAATTGACCTCAAAATGCTTGGCCCTCCTCCACAACTAGATGCTCGGCTTGCTACTCCACCAAAATGCTGGAAAATGACCCATGATTTCCCCCAATCTAATTTCAAACAACCCCAGCTCCTCAATCTCTTTCACAAGCCAATTGTTGGCTTTGCCTCATCAACTCCTCCAAGAGCCAGGCTTGTGTACTTTCCCCTTTTTGCATCATTGGAGTGTCTCTAAGCTCACCAATCAGTGTGCATGTGATTCTGACACCTTCATGATCTTGCTAGCTTCCCCACGGTTGGGCAAGATTATGCTTTTATACCATTGTAATATTCCTAATTGAAATTTAAAATGATAAGCAAACCAAGCATAGTAAAAAAAAAAACACGCATAATTTACAACACATTAAACATGAAGAAATATCCAATAATTGTGCTGAGCTGAGTCATTTTATTAATAAAAATTTTGGGTACAAAGGTAAGAGCAGAAAACATGCACTTGGTCTTACCCAAGGAAACCTAACAATGCCCATGTGATGAAATTGGCTACTCTAACATGCAATATGGTTGTCCCCAACAATCTCTACATTGACCCAGTGAAAAACTGCACTGCTAACTGTGAAAAATGGTTGTTAGGGCCTCATTGGGTGCCCAGAAAATTTCTAGAGATTAACCTTAGGTTGTGCTCCAATAACCCACAAAAAACCATGAAGGAATTGGCCAAATGTTGACCTCTAAAATTTTGGCCCAATTTCCCTACTGGCTGAGTTGGCACCAAAATGGTATAAAATCCCTCACAGTTTCCTTTCCTGCCTCCTAACTGAACCATAAATGTGTGGTATCCTCCCAGCTACCAAAGATGTGTAGAATTTTCCTCCCTGGGGTGGCATTCGTGGTCCACCAAAGAAGAGGGTGACTTGGCCCCCACGAAATACTGCATAGTTCCTGGGCAATATGATGTGGGCCCCTGCTCCAAAAATTCATACTGTTGTGGAAATACCCCCTGATCTTGAAAATACTTCTTTTTTTTCTTGTAATTTGGTCAAGGAATGCTTCAACGATACTGTAGCCCCTATCTCCGACACGACTCTCCAACAAGAACTGTGTGGGTCCTTTCTTGTATCCCAGCTAAACTTGAAATGTGTGGTATCCTCCCAGCTACAAAATATTATTATAATTTGCCTCCTTAGAGTGGCAGTTGTGGTTTGCCAAAGAATATGGTGAGGTTTCCCTTTGGAAACCTCTACTGCTAAACAACACGTGTGACTCAGTTGAATAGCTTGAGCAACAATGTGTAGAATGAAAAATTATCAAAAGGTACTCAATGTTGCCTTCAACCCTCTATTTACAATTGTTGCTTCGCCTTTCCTTGGGGGTCCCTCATCAAAATATTTTGATCTCCTTTCCACAAAATCAATTATTCCTTTAGGGGTGGCGCCCACATTCCACAAAGGTTGATATTTTCTATTTCTACTAACTCCCATGTACCAAAAATGCCTCAATTTCTCAGATTACAAAATTGTGCTATGTTTGGCACTCCCCTAATAAAATTCATTAATCCTATTAAATGAAAAATCAAAATTGGTGATATTACATTATTTTTGGTGTTCCTCATTTGCTCGCTTGGAGTTGTAATTAGACCAAGAATTGCAAGGTTGACAATAACATATGGTCTAAATCTGAATATGATACAAACTTGGCTAACATGATCTCTTTGTTTTTTGGAGACCAATATTATCTCAATGGAGAGAATAATGCAATATTCATGTATTCCCACCGAGCCACCATTGATCATGGAGAATTGTAGACAAAATCCAACTGTCGATCTAGAGTAATAATGGATCTATCTGATTTACAGGTGCATTATGGGCCACATCTTTTGTTTCTCTTGAAAGGCCTTACATGCACTTTACCTGGAGGTACAAGGAGGCAGTTGTGGGGCAGATAGAAAGTGGAAAATGTACTCTCATTCAATCCATTTTTGGCATTGTGGAACCAACAAAGGGATTTATGGAGTCAACATCTCAACAATAGGCCTCCATGAGCTAATATCCAAAATTAAGAATTATTCCCCAAGAACCAACAATGTCTGGGGCAATATAAGAAATAATTTGGATCCTTAGGAAGACTGCTTGGATGATGATATTTGGGAGGCTTTGGAAAAGTGCCAATTTGGTGAAATTATAAAATAAATTTGATTCCTCAGTGCTTGAGAATGGAGGAAACTAGTGTGTGGGTCAATGTGAGCTTGTCTGTTTATTTTATTATGGCAGAGGTGTATCCCTTGTCCCACAAACAAGGAAGTATCGTACACCAATATGGTGTCTATTTTAGTCATGACCTTAAAATTGTATAATAATAATAATAATTTACATGCTTCAAATCACCAAATCATCTAATAAAATTTTCCAAAACCTTTTATCTTCTGAACACATAAATAACCATGAAAATTTTAATCCACTCTTACATAAATCCATTAGAAGGAGCCCCTGTGCGAGAAAGTAACTCTTCTATCCATCCATATATAAAATTCAAATCCACATGTTTTAATTCATTGTAGTTGAAATATCTCAGAAAGAGATTACAAACTGGGACTTGCTTTACAACATGATATGTTTATCCATCCCAAAAAGAACTTTTGTAAACTCCGTGACACCATAAATGTCTTCTCCAACTAGCTCTAGAAATTATCCTCTTACTTAGAGGACACAATATTGTTTCAAATGCTATTGCAATTACATTTTTGAAAACTATCTGGATTTATTTGTGGTATGGGAGGCAAGCGATGCTTAATCCATAGGTTCAATAAATTGCATGTATACACCCTCAAATCATGTAAGGACTATCCTCATTCTTCTTGAAAAATGGTGTTGTATCGCCTTAGATGGTAGTGCTTTAATTGATGGGGAGAAAATGATTTTTAAAAATGAATATTTAAAGCCTGTATGTGCTGATATACATCCAATGTTGGTGTTGGAAGAATTGATTTCATACCTTATTCACCATGCTATATACCTATGACTTCAACCTTTTTACAAACTCACATTCCAAACTCTTTCTACTAGTAGTTTACAGGACAAGACCAAATTATTGTGGCCATGCATAATAGTTCTATAATTCTTTCCTGTCTTCCTTAGCATACTGACAGCAATATCCATATTTATGCACCTTATCAAACAATGGAAATCAGGGATGATGTGTGATAGGAAAATTTTCCATCATTACTCAACACCCAAAAAACATTTTTTAGTTTGCAATTATTCTAAGGGATGCACATCGTTGAATAGCATGCAAAAACTTGTGAGGAAACTCTCATTTGTACATGCATAAGCAAGAATTATAAAGTATCTAGGAGGACCAGCTGATGAATTGATATATTACCCATGAATATCAAAGGGTAACATTTGATTGGATATTCTCTTCCAGGTTTCCATCTTCTAGTGCTAGTGGTGCTTCTAATTACTCATAAGTAAAACAAGAGAGCGACAGATACCTTTTTTTTTGGAATTCCTAATGCCCTCTCTAGAGAATGACCAATACAGTAAATTTTTGCACAACTCATCAACCTAACCTTCATTGTTTTTCTTTAGTTCTCTTACCTATGTAAAGACTTTTATAAGACTTTTGTCACCTCATCAGTACATGTTGCATCCTTTGAAACAAATTTATTTTTCTTCCAACCATTTGTCTCTAACAAATTACTTTAAATCTTCTCATCATCACGAACTTGAGGATTTTAATTATTGTTCCCTTTATTATTCTTCTCCATAATTGATACATATACAGAACATCTGGCATAATTTTCTTTCCAATGATTTCCTGCCACATGATGCCCTTCTTCATGTCTCAGTAGACCACCAAAATTTTCAACCTTTGAATTCTGCCTGAGTGGTCTCTTCATTTTTTGTCTATCTAAAAATAATCAAACCCTCTAGCTCTTTCCCCAAATTACCCTGTATCTGTTTATTAATAAGAAAATATGTTGAAATAGTGTCATCCATTGCATAGTGCACATGCCATCCATCCTATTTTTTATAATTAAACACCACGTGTAGGGATAGAAGGCCCTTGAAATAGCTTGCACTCACTGTAACTGTACAGGAGATAGCTTACATCCCATTTAAATATTAGTCATGGATAGAATTTTTTGCACTGGAAGGAATATCAAATGATGTATGCTTAATCCATATATAATAAATGACATATATTCATCCTCAAATCCTACAAAGATTATTCTCATCCTTCTTGCAAAATTTAACTTGTTGTATTGCCTTAGATGGTACTGCTTTAATTGTTGGGGACAAAATGATTTATAAAAATGAATCTTTAAAGCTTGTATGTGTTGATATACATCCAATGTTGTTGTTGGAAGGATTGATTTTATTTGAGATCTCAAGCTTTATTCTTAATAATTAGCCCACATCCTTTAATAAGAAATTGTGGAAACTATAAGTTTGATTTAACCCAAAGCCAAGCATCTATCTGGGGTCCAGAATCACTACAACATCACATTTGGCAATTGTAACAATTTTTTTTGATGAAACTAAGACTAAAAGGAGGTAAATTCATGTCACAAGTATTAGGGGATAAAGCACATCAAATTCGACTCAGAGGCATCCTGAGAAGCACAAAGCCCTCTTCCAAAATGATGTCTTTGTTAACCATTGAATCTGCATTTTTATTTAATTCACATAACACATGCTATAATTCAGAAGAAAACTAGCTTAACATTTGTTTGAAACTTTCCACGTAGTGATAGTTTTGGAGATGGGGAGACAAGAGGATCGAGCTGAATCTTGAATTGGAGAAATAATGACATAGGAGTCTCCAATGCAAACCATATTTTAATATAACCAGTGACTTTGTAGTGTTTAAAAATGAATCCCTATATTCCAGGAATATCTGAGGCTTACCTTTCCTCGAATATGGAATTTCCCCCTTTGCCAAATGGGACCAGGATTCCCCTTTGTTGTTCCTTGAATAAAACTTGAGCATATCCATCTTTCGATGCCAGTGTCAGCCGGATGTAGATCTGAAGGACCCAATAGGTGGTGTATTAATAGGACCTAAGATCCATGTATCAATACACACTGTAAAAAGATTTTTTGCAGCTGTAATAGCACGAATATTTCCTATCAATTGTAAGTTGAATTCATCCATGGGAATGACTTCACTATATCCCCCCTGCAGCTACTTTTATTCCAAAGGTTGGTCTTTGACTTAGTTGATGGAGGGATGTCACAACTTACAACAGATAAGGTCAGTGTTTGCCCTGCACCCCATATCAAAGGGTAACATTTGATTGGATATTCTCTTCCAGGTTTCCATCTTCTAGTGCTAGTGGTGCTTCTCATTACTCATAAGTAAAACAAGAGAGTGAGGGATATTTTTTTTTTGGAATGCCTTAATGACTTCTCTAGAGAATGACCAATACAGTAAATTTTTTCACAACTCATCAACCTAACCTTCATTTTTTTCCTTCAGTTCTCTTACCTCTGTCAAGACTTTTATAAGAATTTTTTCACCTCATCAATACATGTTGCATGCTTTGAAATAGATTAACTTTTCTTCCTACCATTTGTCTCTAACAAATTACTTTAAATCTTCTCATAATCATGAGCTTGAGGATTTTAATTATTGTTCCCTTTATTATTCTACTCCACAATTGATAGGTATACACAACATCTGGCATGATTTCCTTTTTGATGGTTTCATCTCACATGATGCCCTTCTTCATGCCTTAGTAGACCACCATATTTTTCAACCTTTGAATTATGCCTGGGTGGTCTCTTCATTTTCTGTCTATCTAAAAATAATCAAACCCTCAAGCTCTTTCCCCAAATTACCCTGGATCTGTTTATTAATAAACAATGATGTTGACAAAGTTTCATCCATTACATAGTGCACATGTCATCCATCCTGTCTTTTATAATTAAACACCACGTCTAGGGATAGAAGGCCCTTGCAATAGCTTGCACTCACTGTAACTATACAGGAGATAGGTGACATCCCATTTAAATATTAGTGGTGGATAGAAATTGTGGCACTGACATGAATGTCAAATGATCTATGCTTAATCAATATATAATAAATTACATATATTCATTCTCAAATCCTAAAAATACTATTCTCATCCTTCTTGAAAAATGGTGTTGTATTGTCGTAGATGGTAGTACTTTAATTGGTGGGGACAAAATGATTTTAAAAAATGAATCTTTAAAGCCTGTATGTGCTGATATACATCCAATGTTGTTGTTGGAGGAATTGATTTCATACCTTATTCACCACACTATATACCTATGACTTCAACATTTATACAAACTCGCATTCCAAACTATTTCTACTAGCAGTTTGCAGGAGAAGACCAAATGCTTATGGCCATGCATAATAGGCACATTGGTCAGCATCTCTAACCCAACTTCAGATACAGTTTTCTTTGACTTCTAAATCCATGTGATATCCAAAATAAACCCATCATGTCACTACCAATGAGTCTTCATTTGATCCTTCCTAATATTCATGTGATATCCAACATACTAAACATGGGGAAAGGCCTATAACTAAGGCCTGCCAAAGTCTATATGCAAATATGAAATACTTTCACTAGCCTCCTTTAATACCTTCAGCATGTTTTTATCAACCCACAGATGTGATTAGTTAGTAGATTATTTTCCACAAGGGCAACACCATAATGGCCACCTCAAATTAATTTCCTCCAAGTGTTATAATTATGCTTTTGACACATTAAATTCACTTTCATTCTTGTTTATTTGTTGATGCGAAAGGAACTGCCTATATAGTTCTTTCCTGTATTCCTTATCAAACTCACAGCAGTATTCATATTTATGCACCTTATCAAACAATGGAAATATGGGATGATTTGGGATGAGAAACTTGTCAACAACACGATTCGAATGGATTTTCTATCAAATCTTATGTTTGCATTCTTTTTGGTGTTCCTCATTCACTCTCCCAAAGATGTAACATCTTGAAGATAGTAATGAAGGAGAAAGGATCATTGTATCACCCTTAGATGAGTCTCTTGGAAATGAAGTTAGAGTTTTGGGTATTAATTGAGTAGCATAAGAGGAAGATAGGAAAATATAAGAGGTTGATTCCTCAATAGCATTGAAGAGGGGGCACCTCAAGGGACCTAGGTTGCCTCTTTTTTTGATTTTTTCAAAAATAAAAATTTTCTTGTGAGTGAGCACTGAGAAACAAAAAAAAGGTCTTGACTTTATGGATGGCTCTATTTAGATACAACTAAATCTCCATAGCTAGGGTATAGGGGGGATTTGCATGGAGAATAGAAGATTTTCATAACTTTCCTTGACAGTATATACATTGGATTTCTAGCCCAGTTTGTCATTTGCATAACAGTACCAAGGATCACATCCTCTCAAACATTCATTTTACTTATCCATAGTGACTCAAAACATCATTCATGGCCAGTCAATCCTGCATTTTATTTTACTGTACATGTTAATCCTAAAGTTAACAAAAAGGATCTCACCAAATCCTGTTGATACTTTGACAAAATAAAGGAGAAAGTTAGATGTCAACCCAACATTGTAACCTACAAGATTATTCTTTGGGCTTATGCTCAAGGCTTCCGGATGGATAAGGTTAATGCAATATTTAAGGATGTTGAAACAAATGATATTGGGACAAATGTTTATACTTATAACGGTGTAAAGGATGGTTATGGTAAACATTGAATGCTCACAAAAATGGAGGAGGTTCTTGCTCATGTGAAGAAAGAAAAATGTAAACCAGATATCATTACTTTCAAATTACTTATACATGCTTATGGAAAGTGTCAACATTTTAGCGAAATGGAACAAGTATTTAAGAGCGTGCTCCTGTCAAAGGAGAATCCTACATTACTAAAGTTCAATTCAATTATCACCAATTATGGTAAGGCTAGGCTTATGAAAAAGGAAGAATTGGTCTACGAGAACTTAGAAGATCAGTAGCTTAGGCTATGAGCCAAGGAAAGTTACATATGAATTCTTGATTTTGGCATATGGGAAAAGGAATCCATAGTTATCATCCTACTTATGGACATAGTCATTTGACAGCTTTATTGGTAGAATTATAACAGAGGAGAAATGAAAGAGATGAAGAGAAGAACCGTATGGAGCGTCAAAAACAAAAAGAAGATTTAAAACTAAAAGACGCAGAGTTGATATGTGACATCCCATTTATCAATCCTACATTTTTTAATATGAAAAGGATGTGCGATGATGATGTTGTTTTCAGGAAGCAAACCCGTAATAAATCTCCCAAGTCCTTCATCAGTGACATGAACGGAAACTATTTCACTAAAAATCCTTGCATAAGTATATGAATATTTAAAAGTATTTACTTGAATGGTTAAATACATATAGTCAACAGAGAGAAGAGACTTTCTTGTTTTCAAATTTTTCTCTTCAGAGCCTCCTTATCACAGTTGTTTGTTGATTTGCCTTCATAGCCTCCTGGTCATATCTGTTCGCTAATTTTCCTTCACAGCCACCTGGTCACCACACAAAACAAATTCTATATTAATAAATTCCGTAAGGAGAGAACCAAAAACTCTTGAGATCCATTCACGATCTTGTTTGAAATCTAGCTCCATCACCTACCATTTATAGAAGATCTAAAACACCGAATTTTACATTAATTTCTAGATTTCTAGGAATGAGCATGAAATAGCCCCTAACCCATGGCCATTCCTGGAAATCGGGGGCTATTGAAACCCCCGGGGCCATTGAAACCCCATTGAAGCAATCGAATCAGACATGACCAATTTTATTTACGTTTTGTTTTAAGTAATTTAATGAAATAATAGTTAAAAAAAAATATATATTAATAATTTAGTTACTCTAATGGTAAATAACATTTAAATAATTCAACTAAATAAAAATTATAAATATTTTTTATTAATATCATTCATTTATTTTTATTATAAATAATTCATTTACTCTCTAATGTTAAATAATATTTAAATAATTCAATTAAATAACAATTATAAATAATTTTCAATAATATAATTCATTTATTTTTATTATAAGTAATTCATTTACTCTCTAATGTTAAATAATATTTAAATAATTCAATTAAATAACAGTTATAAAACTTCATTAATGGTTGCGTTCAAGCTATTCAAGTTCTACCGCGGATCTTCTGTGCACCCCGTTGATTCCTGTCGGGACATTACCTACTTGGGTCACTATTGCGATTTCGCTTCAGATGTAACCGTTGCTTCCCATATGCTCCTGCTAGGGCTCTTCTATGTCTTCCCGACCTGGGTCGACATATGATGGCTTCTCAGGGTGCCCCTTCATCAAATCCTCCTCAGGTGGAGGCTTTCTGCCAATTGATCGCCTCTTAGAAGAAGAAGTTGAAACAAAAAGCATCCAAGTTTGTGAAGAAACTGAATGAAATCCCTGAGGTTTCTCTTGCACCTAAGGGACCTATGAAGGTGGATCTCTCTCTCACGGAATGAGCACTGATAGGTCAGTTTACAGGTTTATGGCCATCTCCAACGACTATGGAAGCTTGGGTTAACAGAAATTGGCAGCTACTCATCAAGACCAATGTCACATCTTACTTTCTGGGGCGCGGCTATTCCCTGTTTGATTTTAATTCAAAGGAGGATAAGGAACTTATCTTTAGAAATGGACCATACATCATGGGTCTGCAGGGCCTGTATGTGAATCATTGGACCCCTATTTCTGATCCTTTGATCGACGTTCCCTCCGCTGTCCCAGTTTGGGTCAAACTTCAAAATATTCCAGTGCACTATTGGAGCTGGGACTCCTTGATTCAAATTTGGAATTTCATTGGGAAATTTGTTGACATATCCTGCAAGAATGAACAATATGATTGTGCTAGAATATGTGTGGAAGTCGACCTAGAAGTTGGGTTGCCTGAAGCCATCAAGTTCAAAGTTGGGAATTGGTCCCACATTAAGAAGATTGACTATGAACAACTACCATTCAACTGCCATGCATGACATGAATATGAAAATTTCACCAAAATTTGTCCCAAGAATGTGACCCGAAAGAAAGAGAAAGAAGCAGAATGACAGCGAGCAAAAAAATCCAAACCTATCTCCAGGCCAGGGCCAAACAGGCAGCGATTTGACAAGTGGGAGGAAGCTCTGCCCCTTTGGGAAATTCGTCCATACCAATGACTGGCCAAAAAGATAATGAGAACAACTTCGGCACTCTGAGCTCGGGAACTGAGGGTGATCAAGAGGCTGGCTCAAAGAATGCAGAAAAAGGCCCACCCATGCAGGAAGCCTCGGGCTCCTCGAAATCTAGTGAGAACCAAAGATAAATCCAAAAAAAAAAAAAATAGGGTCAGAGGATGAATGCCTCGACTCAGAGGAATCAGAGGAAGAGGGAGAAATAGGGGAATCCCAATCCTCTGTCAGAAGATCCCCCAAGGGGAGGAAATCCCTCAAAAAGAAGTTGGAGAAATAAACGTACAGGCAAAAGCTATTAGGAAGTCACCTTAGCCTGGAGAAGATGTTGGCTAAAAGCCACAAGCCAAGAAATATTCAAATACAAGGCCCTAAGGGAGCCCCTTTAGCCCAAAAATGAAATTAATGAAGATCGTCTCCTCGAACTGTAGGGGGATGAGGAGCAGCCAAAAAACGGAAGCAAGGAAAATTCTGGTAAGACTGGAAAAGCCTGACATTCTTCTCATCAAGGAGACCAAAATGGAGGAAGGAAACCTCCTCCAAAAAAGTAAACAATTTTTTGGTAAGAGCGGAAGCATAATTGTCTCCTATAGAGGAGCGTCAGAGGGTTCTAGGAGTTTTATAGGACATGAACTCCTTTAAATAAATCTTGGTTAAAACATCCACAAACTGGATTCTAATTCAGCTTCAACATTTGCAAACTAATGAAACACTGAATCTCATTAATATTTATGCTCCATCCATCTTGGCAAATAAACAAAGTTGTTGGGACACCATTCGTGATTTAGCCTCTGAGCTGTGGATGGAAAATGTCATTCTTGCTAGGGACATGAACCTCACTCTACGCCAGGATGAAAAGCATGGGGGCTGCATAGTAAGGGATCCTTCAAGGGTATGGGTGGAAGATCTTATTCAATACTGGGACCTTCTTACCATCAAGCCTATTAAAGGCAAATATACATGGACAAATAGAAGAGCGAGGTCGAGCAACATCGCAGAAAGGTTATATCGTTTTCTTATTCAAAGCTCTTTCCTTGTTCTTGGTCTTGAAATTAGTTCTTCTATCATCGCCTCTTCACTCTCTGATAACTAGCCCATCCAACTTAAGATGAAGCCACTTTTGAATCTAGAGCCTATTCCATTCTGCATCAGCCCCCTTTGGGTCCAGCAATCTAATTTCTTGAGGATAGTTGAGGATGGCTGGAAGCCCCCTGTCAATGGTTCCCAATTTTTTGTATGGGAAGAAAAACTGAGGAGGGTGAAAAGGGCCCTCAAATATTGGGTCAAGGGACTCCCTTCCCCATCTGCAGCTAGGAAGGAGGCTCAAGACAGACTTGAAATTCATCAAATCCGGATGGAATACATGGACATATCAAGGGACATTCTAACCCACGAAGAAGAACTCCAAGAAAATTTCCATAGGAATTGTATCCAGGAAGAAGAATAATGGAGGCTAAAATACCACAGTCTTTGGCTGCAGGCTGGAGACATAAACACTTCCTTCTTCCACAAGAAAAAATAGGAGAGAAATAGCTTCAACTTAATAAAAGAAATAAATTCTAGAGGGCAAGCCCAGAACGACTTTGCCAACATAAAAGCAGTTGCTCATCAACACTTTAAGGAGCTTTATACAGAGGAAGCGTGGGAAAATATATGCCCAAATTTGTTGAACCTTGTCCCTGAAAAGGTCAATGAGGAGATGAAATCGATGTTTAATTCTTCTATAACTATAAATGACATCCAACATGCCCTTGATAACATGGAGTGAAATAAAGCATCCGAACCAGATGGATTCAGTGGCTGCTTTATCAAAACATGATGGAATATTATCAAGAAATATTTGCACAAGATGATCCTTAAATCCTAAACTTGCCATAAACTTGGTGGGAGCACTGATTCAGCTTTTTTGGCTCTTATCTCCAAAGACAGTGGTGCCAACTCTTTCAATCGTTTTCGGCCAATCTCGCTTTGCAATATTTGCTACAAGCTTATAACAAAATTCATGTCTAATAGATTAAAAGGTCTCCTCTCTAAAATTATCCATGTCAATCAAGTGGGATTTGTCAAAGGAAGATTGATTACAGAAAATTTCATCTTGGTCCAAGAATCAATACACTCCAACATTCAAAACAAAGAAAAAGCCATGGTTGTAAAGTTGGATCTGGCTAGTGCCTTTGATCTTGTAAGGCACACGTTCCTTTTTGGGGTTTTGCAGTAGATCACAAGTATCGGAAGATATTAAAATTCATTGCGTAGGGAAAGGATTATTCATATTTTTTTTTGAGAATACAAAAGAAAAAAGCCACATATTTAGAAATGGGCCATACTTCATGCGGCCTCAAGGGCTATACCTAAATAAATGGATGCCCGATTTTGACCCTGCTCAAGACGTGCCTTTTTTTGTCCCATTGTGTGTATGTATTCCCCACCTACCTCTACATTGTTGGAACCAAAAATCCCTGCAAACCATCGACAACACTCTTGGAAGATACATCGATCAAGTGGTAAGAAACGATTAGTAATCCTATGCTCGCATATGCGTTGAGATGGACCTGGAAGTTGGGCTGCCAGAAGCCATAAAACTAACAATTGCAGATTGGACCCACATCCATGAATTGGACTATGAAAATATATAATTAAATGTTGGCATTGTCATGGATACGGCCATTTTTCAAGGCATTGCAAATAAAATACCACCGAAGAAAGTGAAATTTTGAAAGCAGAACAACGGACTGCAGTGCAGAAAACAACCCCAACAAATCCTTGAGGAAAAGGGGCAGTGAAAGTTAACAAATTCCCACCAGATGGGAAAGACCATGGGGCTGGTGGCTCCATCCCCTCAGTGATACCAGGCAAGCTAATTGAAGAGGTTAATAACGCAACATAAGCAAATAAGGACAACAACAAATAGCCCAAGCTTCCAACCATTGAAAAAGACATTGAAGAAGAAGGTCATCCTGAAGTAACCCCTAAAATCTCCTCCTCTCCCTCGTATGTAGAATATGAAGCTGCCAAGGATCTTTTGAAAATGGAACCTACAGATATCCTCATGCTCCAAGAGACCAAAATTGAAGGGGAAACCCTTCTTGAGATTAGCAAAAAGAAATGGAAAAAGAATGTAGGTAAAGTAATAAGTTCAATGGGCTCCTCGGGAGGAATTTCCACCTTATGGAAGGAGGAAAAATTTCAACTTGCCGACTCCTTTGAGACTCAGCATTGGATTTTTACCGAGATAAGGCATAGAGCAAGTAAGTTATGTCTTTCTCTTTTCAATCTTTATGTACCAGTAACATGTACAGAGAAGAAAGAATGTTGGAAAACTCTATTTGATTATTTTTTAGAACTACACTAAAAACAAGTGGAGTGTTTGAAGCAACCTAAAACAAGTGGAGTGTTTGAAGAAACCCAAGTATATATTTCAAGCTCAAAAATAATCTTATCTAACTTTATAAAGGCATTAAAACCTCACATCCTAGATAGGCCACTTATGAATATGATCTCTGCTAAGTGAATGTAATCTCCAGCAGGAAGATCACCAATAATATATGAAAATTTTCCAAACCGAGATTTTTGATAGACAGATGGGAATTATTTCTCTAGAAATAATTAGAGGCTCTAGAAAGAATAAGACCCTTGAATTAGCAATAAAGAAAATCTTATTTGAAAATGAAGAAATTTGGTGTCTTAAAAGCAGGGCAATCTGGGTGTCAGCAAGAAATGAAAATATGATGTTCCTCCAGAACTATGCTAAAGGTAGAAAAAATATGAATACCATCTGGCTATGTGTAGCACTGTCATTTCAGTGGTGGATTTTTCACAATGTTCGAAGATACACAATGTTCCAAATATGTTTTTCTTTTGGATGAAGGTAAGTTTCTTAGGAGATTTTCCTATTATCATTTTTTAAAAGGATGTAAACAACCATGATGTTTATAATTCTCTATTTTTTATATGCAACTGCATATTACACTGATATTTTCCCTATATAATGAATAAATGGAGATATACCAAAAAAACTTATGTTACGGTTTGGGAGATATACCCAAAACAAAGTGCACTATGCAGGTGTTACACAGTCCTTCCCTACTAAGTTTCACGCATGTTCTCGAGTTGCCAATTGTTAGAGATTTTAGGGGTTGCTTTGTCATACATTAGGATGCCATATCAACCCATATTTCATTGAACAAGTGTTAGACATAAAGGAGAGATGACTTTGTTCTACCTAGCTGTTGCACAGCACTGTCAGTTCACTGGTAGATTTTATGATTTTCTGTTGTTTCTATTTTCTTTATTGAGGATGGATGAGGTTCGAAGATACATAATGTTTCAAATATGTTTTTATTTTGGATTAAGGCACGTATCTTAGGAATTTTTACTTTTATCATTTTTTAAAAGGATGTAAACAACCATGATGTTTATAATTTTCCAGTTTTTGTTGATCCTCTCCCTGGATCGAACATGTTTTATATGCAACTTCCTATTACACTGATATTTTTCGTATATAATGATTTTTAATTTTTATATAAATATTGTGAGAGAAATTACATGAGGAAGGGGTTGCAACCACACCATCAGTATAGTAGAGCCAGAGCCGAGGGATGCTAATTCCGCAAGAGGTACCATACGGATGGATGCAACTGCTAAGGTGCCATGCAAGAAGCAGTGCTCACAGAGAATAGGACGCGATGAAACAGTTACAATCATGGAACGTGACCTAGAACAGATCGTTGATGTATTCACCTTGGCCATGGAGGAAAAGTGGTTGACTCTGGAAAAGAAACAACAAGCTGTGGTCGCCTTGCTTCAGGCTGAGTTCCGAGCCTTGCAAATGAAGACAGACACACTACACACTAGTTTGGTCCAGGTTCGTTCGACCCCGATAGCTAGCATTAGGGCCCTTGTTGTGGAAGTAAGCCACCTCTGCCCACTGCCCAGTGCATCCCTTACAGTAAGTCCACCCGACATCAGAATGTGCATACATGCCTATGCAGAGGTCTAGCTAGATTTAGAAAGATTGCCACATGAGTCTGTGCAAGGTTTGCATCACTCACTATTTCAAGAAATACACCACAAGGACCATCAGGCCCACCAGCAGCTGCACTCAGCAAAGTAGAACATTATCGAACATATAGCGGAGGTAACGAGGATACAGGCTGCACACACACAGTTGGAGCATTTAATTGGTTGAATCTACACCGATGTTACGGATAAAATACCCACCATAGATACCCCCCACACAAATATTGAAGGGTTGGTCGCAACCTTCAGAGCCTCCAAGATAGAGGTCCAGGTCATCAAAGCTTAGATGGAACAGAAAATCACAGAATTACAGGAAAAGCTGCAGCCAGAAACACCTCCCGATGTCAGAGTCCAGCGGCCTACGCTGGTTATAGCTGCCACGAATGTAATCACAGGGAAAATTTCTCAGGACGTCTTATTATTGGACATAGTGATGCAGCTATGGACGAAGGCACAACGCGATCCTCTCTTACGATAAATTAATAAAATGCTGCGCCAGAAGGAAGAGGAGTTCAATCAAATGGAGGCTACCTTGACTACTTTGGTCCCGACCTAGTGCTTGACTCAACCGCACATCGTCAATGTCCTTAGAGATGACATAGAGGCCCTTCGACATCAAAAGCATACGTTGAGCGGTCACCTCAAACCATGGGCAGATAAGGCCCTTAAGCTATCCCACGATGTGGATGTTGCAGTGAAACAGTTGAACCAGAAATTGGAGAGTATCACAGCTGCTATTGAAGGCCCAAATTCACAAAATTTGGTGCAGATATCCCCAACTTCTGTTGCGCAAAGCGAAGATTTTCTTCCTGCCATTGATCGAGGCCATCACACAACTTCAAGTGAAGATGGAGGACCTACGACCACCATGACTCGGGACGAGTCACAAGATTGTGTTGGGGGACTGTTGGAACAAGGTCCCTTAACAACTGCAAATTTTGTATATTTTAGTCTAACGCAGTGGTTTTGGGGTGCATCAAAGCCCCTAACGCATTGTAAATGGGTCAAGGGTAGACCAAGAGTTCGCAAACCACAATTTACAGACCACTTGATGCGTAGGATAAATCGCTATAAACAGATTAAATTTTTTGAGTCACAGGTAAGATTGAATAGATATTGATACGAAGTACGGACTGTTAGATCTATGGCATGGTTGTTTGGGTTAGGACTCCTGTTGGTTGTGTGCGCAGAGATCCTCTATCCTGCTGTGTGCAGACCCTACTAGCTTTGTGCACAAGTGGTAATTTGGGAATGTAAGAGGATTTTGGGTAATGATATAGATGTGCAGAAGTTATGTGGATCTGTCCTATTATGGTTGATGTGAACTTTAGTTATATGATTATGTATTTGTTAGTAGCTGTGAACTGTCTATTTTATGGTAATTGTATCTGTGATTTGTTAATTTGTTGCGATTATACTGTTTTGTGATTATAGCTGATAGTATGCACGTGGATGCGAGCCTGTTATTTGTATCTGATAAACTATATTCTAATTATTTATTGGAACTCCTATGAACAACCTCTTACTGTATAGATCTGATAGTTGCGGGGTTGGGGTAAAGAATTTACTAAAAATTAGGAGTCCAAAGCATAAGTATGAACATCACTGAAATTCCAATAGAATCCCTTCATGGTGAGGGCATCGAGCACACCATAATGGTGATGAATTTGAAGATTTCCAAAATGATTTATTTTCCAACAGTCATGGCAGATGCATATGTTTATCTCGGGAAGAAATTTTTTCTTTATTTGCATGTTAATCAAGGTTTTCATGAATATTTTGTAGAAAATAACAATATGCATCTAGTATCTGTCGCACTTAAATGAGGGGATGAAATGTCGTGGAAGAAGTTTCGTCCACAAGCACAATCTCCTTGATCCTATAAACTGCCATTCATATACCCGAGAGGCAGGAAATATATATTAGTATTTTTTTTTTTAAATCTTGAAATATATGTGATAATCACTGTGACAAACATTTAGTGGACACATGATATTTGATAATTTAGAGAGGATAAATAATGTTAAATGGGTCTGACATGTAAAGGTTACCTTGTAATTAAAATTGTGATTAAACGAGTCCCTACATTATCATCCATTTAAACAAAATATCATATCGATGTATTTATTTGTAGCAAAATTATATTTGTACTATCAATATGGTGACAAACACTATGGAATATACTTTATTTTTGGTTGTATTTGTCGAGAAAGGATCATTATCATATGTTTGTTGTTATATATATATATATATATATATATATATATATATATATATATATATATATATATATATATATATATATATGCACATTACAGTTGCTTTCTATGCTATAGTTATTGCATTCTTTTTAGGATCACTAAGTGTTTTTTCTTGGAGTTTAAGTAACTAGGTAAATACTTCTAAACTCATGAGTTTTTCTAAATTAATATGTTTTTTTTGTAAGTGTAAAAGAAACTAAAGGGTTGATTAGTTTCTTATTGTTTAATTGTTCAATTTGATGGAGTTTCGAGTGTTTTACTTTGATGAGTTATGTGGCTTTTCCCTATCAAAATATAAAGAAAGGATTGATTTGTTTTTAAAAAAATACAAATTGTTTAGTTTTTTTATGAGGTAGTCATTACTTTCTTTCCACCTATCTTTCTATTTTATCTATTAGGTATTAGATAAATTTTGTATTTATATATTTGCAAACTTGTTTTTCAAAGTTTATGATAACAATAACAATAATAATAATTTATTTTTATGGTTGTTGTCAAGACAAACACCAATTTTTGGTATGACAACCCTTTCTTGTAAAATTTTATCATACCCATGAGGTGTAGACCAATTAGTTTGAGTGGATTTTAGCCCCCAATTGGTCTCATGTTCAAACCTCGTGGGAAGGGATCGTTGATGGAAGCCAATTATGGGGGAATTAAACTATCCCAAAGAGCATCGGTGCTAAAAATAACTTCATAGAATACTTGGAAAGAACCATGAATCTTATCTTACTTTTATGTTCATTTTACAGTCTTGCCTACGTTCATTCTAGATTCATTAATATGAAGATTTCAATCTTCTTTTTTCAATATTTTAAGGTGGTTTCCATTGATCAGGATGAAATGAGAAGGAAAAAATGGGATTTCAATCTTATAAGGTGTTTTCCATTGCTAATGATGACATGAAAGAGGAAAAGGGAGCTAGTGGACGTTACACTCCCACCCCATGGGAGGCACCCAAAACATTCTATATTCCTTAATAGAAAAATTTCAATCTTATAAGGTGCGTTACATTGATAAGGATGGAATGAAAGAGAAAAAAATGGGATTTCAATCTTATAAGGTGTTTTCCATTGCTAAGGATGAAATGAAAGAGGAAAAAGGAGCTAGTGGGTGCTGCACTCCCACCCATGATGGCAGGCTCCCAAAAAATGCTTTCAAGTGTTGGAGCCATCAATGCCACAACTCAATATGCATATAGTTTCCATGAGCCCTTAATACTTGTAAATGGTAATAGAACATATATATGGGGCCTAATCTTTGAAAAAATAAAGGGCCATGCCCTTGGCAATAATGTAGTGTTTATAAGTTTTAAAAATATATATAAATAATAAATGTAAAATGAAATAGATTGAGAGTAGATAATTTTGAAGAGGACAAGACATCATTTCACTTTAAACACTTATATTTTACCTTGATTTTTCCATGAAAGCTACCATAAAAGAGGTTAATCATTCATATTGAACTTGAAAAAATGAAATAGAGCAATACAAACAATGAATTAATAAAAATGCAGTAAAAACAGAAGAAATCAAGGGTGAATGTGAAAATAATTATCTAGAAATAGTAGAAATGCACTAAACTTATGCATTGGTTTACTTGGGTTCATTTGCTAGAGTCCTCAAAGAATCTCCAATAATATATGGATCTATGGTTTCATGTAGTCTATTTTGAAATTTCTAGTGACTTTTGTTGATGTTGGTTTTTCATTTCCATCCAAAAAAAACCTTATTATTCCAAATATCATTTTAATTCTGGATTATCAAATTTTTTTAAGATCAAAAAACATGGTAATGTTGTAAATATACACAATGATTAAGTTGAATTATTGAATTTTTATTTTTATTTTTAAATATAAAAAAATAGGTTAATTATTGAAAATCTAAATAAAAACTAAATTCCCACCAAACAAATTTTAACTAAATCCAAAAAAAGAAAAATTACATAAAAAAAATTAGTGTTTGCGCAACTAAATTTTGGCGGCACTTAAACATATTTAAGTCTATCGGAGGGGTTTATAAAAACCCTTTTTTTATAAGGTTAAGCTCTTTTGGTACAGGTTGGAGGAGGACCAGCTTTGGCTCAGGCATTGCAGTGGAAACAATTCGCTGGGTATGGGAAAGAATTTGAATGTCACCTAGAAGCTCTTGAAAGAGGTGATCCAAAATTGTCTTCCACTCTCTACATTATCCAGAGAGCTCGAGTTGCCCAGGTTCCAGAGAATACAACAACCAAAACACTGCGCTCACTATTAGTTGACGCGATGGATTAATTGTTTGGCCTATGTGAGGGCATCCTCCAAGTTTCTTAATATAATTGTGCGGGGACATGTGAGACTTAATCCATTCCATTTGGCTCTGACATCCCAGTAACTACTAGCCTCTATGAGGGTGATACCGTGCCACTATTTTGTTGGGCTATGTGATTTTCATTTTCTCTTCACTGTCAATTTCCACCACAGGCAATATCGACAGATCAAGGAAGCAATACCAACACAGCAAGGATTTTTAAGGTTGTTGGTTTCAAATTGTGGCAAAGCTTAAAGTGGTAACCGTAAGTGATATTGCTAATTCTCCCTATACTTTAATATTTGATGCCACAAAATAAAACAGGGTGATTTAAACTCATTTTTATCATTCAATTTATAAGTTATTTTTCAATCTCAATATATTCAAATTTTGATACATAGTGTCTATACTCATTAGGTACTCACATTCTCTCCATAGAGTTCTATTCCTACTACTAGCATCAGAATTTTTTTATCATCACAGCACAGCCATTAGGATTTTGTTTACAATTGAGAATTGTTTAGGCCTATTTTTTGCCTCACGAACACTATTTGGAATGGGAAAAGAGAACTGGGTGGTTGCGCTGAGAGAAGAAAGGTGAGCTACAGCCCTAATGGGGGGAGATATTCATTATTTCATATGTGTCTAAAGCTTAAACAAAGGCCAACATGAAATGAAATTCGCTTTATGAGTGGTGTATTTCCTACAAGTGGCAGAGTTTCATCACAATTGGAAGTCACAATGAGTATTTTCTCATGTTGTGAATGGATTGAGTAGGAAAGGTTGACCTATTCAAAACAGGGGAGTTGAACCCCTATGATAACTACTCGATTTTTGGTGATATATAATATATACAATTATAGAACAACTTAGTTTTAGTGGGTTAGCTAGATCAGTTTGAACCAACCAATTTCAACACAGAAATTAGTGAGAGACCATGGATACAAGTCTAGTAGAGTTCATCTAGGTTAAGATTACATATTATAAATCAGCATTATTTATCCTAGATACCACTCCCAAAATGTAAGGAGGTTCCTAAAAGGTTACCTCAAGGAATTTCTCCAAATAATAGAAATAATAAAAACACAGATCTGTCTTAACACTGGATCTATTAAGCTTCAAGAAGTAAAGTGTTTTTCAATCTCTCTTAGTGCTTAATAGATTCATGTTAAGATGAATCTATTCTAGTATAAATTTTATAGTGTGTGGTGAAATTCCTACAATTGATTGAGTTTTATCACAATTTGAAATACCACGGAGTGCTTTCATTCCTAGTCTGGGTGGTGAAATTCCTACAACTAATTGAGTTTTATCACAACTTGAAATACCATGGAGTTCTTTCATTCCTAGTCTAAGAACTTCATGAAAAATGGACTTAGTGAGGAAGGTTGAGTTATTCAAAATTAGGAAACTCAACATTAGTGATCATAGTAGGTTCACAATAGGAAAACTGAATTCAAATAATCTAGGTGAGTTCAAGTTTTATATGGTTCCATTATTGACAATCCTGCTTTAGTGGGTTATGTAGTATTTTCTGATCCTGTGTTAGAACATAGATTTCTATATAAGAAAGACTTGTTTAAGTTATTGGAAACTGGATATATCAGAGGGGCTAGTTCAAAGCGAAAGAATTAAAACCCTGAAAGAATGAAAACCTCGACAGTAAAATTTCAATAGAGAATGAAAGCAGTGTAATTTTCAAATAATTAATTCTAGGTAGATTTTTATTTTCCTTCCAGTTAGGCCATATGCTAATTCACATGAGTTTGGCTCAAGCTTATTGCCTTGGAATTTCATCTTAGGCATGAATATTTCTTGTTTCTACGTAGTAATTTAAATCTTTATGATCCGTTAGGTTTTGTCACTCTTGCAGATGTCTCTGGCAACAATAAACATCCTAATCAACATGTTTCAATTGAAGAAAAAGCCTCATCATCCATGGTGGAGTTTAATAGAAGTAACGTGAATCAAAACACTTTATCTGTTTCATATGGTTTGCATGGAACTCTGAATAGATTGGATATATGAGGAAAGTGAAGAAGTTTATGAGGCAAGATGCTTCTTTTCTTCCACAAAAAAAATTATAACTTCTATTATACCCCCTTGGCTCATCCATCAACTCATCGATCTGTGGGATGGGGTACCGGTTCTTCATGGTATTCTTGTTCAGGGCCATATAATCAATGAACACCCTCAATGTGTCGTCCTTCTTCTTCACCAACACTACTGAAGAAGCAAAGGGGCTATTGCTAGAAAATATGTGACCAAGAGCCAAGAGCTCATGGATGGACCTCTCAATGCTATATCGATAGGCTTTGGGATGCCTATAAGGTGTAGTGATGACAACCTGGATGCCCTACTCAAGCTCAATCATGTGCTTAAACCCCCGATCTAGTGGCTTCGTTGGTGGTATCTCTCAAAAAACCATGGCATACCTGTCTAAAATGGATTGTACATCTGGGTGTACAGCTTGCCTTGTAGATCCTACCTCGGAAACACGCAACTCCACTGCCCACTCTATGTCCCCTTTTCATAAATCTAACTCCATCCGGTGTGCTGAAACTATCTGTGGTGGGTAGGTGTGCATACCCTGAATCTTCTCATGTCTCCCAGTATTCTTATCCATCCACTCCATCTCCAAGGTCTCCTAATTAGTGGTGACCTTCTAGAGCGTGATCAACCACAACACCGTGAGTATCACGTTGGTGTTCGGAATCTCCACCATGAAGAAGTGATTTTTCAGGGTGTACATCCCCATAGTCACTGCCAAGGTTGGCACATACCTGGCACACTGCATGGTCTGTTCACACTGAACCAATATCGAAAATCCATCAAAGATCTTCATCGGTATGCCCCTCCACTCTACCAGCTGGGCATCAATGAAATTGTGGGTGGCCCCAATATCCACTAATACTGATACATGTTGTCCCTGCACTGTGCCTCGGACACATAGTGTCAAGTATTTGGGAACTCCCTGCAAGGATGAAAGCGCTCCCCCAGTAGTTGTAGAAGCTGCACCTCCTGTTCTTGGTGGTGGAGGTGGAAAATGATTCCCTTTCTGCGCTATACTGTTGCCTCCTGCCTCTATCTCCTCATACTCCTCCTCTTCCCCGCTACTGTCGGAGAAGACCTCAATGTAATATGCCTCCCCTGTGGCACAAAGGTGTCCAGGTGCCCAAGGCCCCTGGCATGTGAAACATATCCTCTTCTGCCTCAGATCTCTCCAAGTATCATCATCCAGAGGCCCTTTGTTCGGGTTCCCCTTTGGAGGTGGAACCCTCATGTCCTTCCCCTTCGACTGAAATGCCGGTCTTTGGGGAAAAGGAACTCTAGTCTGGGGTAATGCATCTTGAAAATTCCTAGTCCTCCCAACTGCATCATGTAGTGTAGCTGGCCTCGTCAACCTGACTAACCCCCAAAGAGGCTCCACTAATCTATCGATGAACATATAGATCATTCAGGTTGTGGATAAATCAAGCACCATCATGGAAAGTCTCAAGAACTTTGAAATTTATGTTTCTGGACTTCTGGTATACTTGAGCTTGGTCAAATCAAAAAAGTGCTCCTTTGGATCCCTCCAATCAAACCACTCTATTACCCGCCGTGTAAACTCTTCATATGTTGTCACGCCTGAGTGTCCCAGCGTAGCCATCCTGTGAAACCACCAATCATGGGCCTCCCCATCGAAGTGTAGTGTTGCCACCTTGATGGCCTCTTTCTCTGCCATCTAGTTAAGATGGAAATATATATCCAAATTTTCCACCCAACCCTTCACCAAACTCTTGGCTGATCCATCAAATTTCGACAGTTACAATATTCCTACAGTGTGCTTCATATCCCCATCACATGAATTCCTGCTCCCCCTGTGATGGTTGTGGGGTTTGATGTCCCACTTTAGCTAGACAAAGTCATGAAATGTGAGGGCATCTCTCAACTCCTATCTGTAGGACTGATACTTGACAAAGTAATCTCCCATGTGAGCCGGTTCTTGCTCCTATTGTGCTCCTACCCCAATAACTGCTACAAGAAATGTGGGCATCATGGAACATGGGGGTGTATGTAATGCCATCTGCTGCATTGAGAGGTGCTCCTCCAAATGATGGGATTTTCCCAATCCATCTCCAGTATAGAAACCTCTTTGGGTTTCATGCTGTCTAGGGTCTACCGTGAGCTTTTTCCCCATTTCCTCTATCTATTTAGACAAATCCTAAAATGATTTGAGGAGGAGTTCTGCGAACTCCTTCCCAGCATGCCTCCACCATAGGTTCCTCCTCTTCTGATTCCACTACTGGAATGCAATCACCCTTTCCAAAGGTGATCTTTAACCTCTGCTCTTGGTCTCTATACTGCCTTCCTCTGTAACAAATGTATTTCCTTCCCTCTGGTGTCATAGGCAATCTACTCCATAGGCTGAACCAAGTCTATGAGCTTTGATACCACTGTAATATTCCAAGTAGAAATAGATAGCAATATAAAGCACATAAACAAAGACAAATAGAAATTAGAGAGATATCACATGAGCAATAACCAATATGGAGAACACTGAGCCATTTTATTAATACTGAAAGATGAAAATGAGTACAAAGTTGACCAGAATGATGGCACCTTGGCATGCACTAGGCAAGCATAGAAATACTCTTAGGATATGACCCAGAATGGCAGCTATCACAAGATTATGTAGTCTCGAGTGTTGTTGGTGTTGGTACTGCTACTGCTGGAATGGAAGGAATATTTGGGTTTGTTCCCCTTGGAAAATTGTGAAACATTGGGAATGGCCTCTCCACACAATACCCAGAAAAGCCCAGAGAGTGTTCTGGAAATCGCTAACCTATGAAAATGAATCCCTTGAAGTACTACGCCATCCCCAACTGAGTACACTGGCCTTGAATGATCTACTGAGAATGATGGCCTCCTACTGTAACTAAATAGTGGAATAGGGAAGGGTTGACCCCTTTCCAACTCTCCTGGGCTGAATCCCGTGATAAAACTCCCACATGGAACTACCTCCTTCCGAGACTGCATCATCCCTCTCACTCACTGTGTTGTCTCTTCCAGTGAATGCTTCAAATGTGGTTGCTTCTACTCTCCTGGAAAAAATAAGGGTAGAACTCCTCACCCGAGTAGGCCCTTGAAGTCCCTCGGGGCTGAGGTTTGGATCTCCGCAGCGAGACACCTGATGTACTGACCAATATGTACAGATTTTGATGAACAACAATCATGCTCAATGTCAAGAAGACAAGTAACAATATGCATAATTGGAATGAATGGAAATGAGGAGACCCTCTCCCTTTTTATGCTTGGAGAGACTTGCTCTCACCTAAGCCCCACCATCAACTCCTCTGTCCCTTTGAGCCACGTTGTCCATCTCTCTCTGCCTTGGCTTGGTCCCACACTACCCACGCTATCCCTTTCTCCTGTGCTGCCACTTTGCCTGTAGGCCCCATGTGGCCAATTAATCATGCTCCTCAAGTGACTTTAAGAAATACATTTTATCCTAAGCATGATTAAGTGTCTCCTTCACCCACTTTATTTCTAACTTAACTTATTAAAGTAAAAGTAATCAAAATTAATATTTCCAATTAGCTATTGCTAATTGGGAATATGAAAACTATAGAGATTTTTAAAATGAGAGAAGGTTGCCATTTTAATGCTAATGATATCGTTATGAGTAATGGTCTCTTCCTTGATTTTTGAGATGGACTTGAATCATTTCCACACTTGGGCTTAATTATGGAAGAAGGAGGAGTTCCTATCTCCTGCTTTTAGCCAAATACTATGAGATTTTTATGTCCAATATTATTCCTTTTCCAGACGTGCCTTATGAAATTTCTGTTATAATTCTACCTCCATGTCTATAACTTCTTTTGTAATTTCTACATTTTCCAAGTGCAAGTAATGGAGCTCAAGGCTTCCTTGGAATTTTTTTTCTTTCAGGTGCAGTGTTGGGAAGGGATTTGGCCAAAATTTTCAGAACAAATTTCACTCTTTTGAGCTTTTCTTCCCAAACATAGAAGGAGGAGCCCTTGAATGGCTGCCTCCAACTTTCCTTGACCATATGCATGAAGTCTAGTTCCTTCACCCATAAATGACTAAATTTGAATGAGAAAGGGTGATGATCAAGATGGGCCAATAGGTCAAGTTTGATAGGTTTATGATCAGAAACACTGCAAGGGAGAATGTGCATTATAGCCTGTAATCCTAATCAGAGAAAAGAAATTTGAACGATAAATCTATTTAACCTTGCAACAATATGCCTCAAAGTAACTCTTTTGTTTGACCAGGTGTACTTACCAATAGAGCGCTTGATATCAAGCAAGTCCCAGTCCTGAATGACGTCCTCCACCCTTTCCGTCACTGGATCCCTTATGATGCTACCTCCTCCCTTCTCTGACAAAAGAAAGGTGAGATTAAGGTCACCAAAAATGATGGTATTTTTTAGATTCTCCATTCGTGTCAGATTTCTGATGGAGTCCCAGCATGCCTTTTTCTCCCCTGAGTTTATTGGGACATACACATTGATGAGACAAATGATCTCTTTTATGTCAAGATACTGAATTTTCAAGAACAACAGTGATTTTTTAGGATCTATTTGACCATCAAGAACTAGTTAATATTCCAGAGAGTGCCCAGCCCACCCGAGGCTCCTCAAGCAAAGACTTCTTGTCCTACACCTTTATTCCAAAATTTCTTACTTATTTGGAGTAAGTCTTTGTCCTCCATTTTAGTCTCCTAAATGAGAAGTATGTCTGGGGTTCCTATCCTTCGAATAATTCTGATGGCTTCTTATTTAACTCTTCTCCCCATATCCCTACAATTCCAGGAGACAACCTTCATCACTTACTTTTTTGGTTGTGATGAGCTCCCTTGGAGCCCTAAGTCTGATTTCTTGTCATCTTCGGTGTTTTCGCGAAGAGTTTCTCGAGGGTTGATTGACTACCCTAGATATTATATTTGTAGGTTTCCTATTGTCTCTTTTCATGGGTGGACTTACGGCCTCTTGTGGATCTTCTAGCCAAAGTTTATGAATCCCCTATTTCTCCTTTCTCCTCTGAATCCTTTGATACTTGTTCTTCCTCCTCAAATTTTGCATGTTTTTCTTTAGATCTATCTGCGAAAATTTCTCCTTTCCTCAAGCTTGAAGGGGTCCCTTTTTCTAGGGATCCTTTCTTATGCATCTCGACCCTCCTAGGTGTCCTCTATTGTTGAAATTAGGGCTCGAATTTGTTTTCTTGACCATTTGAGGGAGGAGTTTTAAGAATAGATGTCGACTGACAGCCTTTACCATTTGGGACACTAGATTTGTGGGATTTATGGGAGGTAGTTGTTCGCTTGAATTGGTTCCAACCCTCCTCCTTCCCTTTATCCACCTCTCCATTACTTGGAAAACCCCTAGCAAAGTGATCGTAGACATGGAATTTCCATCTCTTGAAGGGAAGCTGCTCATAATATAGCTTTTGCACATGGGTCCAACTGCCGACAATGATTTTTATTGCCTCTAGAATTCCCACCTCTAGATCTACCTTAACGCATATTTTGGCATAGTCTTATTGGTCCTTTTTATTTTCCTGGTCAATAAATTTACCTAGGTCATTGCCTATGTGCTTTAGTGAATCCCAGATCTAGCAATGCATTGGGAGACTCAGCAACCTAACCCACACAGGAACAACAGTTGGAACATCAACTGCTCAGTCGAAATCTGGTGTCCACTTATTGAGGTATAGGCCCTAACGACCCATGAAGTAGGTTCTATTCCGAAAGATCAGATGTTTATCCTCTTTTGAGATGAATTCGAATAGAAAATAACCTCTCCCCAAGAAATATGAGGTTACACTGTCCTTAATCAATGAAGTCCAGTTCTTGATGACCTAGTTCTCCTTGGTTTTTTTGGAGGGCCAAAGAATTATAAACTATCCCACGAGAGCATGATCCGCCAGAGACAAAGCTACCTAGATCGGACCATTAGGGTGAGGAGAGATTTCTGGACTATCATCTAGCTTTTTCACAAACTTGGCTGCTTCAGTTTTCTTCTTCTTCGACATCGAAGCTAGCAGTAAGTTGAATGCATCAGTAGCAGACAGAGGAGGAGGGGTGGAGGAAAATGGGGTGAGCTAAAAACCTCCATGGCTACGAAGGAAGCCCTAGCTTCTGGCATGCATGGGCTCATAGGCGGCTGTAGCAGGTAGTGTGCAGCAGCAGTCTCTCAACAACATAACAATTCAACTATCAATTTCTAAACATAGTTTCATTGTTACACTGCATTTTGGATATATCTTCTCCTTTCTCCGTTTTAGTGCGTTCACATTGAAATACCCAATTTGGATTCGACCTTATGATCAGTCGTATTGCAGAGCATTATGAGAATGGTTTGCAATCATCATTGTTGGGATGGAGATGGAGTTGACATCCAGTGCCAGGGCTTGAATAGTTAATATTTTAATGAATATCATAGTTGTTTTTATTTCTCTAACGATAGTGAGGAATTAGGGTCTCTTTATCCGGGATTTACTGTTGTGATTTTTCCTTTTGCTTTCAACACTATTCAATTTTGGTTTTTTTACAAGCTATGCAGAGAGAGATTGAGATTGCAAAGTCAAATTCATCAACCACCGGGCACTGCATCTTTATGGAAAATTTTATTTCTAACATTCACGTTTTAGCTACTCATACTATCAAAGACATAGCCCTGATTTTATTATTCCAAATTTTAAGAGACATTTGAATACCGTGCATTTTAGCTTAGCAGCCCTCACATGGTTCAAAACTATAATTTGAAAATTATCAGAATAAATCATTTGTGTACCTTGGGGACTTAGTTTTAATAATATGATTACATCACTAGAATTTAGTATGCAATTAAGTGCTTTCCATGTAACTACAAGTAGATCACAAACAATAAAACATACACCTTGAATATCATTGTGAGCTAAAAAACAAATAGAACAACATAATCAAGTACACATAATGAATACATTAAACTAAGGATATCCCATACTAGAATTATTAATTTTATATTGGCTACCTCTTCCCCTTCCGAAAAATGTTCCACATCAAGAAATCAAGCTAACCATAGATTCCCAGTGTCTTCTTATTTCACTAAAAAAAAGAAAGGAAAAACCATCTTTGCCAATATTTCCTCATGCTAGACTCTGTCACAAGATGGTAGAGTCCAACTATGATTTACAATACCAACCAAGGTGATAAACCAAAAAATTAGTATTGCAGTACCACACCATCCAAATTCAAATTTGGACACTGTCTAGCCCTCCAAAAAAATTGAGCCATATGGAATTATGTATAGCTATAACGTATATTTCTCAATGTAAATATTCTTGAAAGATTGCCTATGATGTATTAAAACTCCAAAAAAATGCTTCTCATTGAATATGAAAGTATTAATCTAATGGCTTACTAAATGTAGATGCCTGCCAGATCTTCCCATTTTATCAATGAGGAGTATACTTTATTGAGTATAAATATCAAAGTGCTTAGTAAAACCTACAATACCATTTCCTTTAAAGAATCAATCCACATAGAAAATCCATGACATAGCCATACAAATCATAGAGATCATTACCCAGGCCTACCAAGATCTCCTTCACCTCTTAACACATTTCCTTTCCAATAATAAATGTAATCTTCCATATCCTAAACTAGCCAGGTTCTTCCTACTGTTCTTTTGATTGAGCCTCTTACCCCTCATGTTGTATGAGGCCTTGATCCACATTGAAGACCTACCCAAGCAGCCTTCATATGGAGGAGGTTGGCTTGATAGCCATTGTTTTTGCTCTTTATGCCTTTTATTTGTTATGAATCATATTTTGAAGTGTTACTTCACATATTTGGGGCACTTTTGAGGTGTTACTTCACATATTTGGGGGCAAATTTTTAAGCCTTTATCCAAACAGTTTCATGCATATTTTTTTTCTTGAGAGAATAGCTCACATCTCCCTAGGCACAAGAAAATATGTGGAGGCATGCCATGTTAGGTCCCTATATTACTAGTATAGTCCCTTATTTTTGTTAGTGTAACCCCTTTATTGTTATTATTGTACCCTTGTAACCCCCATTTTATTATTATTGTGCCCTTAAATTATTATTTTTAGGTTGGCTAGGATTACATTGTGGCCCACTAGGATTACATTATGGCCCCATGGACTCCTATATATAGAAAGGAGGTTTTGTAAATTGAATCATCCAAGAATTGTTCATTTATGTAATGTATTGGAGGTTTCCCCCTCGAAGTGGCTCATTTATAAGGCGTTGATATCTCTTTTCTTCTACTTTTGGAGCTAGTTACACAACATTTGATATCGGAGCTCTGGATTCTAGGGTTTCGCTGCTCCAAACAGGTCATCGTGGAATTTTCGCTATACATTTGTTTCTAAGAAGTTTCAGAAGCTGAAATTTTTAGGGTGTTAAGTCAAAATCTTGAGGAATCTTGTATAAAAATTTCAGAGCTTGGTTCGCAACATATTCGGAGATATGATTTGTGGAAGTCAGGTCTTTTTTTAGGCTCCTAAACAGGTCATCATGGAATTTGCGCTATAAATGTTTTTCTGCAAATGTTCAGAATCGGAAATTCATATGGTGCGAAGCTGAAATCCTAAGGCAATTCTTCAAAAAATTTCAGAGCTTGGTTCACAATATTTTTGGAGATATGATCTATGGGAGGTAGTGCTTTTTTAGGCTCCTGAATTTCATCTCAAAGAGGTGATCGTGGGAAAAGTTCAATAACTCTCTCTCTGGGGATCGGATTGGAGTGTCGTAAAAATTGGTCATAAGTACATGGACTTTAGTTTCTTTTCTATCAATTTCAGAGACAAAGGACAAAACCGTGACACTTGGCAAGTCATACAAGTTCGCTCTACTAAACCAGTCCAGAATTAGGTCATTGTGGGAGATTGGACACAAGTTTTTCTTGGAGAATCCAAATCAGGTCAGACTGGTGGCATTTGAAAGAAGCTTCAGAGGGCTACTAAAAGGCTAAATTTGAGATATTTAATATTTTCAATTAGAAATATAATTCAATTTAAATATCGAGCTCCTTAAAGCAAGTAAAAGGTGTGTATTTTTTTTCTGAATTGCATAAGTCTTGTTTGAAGAATCAAGTTGAATTGATTCCAAGGGCATATTGTAGAATAGATATCAATATTGGATTCTAAAATGGCCCCTAAAACGAATTCAACACCCATTAAACCTTCAGAAGGCTCTACTATGGCTCATGAAGATGAAGAATGGCAACATGATCTATCAAAATTACAAGAGCAAGTGCAACAGATTTCACTCTCGCAAAGAGCAACAAAAAATGAAATGGAAGTTTTGAAGAAAGGCATAGAAGTGAAGATGGACGGTTTGAAGAAAGGCATGGAAGCTAAGATGGATGGCGTGGAAGCGAAGATGGATGGCATGGAAGTGGTGATGGAAGCTAAGATGGATGACATGAAAGACAACATGGAAAACATGAAGAATGATCTAAAAGCATACATGGAAGGCTTGACGACAAGCTTAAAACAACAAATGATTCCTAATGGTGGAAATATAGTAGAAGAACCTCATGATGAGAAAAAAATAAATGTTAATCGTGATTTCATAAACTCTAATGTTGGCGGGAAGAGCCACCATATTCCAAAAATGGATATGAGGAAGTTTGATGGAAAGGATCCTGTAACATGGATACTACAGATGGAGCAATATTTTGATCTCCATAATGTGTAAAACACATAAAAGGTACGCATTGCAACTTTACATTTAAAAAAAATACATTTGTATGGTATCGATGGCTTTTCTTCCATAAAAAAATTGTCACTTGGTCAATTTTTACGGAGGAAATGATAGCACATTATGAGGATACAAAGAGCAAAACCTTCTTTACCCAATTGATAAATCTCAAACAAAAGGGTTTAGTGGGGCAGCACATTGAGGACTTCCAAAAATTGAATATAAGGGTAACTGATATTCCATAGGAACACGGGATTGATCTCTTCATAGGCACTTTAAAGGATAACATCCAACATGAAGTTCGCGTTTTGGAACCTGATTCATTGGAGAAGGCATTCAGGTTGGCAAGAAAAGTTGAATGTAAAATCATGGCGACAAGGAAGCCTACCACTCAATTCTATAAAGAAGGAAGTGTTGCTACGCCTAGATTTCCACAACCTACAAGGTTGACACCACAACAATTGGAAGAAAAAGAGCAAAAGGGCTTTGCTACAGTTGTGATAGCAAATACACTAAAGGTCATAAGTGTGCTGAGAAGAAATTATTTTACATAGATTGTGAAGAGGAAGAAGAAAATGAACAAGAAGAGGATATACACCAGGAACCAACCCTAGAAGATGAAGAAATGAATCCGACCATATCGTGTAATGCACTGGCAGGAATTACCACTCCTCAAACTCTCAAGATAGAAGGACAAATCAAGAAGAAAAAGGTAATAGTGTTGATTGATTCAGGTAGCACCCATAATTTTATTCATTGTAAGGTAGCCAAGGAATTAAATTGTTTCCTATACCCAGCACCAGAATGTCAAGTGATGGTTGCAAATGGAGGAAATATAAATTGTTCTGGAAAATTCCATAATATCAAGCTAACCATGGGGGAATATGTATTGACTAGTCCAATGCTTTCCATTCCTATGGGAGGTGCTGATGTTGTACTAGGAGTACAATAGTTACAATCTTTGGGGACGGTAGCTTTTAATTTTCAAGAACTTTTCTTGAAATTTTTTTCAGAAGGAAAGGAAGTCGAATTACGGGGTATTGCGGGGAAGCCGGGAAAGATAATAAGCTCTAATGTCATGACAAAGCTTCTAAAGAAAGAACAACGAGGCGTAATTGCACAATTATGCTCACTAGAAGTTCCAACATCAAAATCATCTATTTCTGCAGATCTTCAACAAGTCTTGGACAATCATTCCAAGGTGTTTGAAACTCCCAAAGGACTTCCACCTATTCGTGATCATGATCATGCTATTCATTTGATTCCAGGAAGTGTTCCTCCAAACATCAGGCCTTATAGATATCCTTACGTCCAAAAGAGCGAAATTGAACGTATGATTGCAGAAATGTTAGGCGGGTATAATTCAACCTAGTCAAAGTTCTTTCTCTGCTCCTGTAGTATTGGTACACAAGAAGGATGGATCATGGCGAATGTGTCCAGATTATAGGGAGCTCAATAAGCTCACCATTAAAGATAAATTTCCCATTCCTGTGATTGATGAATTATTGGATGAATTACATGGAGCAATTTATTTTAACAAGTTGGATCTTCGTTCAGGATATCATCAAATTAGAATGAAGACTGAAGATATTCTGAAAAAAACATTTCGAACTCATGAGGGTCATTATGAATTTTTGGTCATGCCTTTTGGCCTTACCAATGCACCTTCTACATTTCAAGGGTTGATGAAGTCCATTTTCAAACCCTTCCTTAGAAAATTTGTGCTAGTATTTTTTGATGATATACTAATCTACAGCAGGTCTTGGAAGGATCATGTTGAACATGTTGACACGGTGCTCAAACTATTGCAGGAGAAACAATTATATGCAAAAAAATCCAAATGTTTCTTTGGAGTACAAGAGGTGGAATATCTGGGTCATATTGTATCTCAAGAGGGTGTTAAAATAGACCCTAACAAAATTAAAGCCATTAAGTAATGGAAAGTCCCCACAACCATAAAGAAGTTGCGAGGATTTCTCGGGTTAACAGGGTATTATCGCAAGTTTGTTAAGAATTATGGGAGAATAGCAGCACCTCTAACAACATTATTGAAAAAAGATGCATTTTCATGGACTCCTGAAGCAACTAAGGCCTTTGAACGTCTTAAAGAGGCAATGTGCCTAGCACCGGTCTTAGCTACACCAGACTTCACAAAAACCTTTATTGTGGAATGTGATGCCTCAGGAAATCGAATTGGTGTAGTTTTAATGCAGGAAGTAAGACCCATTGCTTTTGAAAGTCATCCAATCAAAGGAAAGTATTTAAAGAAACCTATTTATGAGAAGGAAATGTTAGCAATACTACATGCACTAAAGAAATGGCAAACTTACCTAATGGGAAGACACTTCAAGGTAAAAACTGATCATGATAGTCTTAAACACTTTTTGGAACAAAGACTATCATCAGAAGAGCAACAAAAATGGGTCACAAAGATGTTGGGTTATGACTTTGAAATAATCTACAAAAAAAGGAAAGCTTAATGTTGTTGCAGATGCACTCTCAAGAAAGAATGAAGAGGTGGAAGCATTGCTTTGTGCCATTTCTATTATCCAACGAGATTGGATAACCAAAGCAAGAGATGAATGAAAGAAGGAAAAATATGTATGGACACTCATTCAAAAGTTGCAGCAAGATCCTAGTACATCTGATACATTTAGTTGGAAAAATGATTCCTTATGGTACAAAGATCGCTTATATCTTTGTAAGAATTCCCAACTAAAACAAATATTCTTCTGGAATTGCACACTTCTCCTTTAGGAGGACACTCAGGATTTTTAAAAACTTACCACAGGGTGAAGAAAGAATTTTTTTGGGATGGCCTTAAATCTGATATTCAAAAGTTTGTGGCGGAATGTTTGGTTTGCCAGCAGAATAAAGTGGAAACAATTAAGACACCGGGACTTCTACAACCTTTATCCATTCCAAGTCAATGTTGGGAGGAGATTTCAATGGATTTTATCACAGGTTTACCTAAGTCCGAAGGAAAGAGTGTCAACATGGTGGTAGTTGATAGACTTACCAAGTATGCACACTTTTGTGCATTATCTCATCCATTTAAAGCAAGTACAGTTGCTACTACATTTATGGATAGAATTCAAAAGCTACATGGAAGCCCAAGGGTTATTGTGAGCGACAAAGATCCCATTTTTACTAGAAATTTTTGGACGGATTTATTTTCTTGTTTGGGTACTCAATTAGCTCATAGCTCATCTTATCATCCTCAATCTGATGGTCAAACTGAGATAGTAAATAAATGTTTCGAAGGATATCTTCGTTGTTTTGTATCTGATAAACAAACACAATGGGTCAAGTGGTTACCTCTCGCTGAATGGTGGTATAAAACTTCCTTCCATACTGCAGCAAAAATGACCCCATTTATGGTACTTTATGGATATCATCCACCATCGATCACATCATCTTTAAGGGAAAATTCGAAGGTTCAAGCAGTGGAAGATCACATCGAGCATCGGCAAGAAGTTCTCCAACTCTTAAAGGATAACCTGAATTTGGCACAAAATCAAATGAAACAACAGGTAGATCAACATCGCAGCGAGAGAAGTTTTGATGTAGGAGATTGGGTATTTTTACGGTTACAACCATACAAACAAATTTCCCTCAAGCAAGCAAAGAAGGATAATAAATTATCGCCCAAGTACTATGGTCCTTACAAGGTGTTGCAAAAGATTGGTACTATGGCATACAAATTGGAGCTTCCTGCTTCTTCGCGAGTACATCCAATTTTCCATGTTTCATGCTTAAATAAGGTTATCGGCGAAAATCTTCCAGTTCAAACAATATTACCAGAACTTGATGAGGAAGGAAAAATCATATTGGAACCTGAAGCGGTCACAGAAACAAGAACTCGACAACTATGGAATCGATCAATTTTAGAATATCTCATCAAGTGGAAGAACTTACCCACTGAAGATTCTACATGCAAGGATGATAATTTCATACAGAAGCACCCAGAGCTACTCAAGTGTTGAGAAAAACACTTTTTTGAAGGAGAGGGGCATGTTAGGTCCCTATATTACTAGTATAGTCCCTTATTGTTGTTAGTGTAACCCCCTTATTGTTATTATTGTACCCTTGTAACCCCCATTTTGTTATTATTGTGCCCTTAAATTATTATTGTTCGGTCGGCTAGGATTACATTGTGGCCCACTAGGATTACATTATGGCCCCATGGACTCCTATATATAGAAAGGAGGTTTTGTAAATTGTATCATCCAAGAATTGTTCATTTATGTAATGTATTGGAGGTTTCCCCCTCGAAGTGGCTCATTTCTAAGGCGTTGATATCTCTTTTCTTCTATTTTTGGAGATGGTTACACAACATGCCACATAAACAGGGGCTACAATACATATTGTTGTTTCTATTGACTAGAAATTACAATTAAATTCTATTGTAAATGGCTTTGATTAAAGGGAAAAATCTGCCATCTAAACAAGGATGTCTGTTGAGGTATTTCCTGTGATTTTCCCTTATTGATTCTTGTTATTAAATTGGATGATTTATTTCTATCATCAAAGTGAAAGGCAGGGTAGATCCTAGTTTATAGAATGGTCACATCTTTGTTTCCATGCATATGTACATGGAGCACCCTTGGAAGGGCCCTCTAGTTAATTTTTTTCAGTCTGAAACAACATTCATAGATAGATCCTAGCATGTTGTAACAGCATTATCTCTCATCACCATTAAAATATATTCCAACTCTCTAAATATCCTTTGACCCCATTCCTAAGTCCATGTTTGGCATTGGTATTCCTTTTGTATATACCAATTTCATCGTTACTACTACTATTACCACTAGTATTAGTTGATATTGTTATGTTGTTTGTTTGACCATCCTCTACTCTGGGAGATGACGAAACAAGAGATGTCGACACTGACTAGTTAGTCTGCTTGTCATCTTGAAGCGAAAACCAATTTGTATTGGTGAACATCATCTCTCTCAACCTCACACCATCCTATTTTCTTCCCATTATGAGAGAGAAGACAACCACTTCTGCTGACTCGTCATCAAAGAAGGCATCCGCATTATCTCTACCAATGGATCCACGAGCCCCTTCCCCATATTCAATGTCTAACATTCCATATCAAAATACTTGACTCAGGTTATTGGCCATTGTTGACTTGTCATAATCTCTGCCACGAAAATCATCTTCGTCACCAGCTATAGTCCATTTGTGTACTGTTGATCATCTGCATGTCCATTGGACAATGTTCCTGACTACATTACATTTTGAAGGAACATTTGTTTCCCAATTAATCCACTCATCATTTCTCCGCAACAATGACTCTATCAATAAATTATTTATTTCCAACTGAGTAAGCTTGTTTGAAATTCGTGTAAAGTGACCAATGTTCCATATTCTCAGTGCAAATTTTCCTAGGTAAGTTTTTTGTTACCTTATTCTTATCAACAGGAACAGTGGGATTTATTTCTGTTTCCAAAAAACTTTCAATTAAGTTACAACCCTAAAGGAGATGCTTGATAGGAGATGTATTATTTCTCTCTAAGCATGACACTATGAATCTCTCCACTTGATGATGCAGGGAATTGTTAAAAGGATAACAAAAAATTAGATGTATAATCATTTTAATAACACCCAACTTTACTAATTCCTATTTAGGAACTTCACTGTCCATCCTTAGTGGATCTGTAATGAACTCCACTGTCTTTAAACAATGTTTTCCAAGAGGAGGCCGAAGTTCACCATATGTAGTTGGTAATGTGTTTTCATCATAATACACATCCAAAAACTTCAACAAGTCTCCGGCATCTAGAGAAAGATATTCATCATTGTCCCTGTCCAAGTCAAGTTGAAGTGGAAATTCATATTGCTCATTTATCTATATCATTGTATCTCACAGGAAATCATATTCAGATCACTTCAATTGAAGTTATAGTACAAGAGGAAAATCAAGGAAAATAATGCCCTTTCTAATGTAGCTGGCACATACAATAGGGCTACTAGTGACTACTTTAGATTTGAGAGTTAGAGTTCCTCCATCAATAACTTGTGTCGGGGTATCCATCAAAACAAGTGGAGTGTTTGAACCAACCCGAGCATGTATTTCAAGCTCAGAAAGAATCTTATCATGTTGTATAAAGGCATTAAAACCTCACATACTAGATAGGCCATTTGTGAATATGATCTCTACTAAGTGAATGTAGTATCTCCAGTAGGAAGATCGCCAATTATATATGAAAATTTTTGAAACCGAGCTATTTAATGGACATATGGGCATTCTTTCTCAACAATTATCTCATATGTTTTAAATTTTCAGCACATATCTACCCATAAAATGTAAATATTGTTGAAAAGCACTTCCCAGGGAATTTTCAAAGGAGGAAAAGAAGTTTTTGGAGGGCAGTTTGACTATTTCTTCAATTTCAAATGTAAAAATGATTCATTTTTCTAGAATGGATCCTAGTTGGATATCATCAGCATAATGCACCATAGTATGTTGATCATGAGTGTGCATAGCTCTCTATGAGTTGCTATTCAAATGAGTATCCTTTTGGGACTATAGTTCATCAACAAAACTCTCAAGAAGAGATTCTATATTTCCACCAAATTAATTTATCAATTCACAAGCTTGTCCTTCAGAAGTAGTGAAGGTAGACATTGGGCATTCTTCCTCATCTATCACCAATTTTTCTTCATCTAATCCCATAAATTTTCCAGTGTTCCCAATCACCTTCAAATCATATTTCGTAAGAATTATTTTACTGCTTTTCCCTTGTCACCATACCTGTGTCTTAAGAGATTTGCTAAAAACAGGTGATTTTTCTCCCCTCCATTTTATCATTATTCTTTCTGCAATCTTCTAACTTTCAAAAGCTGCAAAAAATTCTTCCACCTTTTTCATGTAACTGGGACCCCTTTGTGAATTCAAATTTGATCCACATGAAGTTGGGATAATGATGAAAGGTCATCAAGTAGATATACGTCCGTTGCCTTCTCTTCTTATTTGTTGATTTAGACAATTTTCTTTGTGTGATAGATTATCTTTCAATAATGCAGGTGGTTGTGCAATTTCTTCCATGTTTTTAGAATTCTTAATTTCTATTGCAAAAATTTCCTTGTCCATTTTAACATATGCACCATCAAAATCATTAGCTACAACCTTTGTAAATTATGCTTTTTGACCATGTTATGTCCCTACTCCATACTCAATGTTTGAAGCAAATATTTGCAGATCACTTCCGTTCTTCCTTTCTTCTCTTGCTAGATCCTCGTAAGCACTTGTCTGTTTCTTGTATAGCCACAACCAAATATTGGAATGTAGATAGAAGCCCATGAGCTATAAATACTGAAAATTTTAATCAGTTCCATCTATTATTCTATGATCATCAGAGGTATGAGTTCAAGTAGATAGAAGTCACACCTGTTAAGGGTGATTTTGATGATATTTTGGGATTTTGGTGAAGGTGTAATTCTCCTTGAAGCCAGCCACACTAGTTTGGGTCACCTACAACTAGGCCACATGGCTTAATAACCCTATCCTAGAGGCCGAGAACGTACAACAAGAAAGCCACAATCAGGGCTGCTTTATCATGAGGTTGTGTAGTGGGTTTTGAAGCCTAAAAGAAGGCTTATGGGCTACCATCATTTGAAGGGGACTCATTGAAGGTAATCTGCAGTCTAGTAAAGGTATTTAAGGCTATGAATGGGGTATTTTATGATTGTAAAAAGTATTGTTTGAATTATAGTAGCACTGAAAGGATAAAATTCTAATCCCGACCTCTGTTTTACAACAAAACTCTGAGCATTCTTTTTATGTGTGGAGCTCTCGAAATAGTGACCTTATCCTACAATTAGGATGTCAAAGCACAAGCCTAGCATTTAGTGATTCTGGCTCCATTTTGACATCATAATGCAGTTGATCTCTGTAAGACCGAGCTCCAAGTTTCACCATCTTCTATGATATTCATCATAAAACAATGAAATATTTTGGTAAAATTTCCCTTGTCTCAAGACACTACATGTCAATGAAATTTCTGGCTTAGATCTTGTTTTTAAGACCTTTATTCTTGTGGCCCTCATAGGGCACCACCCCAAAAAAATATCTACAATATTATGTGATTAAAGTGCCATAAGAAGGTTGAAAGGTTTAGACAGTAACAGGACAAAAAAGTTGAATAGAACCTCGGTTACTTCTTTAAAACTAACACCTACTCTTCCTATGCAGACTTTTGCAACTCCATTTGAAGGGAATCCTGATCTTAGTTGTAGACAAAGTGTAAAGTAGCTACTGAAGTCAAAAAAATATTATTTTTTTCTTTAGGTCTTGTTCTTAATAAGAAGTGTTAGTCTTGAATCCTCCAGACCTAATTTAATCAACCCGAAGTATGGAAGTCCGATACATATGTTACAATGATATCTAATAGATCACTGTGTGAAAATTCAAGATGTAAAAGTGTTGTGTAATGAAGATAGCCTTTGTCACATATATATACATATATATTATTCGGCGATTGCCTACAAGCAAACCTACATAGCATACTGAGCTAGGTGAAAAGCACTGTGTTAGCGCTCAAATCTACCTTAGGCTGAAATAAGGTAAAACTCAAGGCTACATCAAACCACGCTCTGCCTCGTAGCTGGCCCTACGAGGACAGGAGAGGGCTCTCTCCAGGTCTATCTCGGCAAAAGGTATTCAAAGGGGCTGAGATGACTTATAATGAATACTGATTTTAGGCTAGTAAAGAGATAGGAAAGTTTGATTTTGATTTTTTTAGTTTTTTGTTGAAAAAATGGGAAAAACAATTTTGGGTCCGGGGATAAGGCCATATCTTTGCATAATTCGAGTTGGGGCGAGGTAGGAAAGAGTATTTATGCTTTTGATTATGTGTATGGATGGATCAAAATGACAAGGAGCTAAAGAGGGCAAGGGAGAATAGGAATCCTCTCCAAACAGGCGAAAACATGTAAAAATAAACAAATTTAAAGGCAGAGCACTGAAATCAATGGATTCTACCTCATTTACTCATTCATTTAGTTTCAGAAGCATAAGAAGGGAATGGTATACATTAAACATGAAATAAATTACAATAAACTGAGAGAAAACACCATCAAGAAATGAAAGCCACAAGAATCCCAATAGGTGTTGCAAAACCTCTGATCTTTCCTTAGCCAAAATATGAAAAATATGTACAATAGTGTGCCAAATTTTCCCAAGAGTCCAACCTCTCCAACCTCTGAAAATGATTAAGAAATTACATCATATAGACCATTATAACCCCTTCCCACACCTATAGGGGTCTAATTCCTCCTTCTAGGAGTAGTTTCAACCAATTCTAAACATGGAACTGAAATCTAGGCATCCAAACAACTTGCCTCTAAAAGGAGGGAAACTGATTCATTCATTCAATTTTCACTTTTTTGTGAATGAATCCTCTAGAACGAGTAAATAAGTGCCAAAGTTAAATCATGTACATCAAATTACATCAAGAAAAACAAAAAATTACATCCACAATCAAAACTGGTCCAATTGGCCGAAATTCTGAGCTGGAAGGTGAAAAATTGACCAAAAATCTCTATGCGTCGCGCGCTTGAGCTCTATGTGTTGCCCGCATTTGGACCTGTTTTTGGGGCACCTCCCGGAGTCCAAATTGAGATCATGATAGCTCTTTGGAAACCCCTGGATGTTGGCTATCCAACACAAGTGGAATTTTTCAATCTGGAGCTCATGTTCCCCTCCAAAACGTCATTCTCCCAGAAGTACTTCCTGCTGGTGCAAAAGGTGGCAGAAAGGTGGTTTTCATGGTGTTTTTGGGCCTTTTGATCATCCAGAACTTGATGAAATGCTTCGGACATACTGGAACATGCATAAATTACTATGAAAAATCCAAAAATATAAAATTTTCCTCCAGCAAGTGTCCCAATCATAAGCGCGCGCGTCGACGCACTACGCGTTGGGCTGAAAAACCTGTTTTGAGACCAAAATTTTCAAAATGACAAAAACTTCTCCAAATTTCTTGAAATTTGGAATGAGTGTTCTCTGTCATATGCAATTTTGGGCCAAGGAAGCATTTTACAATATTTGGAGTGGATCCTGTGTTTCACGACGTTTCAGTATCCTCCTGGTGCATGCAGTTTCAGTAGTGAAAACACTGTCTCTGTTGTGATGTGTCGGTCCCTATCATGGTGTCACAATGTGTATGAAAAGTATGTTGATATGGTTATGATGAAAATAGAGTTTGGTGTATGCTCCAATGTCAGATGTGCCACATATATGTCAAGGTGCTATAGGAAATATCACAATGGGAAAAGGACTGTCACAAGGAATACAGTATACTGTCAAGTGATTTTCGGAGTGGAAGGACAGTCACTCACTGCTTGGAGAATTTCAGGATTGAGAACCCCTATAAGTGAGATAGGAATGGGATATGGTGATGGGGGTAGTTTTTAAGGACAGGAGTGAAATGAAATGGCAACATATCAGTGAGTCAAGTGGAATCAAGGACAAAGAAACAACCCTTGAATGTTATGGAGATTAGGCTTTTGTCAATGGAGTGATGTAGTAGTAAGTAATAGGGTTTGGGATTTTAAAATATGGGCTCAAAATGGTATGAGGGATATGGGACAAAGGAGAATTAAAAGGAAAAATAGTGATAACAGTGTAATGGGAATGAAAAAGGGTGGCAAATGACAAGAACTTTGCACCAAAACTCAACTTTCAAGCTTCACACATAAAATCTAGGAGCAGACTTCAGTATAAACGTAGAGTTTTCTTTTCACCACTTAAAATTTTGATCTTTGGTCTTCAAACACACCAAGCATGTTTTCAAATCAATAAGCAAAGGGCTTTCACTTACTTGGAGCAAGAAAATTTGTTTGATTTTGAAATTTTGAAGAAAAGTGGAAAAAATTTTGGTTTTCAGCTCTACGCGCCGCGCGCCCTCCAATGCACCGTGCCAGTGTAATTTTACATTGAAAAATTTCGCTCTACGCGCCGCGTGTCCTCCAATGCACCGCGCGCCAACCCAACGCGCCGCGCGCTGATCCAACACACAATTTGGCTTCAAAAATCATTTTTTCACTTCCTTGATGTGTCTTGGCCTTTGCTGATGTCTTTGGTGTGCATATGGACTGTTTGAATATGAAAACATCTGGTATACATGAAGGACTTTGATTTTCTATTGAAAAAACCATTTTTACGATGTTTTGAACTTTGACACTTTCACATAACTCTATTTTTGTTCCCATTTGCTTTCTGGATTGATGATGAATTCTCTTTGTCTGCTTGTGGAGGGATAGCTATCATTGGATTTGGCAAAGGAGACTAAGAGAATTTGAATTTTGAAGGGCAATGGCAAAAATTTTGTGTTCTGGCCCAATGCGTCGCGCTCACTTTTCTATGCGCCACGCACTACATAGTGCATTTTTCAGGAGGCTTTTGGAGGCCTTCCCAGTGTCAAAATTGGGCATGTGATATCTCTTTGGAAAGATCTTGGAGTCTAATTTCTAACCCAAGTGAAAATTGGCAATTTTGAGTTCATTTACCCTATCAAAAATCAAATCTCCCAACACTACTTCCTGCAGGTGCATCAATTCTCCTAAGGCAACGGTTTTCTTAACATTTCTCCAAAACCATTATACCTGTGTAAAAAGTGAAGGAGGTTTTTCTTCCTTATCATGTTTTGTACAAAAAAATCTCTCAGTGTTCCAAAATTCATCTTTTATTGCTCTGAAACATCATTTGAGTGAAACCTACCCTAATGTGTGAAACAAGGGATTTATCGAAATGAAGCGAAATGAAGGGGATAAGGGGCTTCGAAATTCTTGGGGAAATTTTGGGAAGTAGGGAGGGATGTTGGGAAGTAGGGAAAAGTGGAAGCTCAGAGATTGAGTCAGGGGAAGGGGTCCAAAAGGGAAAAACACAGACTTAGCCTAGAAAATTGCCAAGTTGTGGCAAGAAACTAGGGTTTGTGTAAAAATGAGGAATTTGGGGGATATCAGTGATGGGAAGTGTTTAATAAGGTAAATTAAGGATAGGGGAAGGTGTATGAACATCAGGATACAATTTTTTCTAATGATTTGACCATCCAAGAGAAATTACCTCCAAAACCCTAGGAGAGGGAAATGGACCTTACCTAGGCACAAGTGAAACATGAACAAGCTGTAAAATGACCCAATGGAACTTGACATGATGATGAAAATCCTCTGAATGATGGTACACTCAGCTGAATGGTGACATGAACTGACATTTGAAAAACTTTGAAAAGAGTGAAAAAAAACCCTAGACCTAATGCCTAGTGACCAAATTTTGCTTGAAGACTCATTGAAATGACAAAATTTGATCTTGACACCTTTAAATCACTTTGTAAGAGCATGTTTGATCACTGAAGGAAAGATGCAAAGGCTGATACTAACATTAGCTCCAATGGCGATGGTAGCTCCCTGGAGGTGCCAAGAACTACAGATCTTTGGAAAGCAGACAGTGCCTTCATCCATTGGGCAATGGAATCAAAACACGAAAACTGACATTATGTAGACTAACTCTGACTAAGACTGAAAAAGCATAATATAACATGACTTAAAACATAACTGACAAAGTAGAAGGATGCTCATGATTGAGCTTATTCATCAACCTACTCTAATTGTCCTTTTCACCACCAGATCAAGTGAAATGGAATAGCCAATGCAACCATGTAAGCATCCTAGCTGTTATTTGATTTCTTCCCATATGCTTTCTGATGTGCAGGAAAAGGGAAGAACCGAAAGGAAACTCCCATGGAAATTTGGAATCAAGTGGACTGATCATAAAATTTCACAGCGCAAATTGACTGGATAACTGCAAGAGTACTATGAAAGGATCTTCATAAACATAGCTTTGGTCTAGATAATCTCCATACCTTGATCTTAAAATTTTCCTCACATTTGCGCTGCTTTTCTTTGGTGATTGCAGCAAGCTATCAAAAGGATCCTGAAATTCATGAAAAACCAAGCTCCGTTGCTGATTCCAGACAGAACAAAAGTCTCCTTTATCAATCTCCTCATATGAAAAATCTGTTGAACAATACAATGAAATTGACTTTTGAACAAGATTATTATCAACATTCTTTTTGGGAAAATGGTTAGCCAATGGAGAAGAATTTTTACAGCAAACCTCATCCAACACATGAGCAATGGGATCATCAAAAACTTGAGAAGAGTGCTGCAATGTATCCATTGAAACTGAAATGCTTCGAAACAAAAGGGTATAGAATCTTCCTGCATCATCAAATCATGTATTTCATCTTCCACAACTTCATCTGTAATCTAACCTTCAATTTAATTTGGTGGCTGCAAATCCGATGCTACAGGCTGCTCAAGAATTTCGTTATCTATCTCATCCTCAACATTAAGACTGAGAGATTGTTGATTTCTTATAGGCTGCTCATTTGAAGATTTACTATGCAATTTTTCTCTCAAAAACTGAAATCATTCAAAAAAGAATGGTACGAAGTCACCTTGTATCATTTGATCAAATTTTCCAGCTTCCATGGCTTCATCTGCAGCTTGACAATCAATGGATTTCAGGGGCTGAAAATCTGAATATGAGAAGAGTCTTGAACAAGGTTTTCATTGAGCTCAAGATGGTCTAGATCAAGACTTTTTGACATTTTATTTCTGATTGCATGGTAGTTGTCTCTGATGAACTGAAATGAATCAAAAAAAAAAGGCAAAGATCCTTCACTTACTTCAAAATTTGCTGCACTTTCCTCATCATTGTCATAGCTGATATGCATCGGTTGATCATTGTACTGGAGCTGCTGAAAGTGAACTTCCTCCTCGCACAAACTAGCTGTTGATTCGTCTGCAAGATTAGCTTCTGTTTGGAGAACATAGTCATCATCATACTGATCAAACTGAGGCAAATCATCATAATACAACACATCATCAAGCATACATGTCATATCAATAACTCTCTCTTCTTCACAATGATCTATAAAACAATCGGTATGACAACTGGGATAAGAAACAAAATGTTTTGGATCAGCAATAGGTTTTTCCTCAATCAGCGAGCCATGGGCTTCAACATTATACTCCTTCTTTGTGGTTTTCTTATGTATCATCTCTTCTACTGCACTTACCAACATGTCAAGCTTTACATATAGAGATTTCGATTTCTCTGGATTCATTTTTTTCATCTCTTCTTACTTCAACCTTGCCCTCCGGATCAACAAATGAGCCTCTACATTCACTGCCTTGTTCTGCATTTCGTGAAGTGTTGCAATATTCTTTTCTCTCAGCTGAAACTCCATTTCCAGATCAAAGGCACCCGGGTAGTGCAAGAGAGTAGATCTAGGAGAAGGTCTTATATCAGCTGGCATCAAAAAATATACTTGGTTAAATCTAGCAGAAAATTGTTGTACTGTCTCCCCTCGCATTCTTTTCAGCTGATTATACTCTTCTATAATCAAGAAAATGTTGTGTCCAATCACCCACCTATCAAGGAAAACTTTGACGAACTGCTGGAAATCTGAGATGCTCGCATCAGGTAGGGCTTTAAACCAACTCTTGACTTTGGCTTGCAAAGAAAGAGCAAAAAGCCTAATACTAACATCTTCATCATCAACTTCAAAAAGATCTAGAAAAGTCTCAACATTCTGCACATGTTGCTCAGCGTTGACATTGTTACATTCACCATCAAATCCTGGTAGATATAGGTCATAATTTTTAGGGAAAGCATGAAGAACAGAAGGTAAAACAAGAGGTTTGTACCGATTTGGAATTTTACAAGGTATAGGGGTATGTACAAGAGCTAGGGGATCAGTTTTGTTTTCTTTAGGCTCATCACTCTGAAGAGAGTCATCATAAGATGTGGGAAAAGTAAGGAGGCCAGGATCAAAGGGAAACTCAGTATTTACACTCTTTGAATAGGTCGAGTGAAGATTTTGATCACCTTTCTAATACAACAAACTCTGAAAAACTTTCAGGACAACTTCAATACCTGTGAAGAAGTAATTTACAAGAAAGCAGCTTAGATCCTAAATACCATTCCACTTTAGATAACTGAACTTTGTGTAAGATCCTTCCATTTTCTTAGAGAAAGAGTCAGTCCTCCACTGGAGTCTCTACTTTGAATTGGAGTCACCAGGTGAAATATTTCAACCTTCTTATGTCTGATCGTTGTCCACCATCAACCATCAGATCTGAACTCGATACATGTACTGGGGAAATTTATAAGTTAAGTGTTATGATTACAAGCTAGACCGGAGATCGACTGAAGCACTGTTTATCTACTATGCACTTGCAGAGCAAGAGCAGTTCGAAGGCTACCTGGCATGACTTCAGGCTCCATTTGTAGCTATAAATCAAATAAAACTAACAATAAAACCAGTTTTTCCCCAGTATGTTCGCCACTATGTTAGCGCTCAAATCTACCTTAGGCTGAAATAAGGTAAAACTCAAAGCTACATCAAACCACGCTCAGCCTCGTAGCTAGCCCTACGAGGACAAGAGAGGGCTCTCTCCAGGTCTATCTCGGAAAAAGGTCTTCAAAGGGGCTGAGATGACTTATAATGAATATTGATTTTAGGCTAGTAAAGAGATAGGAAATTTTGATTTTGATTTTTTGGGTTTTTTGTTGAAAAAATGGGATAAACAATTTTGGGTCTGGAGATAAGGCCAGATCTTTGCAGAATTCGAGTTGGGGCGAGGCTGGAAATAGTATTGATGCTTTTGATTATGTGTCTGGATGGATCAGAATGAAAAGGAGTTGAAGAGGGCAATGGAGAACAACAATCCTCTCCAAATAGGCGAAAACATGGAAAACTAAACAAATTTAAAGGCAGAGCACTGAAATCAATGGATTCTACCTCATTTACTCATTCATTTAGTTTCAGAAGCATAAAAAGGGAATGGCATACATTAAACATGAAAGAAATTACAATAAAATAAGAGAAAACACCATCAAGAATTGAAAGCCACAAGAATCCCAACAGGTGCTGCAAAACCTCTGATCTTTCCTTAGCCAAAATATGAAAAATATGTACAATAGTGTGCCAAACATTTCCCAAGAGTCCAACCTCTCCAACCTCTGAAAATGATTGAGAAATTACATCATATAAACCATCCTAACCCCTTCCCACACCTCTAGGGGTCGAATTTCGCCTTCTAGGAGCAGTTTCAACCAATTCTAAACATGGAACTAAAATCTAGGGATCCAAACAACTTGCCTCTAAAAGGAGGGAAACTGATTCATTCATTCAATTTTCACTTTTTTGTGAATGAATCCTCTAGAACAAGTAAATAAGTGCCAAAGTTACATAATGTAAATCATATTACATCAATAAAAACCAAAAATTACATCCACAATCAAAACTGGTCCAATTGGCCGAAATTCTGAGCTGGAAGGTGAAAAATTGACCAAAAAATCTCTGTGCGTCGCGCGCCTGAGCTCTATGCGTCGCGCGCCTTTGGACCTATTTTTGGGGAACTTCATGAAGTCAAAATTGAGCTCATGATAGCTCGTTGGAAAGCCCTGGATGTTGGATATACAAGCCAAGTGGAATTGTTCAATTTGGAGCTCATTTTCCCCTCCAAAACTTCATTCTCCCAGAAGTACTTCCTGCTGGTGCAAAAGGTGGTTTTAATGGTGTTTTTGGGCATTTTGATCATCCAGAACTTGATGAAATGCTTCGGCCATACTGGAACATGCATAAATTACCATGAAAAATCAAAAAATATAAACTTTTCCTCCAGCAAGTGTCCCAATCATAAGTGCGCGCATCGACGCGCTACGCGTTGGGCTGAAAAACCTGTTTTGAGACCAAAATTTTCAAAATGACTGAGTGTTCTCTTTCATATGAAATTTTGGGCCAAGGAAGCATTCACCAAGATTCAGAGTGGATCATGTGTTTCACGACATTTCAGTATCCTCCTGGTGCATTCAATTTCAGTAGTGAGAACACTGTCTCTGTTGTGATGTGTCGGTCCCTGTCATGGTGTCACAATGTGTATGAAAAGTATGCTGATATGGTTATGATGAAAACAGATTTTGGTGTATGCTCCAATGTCAGATGTGCCACATATATGTCAAGGTTCTATAGGAAATATCACAATGGGAAAAGGACTGTCACAAGGAATACGGTAGACTGTCAAGTGATTTTCGGAGTGGAAGGACAGTCACTCACTGCTTGGAGAATTTCAGGATTGAGAACCCCTATAAGTGAGATAGGAATGGGATATGGTGACGGGGATAGTTTTTAAGGATAGGATTGAAATGAAATGGCAACATATCAGTGAGTCAAGTGGAATCAAGGACAAAGAAACAACCCTTGAATGTTATGGAGATTAGGCTTTTGTCAATGGAGGGATGTAGTAGTAGGTAATAGGGTTTGGGAGTTTAAAATATGGGCTCAAAATGGTATGAGGGATATGGGAAAAAGGAGAATTAAAAGGAAAAATAGTGATAACAGTGTAATGGGAATGAAAAAGGGTGGCAAATGACAAGAACTTTGCACCAAAACTCAACTTTCAAGCTTCACACATAAACTCTAGGAGCAGACTTCGGTATAAACGTAGAGTTTTATTTTCACCATTTAAACTCTTAATCTTTGGTCTTCAAACACACCAAGCATGTTTTCAAATCAATAAGCAAAGAGTTTTCACTTACTTGGAGCAAGAAAATTTGTTTGATTTTGAAATTTTGAAGAAAAGTGGAAAAAATTTTGGCTGTCAGATCTACGCGCTGCGCACCCTCCAATTCGTCGCGCCAGTGTAATTTTACACTGAAAAATTTCGCTCTACGTGCCGCGCGTCCTCCAATGTGCCGTGCGCCAACCCAACGCGCCGTGCGCTGATCCAACACACAATTTGGCTTCAAAACTCATTTTTTCACTTCCTTGATGTGTCTTGCCCTTTGCTGATGTCTTTGGTGTGCATATGGACTGTTTGAATATGAAAACATCTGATATACACGAAGGACTTTGATTTTCTATTGACAAACCCATTTTTGCGATGTTTTGAACTTTGACACTTTCACATAACTCTGTTTTTGTTCCCATTTGCTTTCTAGATTGATGATTAATTATCTTTTCCTGCTTGTGCAGGGATAGCTATCATTGGATTTGGCAAAGGAGATTGAGAGAATTTGAATTTGGAAGGGCAATGGCAAAAATTTTGTGTTCTGGCCCAATGCGCCGCGCGCTATATAGTGCATTTTGAAGGACGCCTTTGGAGGCCTTCCCAGTGTCCAAATTGGGCGTGTGATAGCTCTTTGGAAATCTCTTGGAGTATGATTTCCAACCCAAGTGAAAATTTTCAATTTTGAGTTCATTTACCCTGTCAAAAATCAAATCTCCCAACACTACTTCCTACAGGTGCATCAATTCTCCTGAGGCAACGGTTTTATTAACATTTCTCCAAAACCATTATACCTGTGTAAAAAGTGAAGGAGGTTTTTCTTCCTTAGCATGTTTTGTACAAAAAACTCTCTCAGTTTTCCAAAATTCATCTTTTATTGCTCTAAAACATCATTTTAGTGAAACCTATCCCAATGTGTGATACATGGGATTTGTCGAAATGAAGCGAAATGAAGGGGATAAGGGGCTTCAAAATTCTTGGAGAAATTTTTTGAAGTAGGGAGGGATGTTAGGAAGTAGGGGAAAGTGTAATATTGGATATTTAGTGAGGGGAAGAGGTCCAAAACGGAAAAACACAGGCCTAGCCTATAAAATTGCCAAGTTGTGGCAAGAAACTAGGGTTTGTGCAAAAATGAGGAATTTGGGGGATCTCAGTGATGGGAAGTGTTTAATAAGATACATTAAGGATAGGGGAAGGTGTATGAACATCAGGATACAATTTTTTCTAATGATTTGACCATCCAAGAGAAATTACCTCCAAAACCCTAAGAGAGGGAAATGGACCTTAACTAGCCACAACTGAAGCATGAACAAGCTGTAAAATGACCCAATGGAACTTGAAATGATGTTGAAAGCCCTCTGAATGATGATACACTCAGCTGAATGGTGACATGGACCGGAATTTGGACAACTTTGAAAAGAGTGAAAACAAACCCTAGAACTAATGCCTAGTGACCAAATTTTGCTTGAAGACTCATTGAAATGACAAAATTTGACCTTGACACCTTTAAATCACTTTGTAAGAGCATGTTTGATCACTGAAGGAAAGCTGCAAAGGCGGACACTAACATTGGCTCCAATGGGGATGATAGCTCCCTGGAGGTGCCAAGAACTACAGATCTTTGGAAAGCAGACAGTGCCTTCATCCATTGGGCAATGGAATTAAAACACAAAAACTGACATTATGTAGACTGACTCTGACTAAGACTGAAAAACCATAATATAACATGACTTAAAACATAACTAAAAAACTAGAAGGATGCTCATGATTGAGCTTATTCATCAACCTACTCTAATTGTTCTTTTCACCACCTGATCAAGTGAAATGGAATAGCCAATGCAACCATGTAAGCATCCTAGCTGTTATTTTATTTCTTCCCATTTTCTTTTTGATGTGCAGGAAAAGGGAAGAACCGAAAGGAAACTCCCATGGAAATTTGGAATCAAGTGGACTGCTCATAAACTTGCAAAGCACAAATTGACTGGATGACTACAAGAATACTGCGAAAGGATCTTCATAAACATAGCTCTTGTCTAGATAATCTCCATACCTTGATCTTAAAATCTTCCTCACATCTACGGTGATTTTCTTTGGTGATTGCAGCAAGCTGTCAAAAGGATCCTGAAATTCATGAAAAACCAAACTCCGTTGTTGATTCCAGACAGAACAAAAGTCTCCTTTATCAATCTCCTCATATGAAAAATCTGTTGAACAATACAATGAAATTGACTTTTGAACAAGATTATTATCAACATTATTTTTGGTCAAATGGTTAGCCAATGGAGAAGAATTTTTACAGCAAACCTCATCCAGCACATGAGCAATGCGATCATCAAAAACTTGAGAAGACTGCTACAATGTATCCATTGAAACTGTATGACCTCCTTCTAGCTGTTCATATTTTCCTTGAGATATATTACGAAGATTCTGCCTTATAAACTGAAATGCTTCGAAACAAAAGGTTATAGAATCTTCCTGCATCATCAAATCATGTATTTCATCTTCCACAACTTCATCTGTAATCTGACCTTCAATTTCATTTGGTGGCTGCAAATCTGATGCTACAAGCTGCTCAAGAATTTCGTTATCTGTCTCATCCTCAACATTAACACTGAGAGATTGCTGATTTCTTATAGGCTGCTCATTTGAAGATTTACTATGCAATTTTTCTCTCAAAAACTGAAATGATTCAAAACAGAATGGTACGAAGTCACCTTGTATCATTTGATCAAATGTTCCAGCTTCCATGGCTTCATCTGCAGCTTGACAATCAATGGATTTTAGGGGCTGAAAATCTGAATATGAGAAGAGTCTTGAAGAAGGTTTTCATTGCGCTCAAGATGGTCTAGATCAAGACTTTTTGACATTTGATTTTTGATTGCATGGTAGTTGTCACTGATGAACTGAAATGAATAAAAAAAAAATGGCAAAGATCCTTTACTTACTTCAAAATTTGTTGCAATTTCCTCATCATTGTCATAGCTGATATGCATCGGTTGATCACTGTACTGGAGCTGCTTAAAGTGAACTTCCTCCTCGCACAAACTAGCTGTTGATTCGTCTGCAAGATTAGCTTCTATTTGGAGAACATAATCATCATGATACTGATCAAACTAAGGCAAATCATCATAATAAAACACATCATCAAGAATAAATTTCATATCAATAGCTCTCTCTTCCTCACAATGATCTATAAAACAATCGGTATGACACCTGGGATAAGAAACAAAATGTTTTGGATCAGCAACAGGTTCTTCCTCAATCAGCGAACCATGGGCTTCAACATTATACTCCTTCTTTGTGGTTTTCTTCTGTATCATCTCTTCTACTGCACTTACCAACATGTCAAGCTTTACATCTAGAGATGTCGATTTCTCTGGATCCATGTTTTTCATCTCTTCTTCCTTCAACCTTGCCCTCCGGATCAACAAATGAGCCTCTACATTCACTGCCTTGTTCTGCATTTCGTGAAGTGTTGCAATATTCTTTTCTCTCAGCTGAAACTCCATTTCCGGATCAAAGGCACGCAGGTAGTGCAAGAGAGCAGATCTAGGAGAAGGTCTTATATCAGCTGGCATCAAAAAATATACTTGGTTAAATCTAGCAGAAAATTGTTGTACTGTCTCCCCTCGCATTCTTTTCAGCTGATTATACTCTTCTATAATCAAGAAAATGTTCTGTCCAATCACCCACCTTTCAAGGAAAACTTTGACGAATTGCTGGAAATCTGAGATGCTCGCATGAGGCAGGGCTTTAAACCAACTCTTGACTTTGGCTTGCAAAGAAAGAGAAAAAAGCCTAATACTAACATCTTCATCATCAACTTCAAAAAGATCTAGAAAAGTCTCAACATTCTGCACATGTTGCTCAGCGTTGACATTGTTACATTCACCATCAAATCTTGGTAGATATAGGTCATAATTTTTAGGGAAAGCATGAAGAACATAAGGTAAAACAAGAGGTTTTTACCGATCTGGAATTTTACAAGGTATAGGGGTATGTACAAGAGCTAGGGGATCAATTTTTTTTTGTTTAGGCTCATCACTCTGAAGAGAGTCATCATAAGATGTGGGAAAAGTAAGGAGGCCAGGATCAAAGGGAAACCCAGTATTTACACTCTTTGAATAGGTCGAGTGAAGATTTTGATCACCTTTCTCATACAACAAACTCTGAAAAACTTTCAGGACAGCTTCAAGACCAGTGAAGAAGTAATTTACAATAAAGCAGATTAGATCCTGAATACCATTCCACTTTAGATACCTAAACTTTGTGTAAGATCCTTACATTTTCTCAGAGAAAGAGTCATTCCTCCAGTGGATTCTCTACTTTGAATTGGAGTCACCAGGTGAAAGATTTCAGCCTTCTTATGTCTAATCGATGTCCACCATCAACCATCAGATCTGAACTCGATACATGTACTAGGGAAATTTATAAGTTAAGTGTTACGATTACAAGCTAGACCAGAGATCGACTGAAGCACCGTTTATCTACTATGCACTCGCAGAGCAAAAGCAGTTCGAAGGATACCTGGCATGACCTCAGGCTCCGTCTGTAGCTATAAATCAAATAACACTAACAATAAAACCAGTTTTTCCCCAGTATGGTCGCCACTATGTTAGCGCTCAAATCTACCTTAGGCTGAAATAAGGTAAAACTCAAGGCTACATAAAACCACGCTCAGCCTCGTAGCTAGCCCTACGAGGATAGGAGAGGGCTCTCTCCGGGTCTATCTCGGCAAAAGGTTTTCAAAGGGGCTGAGATGACTTATAATGAATACTGATTTTAGGCTAGTAAAGAGATAGGAAAGTTTGATTTTGATTTTTTGGGTTTTTGTTGAAAAAATGGGAAAAACAATTTTGGGCTCGGGGATGAGGCCAGATCTTTGCAGAATTCGAGTTGGGGCGAGGTAGGCAGTAGTCTTGATGCTTTTGATTATGTGTATGGATGGATCAGAATGAAAAGGAGCTGAAGAGGGCAAGGGAGAACAGGAATCCTCTCCAAACAGGCGAAAACATGTAAAACTAAACAAATTTAAAGGCAGAGCACTGAAATCAATGGATTCTACCTCATTTACTCATTCATTTAGTTTCAGAAGCATAAGAAGGGAATGGCATACATTAAACATGAAAGAAATTACAATAAACTGAGAGAAAACACCATCAAGAACTGAAAGCCACAAGAATCCCAACAGGTGCTGCAAAACCTCTGATCTTTCCTTAGCCAAAATATCAAAAATATGTACAATAGTGTGCCAAACTTTTCCCAAGAGTCCAACCTCTCCAACCTCTGAAAATGATTGAGAAATTACATCATATAGACCATCCTAACCCCTTCCCACACCTCTAGGGGTCGAATTCCTCCTTCTAGGAGCAGTTTCAACCAATTCTAAACATGGAACTAAAATCTTGGCATCCAAACAACTTGCCTCTAAAAGGAGGGAAACTGATTCATTCATTCAATTTTCACCTTTTTGTGAATGAATCCTCTAGAAAAATTAAATAAGTGCCAAATTTACATAATTTAAATCAAATTACATCAATAAAAACCAAAAATTACATCCACAATTAAAACTGGTCCAACTGGCCGAAATTCTGAGCTGGAAGGTGAAAAATTGACCAAAAATCTCTATGCGTCGCGCGCCTTTGGACCTATTTTTGGGGAACTTCCCGAAGTCCAAATTGAGCTCATGATAGCTCGTTCGAAAGCCCTGGATGTTGGATATCCAAGACAAGTGGAATTGTTGAATTTGGAGCTCATTTTCCCCTCCAAAACTTCATTCTCCCAGAAGTACTTCCTGCTGGTGCAAAAGGTGGCAGAAAGGTGGTTTTCATGGTGTTTTTGGGCCTTTTGATCATCCAGAACTTGATGAAATGCTTCGGCCATACTGGAACATGAATAAATTACCATGAAGAATTGAAAAATATAAATTTTTCCTCCAGCAAGTGTCCCAATCATAAGCACGTGCGTCGACGCGGTACACGTTGGGCTCAAAAACCTGTTTTGAGACCAAAATTTTCAAAATGACAAAAACTTCTCCAAATTTCTTGAAATTTGGACTGAGTGTTCTCTGTCATATTAAATTTTGGGCTAAGGAAGCGTTCACCAAGATTCAGAGTGGATCATGTGTTTCACGACGTTTCAGTATCCTCCTGGTGCATGCAGTTTCAGTAGTGAAAACACTGTCTCTGTTGTGATGTGTCGGTCTCTGTCATGGTGTCACAATGTGTATGAAAAGTATGCTGATATGGTTATGATTAAAATAAGAGTTTCAGTGTATTCCCAAATCCCAAATGTGTCACATGTGTATCAAAGTGTTATAGGAAAGCCACAATGATAAGGGTTCTGTCAAATGAGTTTGAATGGACAACAATCACTGCTTGACTACATGGGGTTTGACAAGAGAATAGGAAGGAGTATAAGGTGATGTAGAACAAAGAAACAACCATTGCAATGATAGTTAGGCTTTGTCAATGGAGAATGGGAAAAGTGAGTAATAGGGTTTGGGAGTTTAAAATATGGGCTCAAAATGGTATGAGGGATATGGGACAAAGGAGAATTAAAAGGAAAAATAGTGATAATAGTGTAATGGGAATGAAAAAGGGTGGAAAATGACAAGAAATTTTCACCAAAACTCAACTTTCAAGCTTCACACATAAACTCTAGGAGCAGACTTCGGTATAAACGTAGAGTTTTCTTTTCACCACTTAAACTTTTGATCTTTGGTCTTCAAACCCACCAAGCATGTTTTCAAATCAATAAGAAAAGGGTTTTCACTTACTTGGAGCAAGAAAATTTGTTTAATTTTTAAATTTTGAAGAAAAGTGGAAAATTTTTTGGCTGTCAGCTCTACGCGCCTCGTGCCAACCCAACGCGCCGCGCCAGTGTAATTTTACACTAAAAAATTTCGCTCTACGCGCCGCGCGCTGATCCAACACACAATTTGGCTTCAAAACTCATTTTTTTCACTTCCTTGATGTGTCTTGGCTTTTTCTGATGTTCAAACATGGAAAAACCAAGCAAATTTGATGTTGGAGAGAAATGGCAATTTTTTTTGTGTTTCAGCTCAATGCGCCGCGCCATAAATAGTGCATTTTGCAGGAGGCTTTTGGAGGCCTTCCCGGTGTCCAAATTGGGCGTGTGATAGCTCGTTGGAAATATCTGGGAGTCTAATTTCCAACCCAAGTCGAATTTTTCAATTTGGAGTTCATTTACCCTGTCAAAAATCAAATCTGCCAACATTACTTCCTGCAGGTGCATCAATTATGATGAGGCAACGGTATTCTTGACATTTCTCTAAAAAAATTACACCTGTGTTAAAAGTGAAGGAGGGTTTTCTTCCTTGGCATGTTTTGTACAAACACCTCTCTCAGTGTTTCAAAATTCATCTTTTATTGCTCTGAAACATCATTTTAGTTAAACCTATCCCGATGTGTGAAACAAGGGATTTTGTCGAAATGAAGCGAAATGAAGGGGATAAGGGGCTTCTAAATTCTTGGGGAAATTTTGGGAACTAGGGAGGGATGTTAGGAAGTAGGGGAAAGTGGAATATCAGAGATTGAGTGAGGGGAAGGGGTCCAAAAGGGAAAAACACAGGCCTAGCCTAGAAAATTGCCAAGTTGTGGCAAGAAACTAGGGTTTGTGCAAAAATGAGGAATTTGGGGGATCTTAGTGATGGGAAGTGTTTAATAAGGTGAATTAATGATAGGGGAAGGTGTATGAACATCAGAATACGAGTTTTTCTAATGATTTGACCATCCAAGAGAAATTACCTCCAAAACCCTAGGAGAGGGAAATGGACCTTACCTAGGCACAACTGAAGCATGAACAAGCTGTAAAATGACCCAATGGAACTTGACATGATGATGAAAACCCTCTGAATGATGGTACACTCAGTTGAATGGTGACATGGACCGACATTTGGACAACTTTGAAAAGAGTGAAAACAAACCCTAGACCTAATGCCTAGTGACCAAATTTTGCTTGAAGACTCATTGAAATGACAAAATTTGACCTTGACACGTTTAAATCACTTTGTAAGAGCATGTTTGATCACTGACGGAAAGCTGTAAAGGCTGACACTAACATTGGATCTAATGGGGATGGTAGCTCCCTGGAGGTGCCAAGAACTATAGATCTTTGGAAAGCAGACAGTGCCTTCATCCATTAGGCAATGGAATCGAAACAAAAAAACTAACATTATGTAGACTAAATCTGACTAAGACTGAAAATCCATAATATAACATGACTTAAAACATAACTGACAAACTGGAAGGATGCTCATGATTGAGCTTATTCATCAACCTACTCTAATTGTTCTTTTCACCACCAGATCAAGTGAAATGGAATAGCCAATGCAACCATGTAAGCATCCTAGCTGTTATTTGATTTCTTCCCATATGCTTTCTGATGTGCAGGAAAAGGGAAGAACCGAAAGGAAACTCCCATGGAAATTTGGAATCAAGTGGACTGATCATAAAATTTCACAGCGCAAATTGACTGGATAACTGCAAGAGTACTATGAAAGGATCTTCATAAACATAGCTTTGGTCTAGATAATCTCCATACCTTGATCTTAAAATTTTCCTCACATCTGCGGTGCTTTTCTTTGTTAATTGCAGCAAGCTGTCAAAAGGATCCTGAAATTCATGAAAAACCAAACTCCGTTGCTGATTCCAGATAGAAAAAAAGTCTCCTTTATCAATCTCCTCATATGAAAAATATGTTGAACAATACAATGAAATTGACTTTTGAACAAGATTATTATCAACATTCTTTTTGGGCAAATGGTTAGCCAATGGAGAAGAATTTTTACAGCAAACCTCATCCAGCACACGAGCAATGGGATCATCAAAAACTTGAGAAGAGTGCTGCAATGTATCCATTGAAACTGTATGACCTCCTTCTAGCTGTTCATATTTTCCTTGAGATATATTACGAAGATTCTGCCTTATAAACTGAAATGCTTCGAAACAAAAGGGTATAGAATCTTCCTGCATCATCAAATCATGTATTTCATCTTCCACAACTTCATCTGTAATCTGACCTTCAATTTCATTTGGTGGCTGCAAATCTGATGCTACAGGCTGCTCAAGAATTTTGTTATCTATCTCATCCTCAACATTAACACTGAGAGATTTCTGATTTCTTATAGGCTGCTCATTTGAAGATTTACTATGCAATTTTTCTCTCAAAAACTGAAATGATTCAAAACAGAATGGTACGAAGTCACCTTGTATCATTTGATCAAATGTGCCAGCTTCCATGGCTTCATCTGCAACTTGACAATCAATGGATTTCGGGGGCTGAAAATCTGAATATGAGAATTCTTGAACAAGGTTTTCATTGCCCTCAAGATGGTCCAGATCAAGGCTTGTTGGCAGTTGATTTCTGATTGCATGGAAATTATCTCTGATGAACTGAAACGAGTCAAAACAAAAAGGCAAAGGTCCTTCACTTACTTCAAAATTTGCTGCACTTTCCTCATCATTGTCATAGCTGATATGCATCGGTTGATCACTGTACTCAAGCTGCTGAAAGTGAACTTCCTCCTCGCACAAACTAGCTGCTGATTCGTCTGCAAGATTAGCTTCTGTTTGGAGAACATAATCATCATCATACTGATCAAACTGAGGCAAATCATTAGTATACAACACATCATCAAGCATACATGTCATATCAACAACTCTCTTTTCTTCAAGATGATCTATAAAACAATTACTATGACAACTGGGATAAGAAACAAAATGTTTTGGATCAACAACAGGTTCTTCCTCAATCAGCGAGCCATGGGCTTCAACATTATACTCATTCTTTGTGGTTTTCTTTTGCATCATCTCTTCTACTGCACCTACCAACATGTCAAGCTTTACCTCTAGAGATGTCGATTTCTCCGGATCCATGTTTTTCATCTCTTCTTCCTTCAACCTTGCCCTCCGGATCAACAAATGAGCCTCTACATTCACTGCCTTGTTCTGCATTTCGTGAAGTGTTGCAATATTCTTTTCTCTTAGCTGAAACTCCATTTCCGGATCAAAGGCACCAGGGTAGTGCAAGAGAGCAGATCTAGGAGAAGGTCTTATATCAACTGGCATCGAATAATAAACTTGGTTAAATCTGGCAGAAAATTGTTGTACTGTCTCCCCTGGCAGTCTTTTCAGCTGGTTATACTCTTCTATAATCAAGAAAATGTTCTGTCCGATCACCCACCTGTCGAGGAAAACTTCGACGAACTGCTGGAAATCTGAGATGCTCGCATCAGGCAGGACTTTGAACCAACTCTTCACTTGGCTTTGCAAAGAAAGAGCAAAAAGCCTAATACTAACATCTTCGTCATCAACTTCAAAAAGATCTAGAAAAGTCTCAAAATTCTGCACATGTTGCTCAACGTTGACATTGTTACAATCACCGTCAAATCTTGGTAGATATAGGTCATAATTTGCAGGGAAAGCATGAAGAACAGAAGTTAAAACAAGAGGTTTGTAACGATCTGGAATTTTACAAGGTGTAGGGGCATGTACAAGAGCTGCGGGATCAGTTTTGTTTTCTTTAGGCTCATCACTATGAAGAGAGTCATCATAAGATGTGGGAAAAGTAAGGAGGCCAGGATCAAAGGGAAACTCAGTATTTACACTCTTTGAATAGGTCGAATGAAGATTTTGATCACCTTTCTCATACAACAAATTCTGAAAAACTTTCAGGACAACTTCAAGACCAGCGAAGAAGTAGATTAGATCCTGAATACCATTCCACTTTAGATACCTGAACTTTGTGTAAGATCCTTCCATTTCTCAGAGAAAGAGTCAGTCCTCCAGTGGAGTCTTCACAGGAGTCACCAGGTGAATGATTTCAGCCTTCTTATGTCTGATCGTTGTCCACCATCAACCATCAGATCTGATCTTGATACATGTACTGGGGCAATTGGAAGTCAAGTGTTACGATTACAAGCTAGACCGGAGATCGACTGAAGTAGCGTTTATCTACTATGCACTCGCAGAGCAAGAGAAGTTCGAAGGCTACCTGGCATGACTTCAGGGTCCGTCTGTAGCTCATGAAACAAATGGCATCAACATGCAAACCAATTCTTCCCCAGTATGGTCGCCACTATGTTAGCGCTCAAATCTACCTTAGGCTGAAATAAGGTAAAACTCAAGGCAACATCAAACCACGCTCAGCCTCGTAGCTAGCCCTACGAGGACAGGAGAGGGCTCTCTCCAGTAAATCTCGATAAAATGAGCAATAGGGTGCAAGATGACTTAAAATGGGAACTGATTTTAGGCTAGTAAATAGATAGGAAAGAGGTATTCTGATTTTTTGGTTTTTTGTTGAAAAAATGGGAAAAACAATTTTAGGCTCGAGGATGAGGCCAGATCTTTGCAGAATTCGAGTTGGGGTGAGTTAGGCAGTAGTATTGATGCTTTTGATTATGTGTATGGATGGATCAGAATGACAAGGAGTTGAAGAGGGCAAGGGAGAACAAGAATCCTCTCCAAACAGGCGAAAACATGTAAAACTAAACAAATTTAAAGGCAGAGCACTGAAATCAATGGATTCTACCTCATTTACTCATTCATTTAGTTTCAGAAGCATAAGAAGGGAATGGCATACATCAAACATGAAAGAACTTACAATAAACTGAGAGAAAACACCATCAAGAACTGAAAGCCACAAGAATCCCAACAGGTGCTGCAAAACCTCTGATCTTTCCTTAGCCAAAATATGAAAAATATGTACAATAGTGTGCCAAACTTTTCCCAAGAGTCCAACCTGTCCAACCTTTGAAAATGATTGAGAAAATACATCATATAGACCATCCTAACCCCTTCCCATGCCTCTAGGGGTCGAATTCCTCCTTCTAGGAGAAGTTTCAACCAATTCTAAACAAGGAGCTAAAAACTAGGCAGCCAAACAACTTGCCTCTAAAAGGAAGGAAACTGATTCATTCACTTGATTTTCACTTTTTTGTGAGTGAATAATCTAGAATAGGTAAAAGTGAGTCAAAATTACATTACAACCACAAAATTACATCAAGATAACTCAAAAATTACATCCACAATCAAAACTGGTCCAACTGGCCGAAATTCTAAGCTGGAAGATGAAAAATTAGCCAATTTTCTCTATGCGCCGCACGCCTGAGCTCTATGCGTCGCGCGCCTTTCAGCCTATTTTTGGGGCACTTCCCGACATCAAAATCAATCTCATGATAGCTTGTTGGAAAGCCCTGGATGTCTGTTATCCAACCCAAGTGGAATTTCTCAATTTGGAGCTCATTTTCCCCTCCAAAACTTCATTCTCCCACAAGTACTTCCTGCTGGTGCAAAAGGTGGCAGAAAGGTGATTTTCATGGTGTTTTTGGCCCTTTTGATCATCCAGAACTTGGTGAAATGCTTCGGCCATTTCTAAGAATGCATAAATTACCATGAAAAATCCAAAAATACAAATTTTTCCTCCAGCAAGTGTCCCAATCATAAGCACGCGTCGTGACGCGCTACGCGTTGGGCTGAAAAACCTGTTTTGAGACCAAAATTTTCCAAAATGACAAAAACTTCTCCAAATTTGCTCAAATTCGGAGCGAAGACCCTCCATCATGCCTCATGCTCAGCCAACAAAGCCTCGGCCAAAATCTGAAGTGGATCAGGCCTCTTCCGCCATTTTAGTGCCCTCCTGGTGCATGCAGTTCCTGTGGTGAAAACACTGTCTCGGTTGTATGATGTGTTGTTGTCAGTCATGGTGTTGCAATTTGTATGTTCAGCTTGTTGAAAATGAGAAATGAGACGTTGGTGTCTTTGTCTCCAATCGCCAAATGCGTGCCAAAGGGGAATGAGGGATTGAGAACCCCTATAAGTGAGATAGGAATGGGATATGGTGATGGGGGGTAGTTTTTAAGGACAGGAGTGAAATGAAATGGCAACATATCAATGAGTCAAGTGGAATCAAGGAAAAAGAAATAGCCCTTGAATGTTATGGAGATTAGGCTTTTGTCAATGGAGGGATGTAGTAGTAAGTAATAGGGTTTGGGAGTTTAAGATATGGGCTCAAAATGGTATGAGGGATATGGGACAAAGGAGAATTAAAAGGAAAAATAGTGATAAAAGTGTAATGGGAATGAAAAAGGGTGGAAAATGACAAGAAATTTGCACCAAAACTCAACTTTCAAGCTTCACACATAAACTCTAGGAGCAGACTTCGGTATAAACGTAGAGTTTTCTTTTCACCACTTAGACTTTTGATCTTTGGTCTTCAAACCCACCAAGCATGTTTTCAAATCAATAAGCAAAGGGTTTTCACTTACTTGGAGCAAGAAAATTTGTTTGATTTTGAAATTTTGAAGAAAAGTGGAAAAAATTTTGGCTGTCAGCTCTACGCGCCGCGCACGCCATGTGCGCCACGCCAGTGTATTTTTACACTGAAAAATTTCGCTCTACGCACCGCGCGAGTCATGTGCGTTGCGCGCCAACCCAACGCGCCGCGCGCTGATCCAACACACAATTTGGCTTCAAAACTCATTTTTTTCACTTCCTTGATGTGTCTTGGCTTTTTCTGATGTTCAAACATGGAAAAACCAAGCAAATTTGATGTTGGAGAGAAATGGCAATTTTTTTTGTGTTTTAGCTCAATGCGCCGCGCCATAAATAGCACATTTTACAGGAGGCTTTTGGAGGCCTTCCCGGTGTCCAAATTGGGCGTGTGATAGCTCTTTGGAAAGCTATTGGAGTCTACTTTCCAACCAAAGTAAAATGTTTCAATTTGGAGTTCATTTACCTTGTCAAAAATCAAATCTCCCAACACTACTTCCTGCAGGTGCATCAATTCTCCTGAGGCAACGGTATTCTTAACATTTCTCCAAAAAAATTACACCTGTGTAAAAAGTGAAGGAGATTTTTATTCCTTGGCATGTTTTGTACAAAAACCTCTCTCAGTGTTCCAAAATTCATCTTTTATTGCTCTGAAATAGCATTTGAGTGAAACTTATCCCGATGTGTGAAACAAGGGATTTGTCGAAATGAAGCGAAATGAAGAGGATAAGGGGCTTCTAAATTCTTGGGGAAATTTTGGGAAGTAGGGAGGGATATTAGGAAGTAGGGGAAAGTGGAATCTTAGAGATTGAGTGAGGGGAAGGGGTCCAAAAGGGCAAAACACAGGCCTAGCCTAGAAAATTGCCAAGTTGTGGCAAGAAACTAGGGTTTGTGCAAAAATGAGGAATTTGGGGGATCTCAGAGATGGGAAGTGTTTAATAAGGTACATTAATGATAGGGGAAGGTGTATGAACATCAGGATACAAGTTTCTCTAATGATTTGACCATCCAAGAGAAATTACCTCCAAAACCCTAGGAGAGGGAAATGGACCTTACCTAGGCACAACTGAAGCATGAACAAGCTGTAAAATGACCCAATGGAACTTGAAATGATGATGAAAACCCTCTGAATGATGGAACACTCAGCTGAATGGTGACATGGACCGACATTTGGACAACTTTGAAAAGAGTGAAAACAAACCCTAGACCTAATGCCTAGTGACCAAATTTTGCTTGAAGACTCATTGAAATGACAAAATTTGACCTTGACACCTTAAAATCACTTTTTAAGAGCATGTTTGATCACTGAAGGAAAGATGCAAAGGCTGACACTAACAAAACCCTAGACCTAGAAGCTAAAATGACTCTTTTTGACCAAAAATGCATCTATGACTGTAGATGACATGAACTGAACTTTGATGAATTTTGAAAAATTTGACCAACCCAGCAGGTACAAGCATGAGGGAAAATGAGAGACAAAACCCTTCCGTCAGTCAATGGCATGCCCCTAACGGAATGCAGATGAATGAGCGGAATGAGACACCTAAATAATGAAATGCAATAAGAGAAATTATCACTTATGGAGGGATGTAAAGACCGACTCTAACATTGGCTCCAATGGGGATGGTAGCTCCTTGGAGGTGCCAAGAATGGCATATCTTTGGGAGAGCAGACCAGTGCCTTCGTCCATTGGGCTACGGAATCCATTATTTTGAAAAAACAACTCAAGACTTTTGACTGAATTTATTTGATTGAAACTTTAACTTAAACTGACTCAACCTTTAAAACAGAAATGACTGAACCAAACCGACTAAACAAACTCAAATGAAAACTTAAATCCTTCTTCAGAATTATAGCCTTCACTTCGGGCCCCAAACTGAAGAAAAGACTACAGTGCACACTTACAATGAAATTTGAAATACATGATATGTACAATGACAATGTGATCAGCAGAAAAACATCTTAGAAATGGTACCGCTTGAGCAGCCGGCCATTGACCGGCCCTCCTGGACAGTCTTCACCATTCATCTCCTTCAAAAGAAAGGCGTTCTAACCTCGATATGCTGCAATCTTGAATGGACCTTTCCAGAGGTTTTCAAACTTACCATGTTTACCTTTGTCCTCATTCCTAGCATCCCACTACAGTACCACTTCCTCCAATTGGAACTTATCCGCCTTCGCTTTCCTATCATAGATATTTTTTATTCTCTCCTGCAACTTAAATGTGTTCTGGAAGACCTCTTCTCTTGTTTGCTGCAAATGAATCATATGATTTATCCTTCTCTGCATATGGCTTTCTTCACTACCAGCTTCCTGAAGAAGCTTGACCACTGGAACATCAAGTGAAGTAGGAAAGACTGTATCTACTCCATAAACTAACTCGAAGGGGGACATACCAATGGACTTCTTTTGACTTACCCGATCGGCCCATAGGGCATTTACCAACTTCTTATGCCAACTCTTCTTATTAATGTCCAACAACTTTTTAATGATATTGACTAGAGATTTATTGGAAGATTCTGCCAAACCGTTACCTTGCGGATGACAGGAATTTGAATGCCCCAAAATGGTTTTGTACTTAGCACAAAACTCAATCATCTTTCTTGATTTAAAATCCGCTGCATTATCTGTGATCAATTTACTCGGGCAACCAAAACGAGAAAAAATGTTGTTTTCAACGAAAGAAATAATTACCGAATCGGTGGCTTGTCTTGTGGGAACTGCTTCGATCCATTTCGTAAAGTAATCAGTGGCTGTTAGAATCCATCTATGCTGTCCTGAGGAAGAAGGATGGATTTCCCCAATGAAATCCAAACCCCACTGCTGGAAAGGGGCGCTTACCTCAATAGGCTTGAGTGGAAATGGCTGTAATTTCTGTCTTCCTTCGAAAATCTGGCACTCATGGCAGCCTCTGACTATTTTATATACATCAGCGAACAATGTCGGCCAATAGTACCCAGCTCTCAAAATCTTATCGGCAGTTGTCTTCCAAAAATGATGACCACCGCAATCTCCTTTGTGGAAATCCTCCATTACCTTCTTCGCTTCTTCCTCCACAAAAAAATTCAATAACACACCACCTGGATCTTTCCAATAAAGTGCATAATTCAAAATACAAAATTTTGCAGCCTTCAGTTTCAAAGTCCTACCTTTGTTTCTAGTCATGCCGAGCGGTGATGACAAATTTTGAAGAACATACACGATATCTGAATACCATGGGGAATCAACAAACATTTCCGATACCTGAAGTGGCGAATTCTCCTCATCTTCATCAGACATAGCAGCAATCAGGTTTATGTCTAATGTGTGCAAATTGGATTCAACCATAAGTTTTGCCAGCCCCTGTCCCTTGATAAGCTTCGTGGGCCTTATTTCCACATCATATTCCAGCAAAGCTGCGATCCACTTACCACGTCTTCCTTCCGGATCATTCTGTACTAAAACATCTTTCACGAAAACGTTAGGAACATAAGCTAAAATATGGGAATGAAAAATGTATACCTGGAAATCCTTCAATGCCTTTACCAATGCCAGAGCTTGTTTCTCAATGATGTTGTATTTCAAGGCTACGTCTCTAATAGTTCGACTGAAAAACGCTATGGGCTTCTCATGTCCATCTCTTTTCTGCATTAACACAGCTGCCATGGTGTGCTCTGAAGCAAAAGAAAACAAAATAAAGTCTTGTGTGTAATCCAGGCTGATTAACACCGGAGCTGAAGAAAGCGCCAACTTCACCAAATTAAAGGACTTCACCGCATCTTCAGTTCACTTCACTTGGCTGTCCTTTTTCAGCATATTTGTTATTTCTCTCAAATGCTCAGCAAGGTTAGGGACAAAACGACGCCAAAATTTCATCTTACCATTGAAAGACTGAATCTCTTTCTTGTTCCTAGGAGGGTCAATTTGCTGAATTGCTTCAACACGTGCTGGATCAATACGAATGCCATCTTTGGAAATAATTTGACCAAGTAATTTACCTTCATCCATGGCGAACAAGCTCTTTTTATGATTAAGCGAGACACCATATTTTCTGCACTTCTGAAAAACAACCTTCAAGTGATACATATGCTCTTCATCGGAATTGGAAAAAACCATCAAATCATCAAGGTATATAACAAGGAAAACATCTTTTTCATTCGCAAAATCCATGTCCATCGCCCGCTGGAAAGTTGCACTAGCATTCTTCAAACCAAATGGCATCTTGGCATAGTGAAATGTCCCCCACGGAGTGGTGAACACTGTTTTGTCACGGTCGTCCTCATGAACCAAAATTTGGTTATATCCAGAATAACCGTCGAGTAATGACATCCGAGATGCACCCACTACTCGCTGCAATATATGATCCATGTTAGGCAATGGATAATTTTCCTTCAATGACACCTTGTTCAGATTTCGGAAATCAATACACAATCTAATCTCACCTGTCTTTTTCCACACTGGCACTAAATTGGAAATCCAATCAGAAAATCTGATAGGAACAATGATTCCTACTTTGTACAACCTGTTTACCTCCTTCTCAATCGATGGAAGCAACTTCAGATTGATTCTTCTTAGCTTTTGTCTGAAAGGCTTCTGATTAGGCTTAATTGGGATAGTATGCTGGATTATATTGGTATCATACGTCTTTAAATCTGAGTAATCCCAAGAGAAAGCATCAGCAAACGAAGACAACAAACTCACATATTTGGCCATTACATCTGGTGGTAATGATTTGGATAACTTTACCATTTTGGGGTTTTCAGCTGTCCCAATATTCACATCCTCTACTCCTTTTTCAGTCGGTCGTAAAGTTGGTTTCTTGGCCACATCATCCTGATCGAAGAGCTCTTCTAAAGGTATCAAACCTTTAGGAATAATGTTATCTTTCAGCTGTAACACTTCCATTTGATTAACTTGAACATCATCACCATTATCATATTCCACATCGATTAAGGTATCTTTGAACTTACCTTTACTTTGCAGAAAATTATTAATCTCATCATCATCTTGGAAAACTTGCCAACATCTTTGATTATCCAGGATGGTAGGACGGTGTTTCACATGGATTTCGAACTTATTACTTGAATTCATTGGGATCTTCAAGTTACTTGCTGCCTTAGCAAGTACATCTGCAATTCCATTTTGAATGCAAGGAATACAAGTCAAGGTATAATCTAAAAACTGCTTCAAAATATCAAGGACAACGTTCCAATAAGCCCGCATCCGGGGATGTTTCGTTTGATATTCACCCTTTACCTACTTAATCACCAATTCGGAGTCGCCATAGACTGCAATTCTCTTAACATTCAACTTTCTAAGAATCTTTAGGCCAACAATCAGAGCTTCATACTCAGCCTCATTATTTGAACAATCAAATGCCAACTTGTAAGAACATACTCGTACATTGCTCGGTACCTTGTTAGGAGTGGAAAAAGGACTGCGTACCCAAATACCAATCCCAACACCATCATTGCCCATTGCACCATCGAAATCCATAGTCCATAGACCCTCTTCATCATCCTCTAAGTACTGAAATTGTGCTAGCTCTGTTTTTTCTGCTTGTTGTCCACTATCTTTAGCTGATTGCTCAACTATACTTTTCGGTAGCTGCCTTTCCTTTTGTAAAACTTCTCTGAAATTCTCGGTAATCTCTGGGATATCTTCTGATTGAACTAATTGACTATCTACATCATTGAAACTATCGGGAAACAAAACAAAATACTCTAGATCTGTATGTACATAATTAATCGGATGATTAACCGGTTTCTCCTTGGTTGTAATCATATACTTCATTTTTTGTTCCCGGTACAACTTTCTCATTTGGCCAAACACGAGAATCGTCGCATAGGAGAAATCTAATTGTAGTGTCCCTTTCAATTTTGCTCCCGAAGATCTGGAAAGCAACATACCAAATCTCGGAGGAATGTCTGCTACGACAACATCCATCAAAACATTCTTTGTAGGAATCTGATCCAAACTTACAACCAAGTCTTTAATGAGCCCAATACATCTCACTCTGCTAGAATCAAATGAATAAAGATCGTGGTACTTCCTAGTAATGTCTAAACCCAACTTCTCCATGATTGCTTTCGGCATAAGATTATGGGAAGCACCGGAGTCGAACATGGCGTTATGCAACACAAACTCATGCAATCAAAGACTGATATAAAAAGGAGGCACTTCGCTGTCCGGAGACTCACCATCTAAAGCTGGTCCAAATATCAGTTCCGGTTGATCATCTTCAATATTCACCATATCAGACATGGGATCGAAATTCAAAATTCTAGAAACTTGACCTTTATAACTGTTGTTCCTCATTAGTTCAGTCAAGGGAATGGATACCTTTAATCTTGAAATCTCATTCTCCAAACTAAAAGCTGAAGTCTTTTCGATCTCTTTGGTTGGAACATCTTTCTTTTCAACCTTCTCTCTCGATGTAATCAGCTGATTTGATTTTTCTGCTGATGATGACTTAATGGCAGCGGGATCAGCTATCTCTTTTGCTTTCTTTTGTGCAACAGGTGAATCATTTTTAGGTGCTGAAACTTCCTTTCTCTTCTGAATTGGATTGACTGGTACATCTCTATTTCTAAGAGAATATTGCTTCTGCTGGGTTGACAATGAATTCATATATCCTCTCTGATACTCATCCGACTCTTCGTCAAGAGCCGCATCATTAGCTAGGATAAAATCCTCATCTCTTTGTACCGCTGAACTTTTTGCATACTCTTCATCTTCAGTGATATAAATGGGCAAATCATCAGGAGTAAAGAAATGATTTTCCTCCCCCACTACATCATCTTCATCATCTGAATCCTGACCAACAAAATTCTACTGAAGAGGTGTCTTTACTTGCTGCTGGACTGCTGGTTCTTGTGCTCGCTGTTCTCGTTGCTTAATCCTGAATTGTGGCTGCTGCTGACCACGGAAGTTGGGATTTAAAACTTGTGGTTCGGGTTTATCAAGAGTGAACCTTTCGAACATTTTTTCCACTTTGCGAAGTATCTGATCTATAGATGTAGAAGCTTCTTCCTTTATCACAACTTTCTTCTCTGCTTTCAGTCTAGCTCTCTTATCATTCAAGTTTTCCTCAACACTCACGAAAATCTTCTGCATGTCCTCTAAAGTAGGCGGATCTCTATATTGTAATGAATAGGGCATCTCCGGATCAAAACCATCCGGGAATTTTAACAAAGATGACTTCTTAGAAGGCCTCAAGTCATCAGGAATTGCATTATAAACCGCATTAAATCTGATAATACAGTCTTGGACAGACTCACCAGGATTGTGCTTGATCTTAGTATACTCAGAAGTGATTTGAAGCGGATCTTTCTTCATCTCCCACCGATCTAGAAACTGTCTCTGAAGCTCTTCTAATGTATTACTACTTCTGGGTTGCAAAGCTCTGAACCATTTACGTACCTCATCTCCAAAAGTTTGGACAAACAATCTCATGGAGACATTCTCTTCATCAATTTCATGCAGGTCCAAAAAGTCTGTCATTCTATCAATATGCTGCTGAGCGGGTACACTTTGAGGAGTACCATCAAACAAAGGAATTTTACTCTGATAATCAGCGGGCATAGGATCCAAGTTTGCGGGAAAAACAAGAGGTGCAAATCTAGTAGCCATTGCTCTTGGTGGATTTATGATCTGTCTTGGAGAAACGGGTGGAGTAGGAACAATAGGTGTTCGAGGTGTATGTGGTGGAGATGGAGGAGGAACTACTGATGATTGTTGAATCTCTAATTAAACTGAGAGGGGGGGGGTGAATCAGTTTAATACATTCCTGATCTTTTAAATTTTTCAATAAACTTATTTACACCTTCTTTTCAAACTCTATTTGATGTGAGAGTAATCTTAGAATGTAATCTAAAAGTATTAGTTTAATAGAGCAGTAGACTTAATTTGAGAGCAGCAGGTATTAAGCAAATGATACATATCAGATCAATACATAAATATCATGCACGGAGACACCAGATATAAGTGGAAACCCATAAAGGGAGAAAACCACATCTTATTATTGTTGTGATGCAAAGGCAAGCTCCAACTCCCTCTCACCACTATTTTCTGCAGGCACCAACCTACAGGAGGCTCCTACCTCAATTCTGCAAGCTACAACTTGCAAGGAAGCACCAACTCCCTTCAGTTTTCTGCAGGCACCAACCTAGAGGAGGCTCCAACCTCAGTCAGCTACAACTGACGACTATCAAGCTGCAACTTGATAGGGAAGCTCCAACTTCCTCAATTTATCAAACTGAAATTTTGCTGATTTACCTCAGATATCAGCTCTGTTCTGTAGCTTCTCCTTCTGTTCTGCTTTTCTTAATCTTCTCTGTCTTACTCTTCTATATTCTGCCTTCTCTCGATTTACTCTCACTTCTCTCTCTTGAATATCAAGATGATATTATTTATAGATTTCTTCACATGACTGTTTGTATTCTGCTTGGAATTCGAAATGGAAAGTCATGTCTCTTTGCCTTATGCCTTCTCACTCCTTTTATCAGCTTACTCAGAAATTATAACTGTAGGTGTCAATTTTAACATTACAGTGGGAGTTTGTTTTCTCTCGGAGACTTGCCAATGCATCACAAACAATAAAAACAATTAAAACATTTACATTAAAATTTAAATGAGAACTCCAGCTCACTTGTTTTGTCTCTTGGCTTGTTGCACATTTGTCTTTTCTCTGACTGTGTCTTTGTCTTTTATGTGACTGTGTTTTATCTCTTTTCTGTTCTCTGTATGTCATTCTGTATATGGCTGCTGCGTAACTTCTGTATTTGTGTAACTGCATTTTTCATTTTTATATCAGCGCTTTATATATATAAATGAATATGCTGACTGTAATTTTGGGCCATATTCCAACGCTTTTCATGCCATGAGTGTCTTGTTGATGTGGAACATTCCGCAAGCGGAACGGACATATATCACAGTCATTGTATATTGATAATCGCCCTCCACCTTAAGCCGAGGCCCGTGGGTCCACAGACCACGCGGCACTTTTCAATACAATCGCAACAACTTTTTATATATATATATTTATATATAACAACGCCTTCACAAATTTCCGTTTGCGATTAGAACTGGAACTCAAACACTTGTTAATCATAGTTAATAAGCCCATCGGGTTCGGGCTTCAATCAAATGCAATCGGGGCGCATAATAGAAAATTTCCGATTGCGATCAGAACACGGATGCGATTTGCATATATCAACTCCCGCTTATAACTGGATCGGGTCCGCCACTTCAATCGCAGCATTTTACAAAGTCGTGCGATCCATCAGAGAGTTCCGATTGCGATTGAGATTCCGGATGCGATTGAACCTATTCAATCCATCGTATAATGCCATCGGGTCCGCCACTTGATCGGAGCATATTACAAAGGACTTGCAATCAATCGGAAAGTTCCGATGCGATTAGCCGGAATTCAAATATATATACACCATCGTTAATACACCCATCGAGTCCGAACTCTTAATCGCAATCGCAAGTCTTTTAATATGTGTTGCGATTGACCACTGTTCATTGTATTTTTCCGATGCGATTGGGACAAGACTTCAAACATGTTTGAATTATAATTCATACCTCCATCGGGTCTGGACTTCCAATCGCAATCGCAACTCACATGTTCTCCGATGCGATTGACCAATTCCGATGCGATTGGGAACTCGGATGCGATTAGCAATAAACTATGGCATATAGCTCAATCGGGTCCGGCCTTTAATCGGAGCACATAACAAAACTCCGCTGATTGAACCTTTTCTCCAATTGCGATTGGGGAGGGGTCCCACCTTATAAGCCATTTCCTTTTGATAGAACCTTTGGTTAAAGTGCTCCGCTTGTATATAACTGATATATATGCTTATATATATTTTGCCGCTGGAGTGAAGCGATTCCCGGAATAATGTTTGTATTTGATATATGTGCTCCGCCGGTTGGAGAGTGCGATTCCCGGAATGTGGTTCTGTATTATATGTGTAACGCCCGGCTGGAGTCTGCGATTCCCGGAATAAGATTCGTGTTGTATAACTCCGGTTGGAGTGTGCGATTCCCGGAATATGGTTCTGTATTATATGCCGCTGGAGTGAAGCGATTCTCAGAATTTTGTAACTGCTCTCTGCCTCTGTCTCTGCCTCTGCTCCGCCGGTTGGAGAGTGCGATTCCCGGAATTTTGTAACTGCTCTCTGCATCTGTCTCTGCTTCTGTCACTCTGCCTCTGTCTCTATCTTCCGATAATGGTTCTTCACTGTGCTTCTATGACTATTACATTTTGACTTTCTTCTTGCTGCCTCTATTGCTTTCGTTGTGCCTCTTTTGCCTTCCTTTGCTACAGCGCTGCCTCTTTTGCCTGAGTGCTGCCTCCTTTGCCATCAATGACAATATTTCCAACAGTCTCCCCCTTTGGCATTGATGGCAATCCACTTTCTCTGTTTGCTTTCTCTTTCTCTTGTTGCTTTCTCTTCCTGTTTGCTATATGTTCTTCCTCCCCCTTTGACATCAATGGCAAAGGATGACTCCTCATCCCTCTGTATGGGTTCTGTCGTTGTATTTCCTTTCTCTGATTTACGTTTAGGTCCTCTTCTGCCGAAATTGGACTATGCTGTGTTTCATTTGTAGTGCCTGTAATATGTGCTAGATTGCAGAAAGAGATGATGCATTTTACGATTGAAAGGTTCTTGTTGCTTCTGAATGCTGATAATATTGATAATGCTGATCCTGTGGACTTGTTTTATGCTTATCTTGCTGGCTGTTCTCCCCCTGGAATGATATCTTCGTTTTGTTCTCCCCCTGAGACTGTACTTTCTCTTCATATTAGAGAATAGTATCTACAGATACTACCCCTAGTTTCTCTCTCAAGTATTCGAATGGTTCTCTGGCAAGTGGTTTGGTAAATATATCTGCTATCTGTTATTTCGTTGATACATAGTCCAGTTTAACTATCTTCTGAGCCACTTTTTCTCGGAGAAAATGATACTTGATTGGTATATGTTTAGTTTTTGAATGAAGCACAAGATTTTTAGATATACTTATAGCACTTGTATTATCACATTTGATTGAGATAGGTTCATTAATGCTTACCTTCATGTCTTGAAGTGTCTACTTCATCCACATGACTTGTGTGCAACATGCTGCTGCTGCTATATATTCTACTTTAACTGTAGACAGAGAGATGGATGTTTGTTTCTTGCTTAGCCATGCCACCAGACTTTCTCCTAGATAGAATGCACCTCCACTTGTACTCTTCCTATCATCCACACAGCTGGCCCAATCTGCATCTGTGTATGCTGTCAAGGTGAAGATTTTGCCTTTAGGATACCAAAGCCCATATTGTGCAGTTCCTTGTAGATATCTGAGTATTCTTTTTACTTCCAGAAGATGGTTTTGTTTAGGTGCTGCTTGATATCTTGCCACTAGTCCTACTGCTAGCATGATGTCTGGTCTTGAAGCTGTCAAGTACAGCAGGCTTCCTATCATGGATCTGTAGAGTTTTTGATCTACATCTGCAGACCTATCATCAGCACATAGCTTGCATCCCGTGATCATGGGGGTTGTCATTGGTTTGCAGTCCTCCATTTTGAATTTTTTCAGCATTTCTTTTAAGTATTTTCTTGAGAAATGAATGTGCCTATGTTCTTTTGCTAAATTTACAGTCCCAAGTAGAAACTGAGTTCTCCAATCATAGACATTTCAAACTCTGTTTTCATCTCATCAGCAAACCCTTTTGCTAGTTCATCTTTGTTGCTTCCAAACATAATGTCATCAACATATACAACAACAATTAGGAGTTCACTTTCATGCGCTTTTATGTATAGATTGATGTCTACTCCACCTCTCTTAAAACCATGTTTTTGCAAATATTTGTCCAGTCTTGAGTACCAAGCACGAGGAGCCTGTTTCAATCCATATAGGGCCTTCTTCAGTCTGCACACATAGTCTTCTTTGTCTGTCAATGAGAAGCCTTCTGGTTGTTCCATATACACTTCTTCTTCTAGATCTCCATTAAGAAAAGCAGACTTTACATCCATTTTATATACCTTGAAGTCTTGGTAGCATGCAAATGCCAGGAACATTCTGATAGCCTCCATTCTGGCTACAGGTGCAAATGTTTCATCATAGTCAAGTCCTTCAATTTGTGAGTATCCTTTGCAGACCAGCCTGGCTTTATTCCTGATTACTTGTCCTTGCTCATTCATTTTTTTTTGAATACCCATTTTGAACCAATGATATTTTTCTCAATAGGTCTAGGAACTAGTTCCCAGGTATTGTTCTTCTCAATTTGGTCCAATTCTTCATTCATTGCTTTTACCCAATACTTGTCCTTGCTGGCTTCTTCAAATTTCTTTGGCTCTATTTGTGATAACATGGCTATGTATACTTCTTATGTTTGTTCTGTTAGCTGCCTTCTTGTCTGGACTCCTGCTTTCTTGTCTCCTATGATCTGATCTTCAGGATGATTCTTCTGAGTGTATCTTGAGGGGGTTTTCGAGCTCAGATCTGCATCATCTGTTGTCTTGCTTGTTTCATCATCATCCTTGTCTTCCTCTTCATGGTTGTCTGATGGACTGCAGCAGTCTGTATTTCTTGTATTGTTTGGAAGTTCTTCATCAAATCTCACATCAATACTTTCAACTATCTTCCGAAGGATCTTGTTGTAGCACCTGTACCCTTTGCTTTTGGAAGCATATCCTAGAAAAATCCCTTCCTCTGCTCTTGCATCAAATTTCCCAAGGTTTTCATCATTATTCTTTATGTAACACTTGCTACCAAAGACTCTGAAATGTTTTATTGAGGCTGGCTTTCCATGCCATAGTTCATATGGAGTTTTGTCACTGCTTAGCCTTAAGTGAGCTTTATTAAGGATATGTACTGCTGTGTGTACTACTTCTGCCCAGAAGGTTTGAGCAATATTATTCTCTTGCATCATAGCTCTGGCTATTTGTTGTACAGACCTGTTTTGTCTCTTTGCTACTCCATTCTGCTGAGGTGTCCCTGCAATAGTAAATTGTTGCTTTATTCCATGTTCATTACATAGGTCTGCAAAGTCATAATCTGTGAATTCTCCTCCTTTGTCTGATCTGATACATTTCAGCTTGCATCCAGTTTGATTTTCTGCTAATGCTCTGAATATCTTAAATTTTTCCAATGCTTCTGATTTATTTTTGAGAAAGGCAACCCATGTCATTCTGGAGAAGTCATCTATTATCAGCATGAAATAGGATTCTCCACTTGGTGTTCTAGTTCTAGCAGGTCCACACGGGTCCATGTGCACAAGCTGGAGTGGTCTTCTTGTTGACAACTCCTCTTTAGATTTAAAGGATGTGCGAGTCTGTTTCCCCAATTGACAAGATTTGCATATAGTACTTGAAGGCATTTTTATTTCTGGCATGTCTTTGACAACTTTCTTCTTGCTCAATTTGATGATATGGTCAAAGCTGAGATGTCCCAATCTCCTATGCCACAACCATGACTCCTCAAGTTTGCTAAGATGGCAGGCTTCATCTTCCTCTTTCACTATGTATACATTGTTCTCTGTTCGAACACCTTTGAGCAGAGTCTTTCCTGTTGTGCTTGACCAGACTACACAATCTTGTGCTCTAAAAAGAACTTCACAGCCTTTGTCACACATCTGACTGACACTCAGTAAATTTGCTTTCAGTCCATCCACAAATAGTACCTCTTGGGATTTTCCTCTGCCATTGTCTATGCTGACTGAGCCTTTTCCCTTGATCTTTCCTGATTTATCATTACCAAAAATAACATTGCCAGATTTCTTTTCATCAAGAGTTATAAACTTTCTTCTGTCTCCAGTCATGTGTTTGGAGCAGCCACTGTCCAAGTACCACTGGCTTTTCAGATCTTGAGCAGTTAGAGCCAGGTCACATTTATTCACCTTCTTTATCCACTGGAGGCCCCCTTTTGTTTGGTATCTTTTGCGAGGTGATGAATTATATCCCTTTAGAGAACACTTGGAAGATATATGCCCAATTTGATTGCATATACAACATTTGATTATAGTTTTTGCAGAATTGTGAGCATGAACAAAATTGCTTTGACTCATAAACCTCCTTAAGGTATTGAACATCAGTCTTTGTCTATACTTTCTACATTCAATAATTTTATGGCAAAATTCCTTACAATAAAAACAATAACCGTAGAAATTATTTGCATACCTGATGTAAGGTTTTTTTCTCCATTTGTTTGTTTGAGATAGCCTCTTCACTGTTTGCATCTTTTACAGGTCTGAATTACTCTTCCTTGCATAACAATATGCAGCAATGTGTCCTGGCTTGTGGCAGACATAGAAGGTGGCATTCTTCATAGGAGGGAAGAATTTCCTCTGATGACTTCCAAATTTGATATACTTAGGGGCATATGATTCTTTTTTTGCCATCTTAGTATTCATTATATTCTTTGTTACTAGTGGTTTCTTCTGCTCTTTGTCTCTCTTATTGCAGATTTCTTCTTTTGTTGGAATTATTTGAGCTACTTCCTCATCCTTCTTTTCTTTTACAAAAATAATCTCTCTGTCAACCTTTTCTTTTCCTTTACTTGATTCTCCTTCGTAGCCTATTCCAGTCTTTATCATAGGGGATCTTTGAGCAACCAAAATTTCATTCAACTTAATAGAGCTTGTTGTTTGAGAAGGGTATATAGAAACTTTCTGTTGAGCATTTTCTAATTTCTTTCTCAGACACAAAATTTCTTCTTCTAGCTTCTCTTGTTCTCGAGATTTATCTTTGATTTGCTGAAGTAACATATCTTCTATCTTCTTGGCTTCTTCAAGCTTTACCTTCAGCTGCATGAGGACTTCTGAATTTTGTTCTTCTTCACACATTTTAGGAGAATCTCTTTTTGTTTTCTGCATTTTAGTTTGAGTCTGTCAATCTCCTCCAGAGCACTTCTTAGCTCCCCCTCAAGGTCTACTTCCGCTTCTTCTTCTTCATCTTCTAGTAGGAGTCCCTCAAGATCTTCTATGGCCATCAATAAAAATTCTGAGGTTCCTTCTTCACTTGAGGGTTCATCTGAGTCTTCAGATGCACTGCTATCTTGCTGAGCATAGAAGGATTTTCTGCTGAATTTCTTTCCTTTCTGCCAGAACTTTGATGTGTCTTTCTATGATTCTTGAGCTTGATTTCTTACTTTCTTGTGAGGACATTTAGCAGCATAATGTCCAACTCTTCCACAGTTAAAGCATTTGAAGGGAAGTTTACCTTTGTATCTACCTGAGCCTCTATCCAATTTCTTGATAAATTTAGCCTCTTCTTCATCAGAGCAAGAGCATATTTCTTCCTTTTCTTATTTCTTCTTTTCTGTTTTGAATGCTGCTTCCCTTGTACTTGGCTTCTTCTGTGGGAGCCTCATTTCATAGGCTGTTAGATTTCCAAGTATCTGGTTCATGGTCAGAGTCTCCCAATCCGCTGTCTCTTCTATTGCAGATACCTTGGGATTAAATCTGGATGGGAGTGATCTTAGAATATTTTGCACAACTATACTTTCTGGTATGGTTTCTCCAAGAGCTTTCATATTGTTAACAATTTCTGCAACTTTTAAGAAGAAGATGCCAACATCTTCATCATCTTTCATTTTTAAGTTTTCAAATTGGGCTCTATATACTTGAAGTTTGGCAGTTTTTACTTTCTGGTCTCCCTCATGTATATCTTCAAGAGTATCCCATATTTTCTTGGCAGTGTCTTTGTGCATTACTTTAATAAACTCTGCTTCACATAATCCATTTAGGATGGCATTCATGGCTTTTGCATTAGCTACAAAGCTTTCTTTAGCTTCTTTCTCTGTATCAGTTGACTTCGGGGCATATCCTAATTGCACAGCAGCCTAGGCTTCTACTCCTAGTGACATTATGTATGTCTTCATTCTGATTTTCCAGAAAGCATAATTTTCACCAGTGAAGAAAGGGGCTTTATTGGTTGAGCATCCCTCTTTACTAGCCATCTTGAGAACCTAGGATCTCCTTTCAGTTGTTAGACTTGTACAAAGGAACTCGCTCCGATACCAATTGTTGAATCTCTAATTAAACTGAGAGGGGGGGGGGTGAATCAGTTTAATACATTCCTGATCTTTTAAAATTTTCAATAAACTTATTTACACTTTCATTTCAAACTCTATTTGATGTGAGAGTAATCTTAGAATGTAATATGAAAGTATTAGTTTAATAGAGCAGTAGACTTAATTTGAGAGCAGCAGGTATTAAGCAAATGATACATATCAGATCAATACATAAATATCATGCACAGAGACACCAGATATAAGTGGAAACCCATAAAAGGAGAAAACCACATCTTATTATTGTTGTGATGCAAAGGCAAGCTCCAACTCCCTCTCACCACTGTTTTTCTGCAGGCACCAACCTACAGGAGGCTCCTACCTCAATTCTGCAAGCTACAACTTGCAAGGAAGCACCAACTCCCTTGAGTTTTCTGCAGGCACCAACCTACAGGAGGCTCCAACCTCAGTCAGCTACAACTGACGACTATCAAGCTGCAACTTGATAGGGAAGCTCCAACTTCCTCAATTTATCAAACTAAAAGTTTGCTGATTTACCTCAGATATCAGCCCTGTTCTGTAGCTTCTCCTTCTGTTCTGCTTTTCTTAATCTTCTCTGTCTTACTCTTCTATATTCTGCCTTCTCTCGATTTACTCTCACTACTCTCTCTTGAATATCAAGATGATATTGTTTATAGATTTCTTCACATGACTGTTTGTATTCTGCTTGGAATTCGAAATGGAAAGTCATGTCTCTTTGCCTTCTGCCTTCTCACTCCTTTTATCAGCTTACTCAGAAATTATAACTGTAGGTGTCAATTTTAACATTACAGTGGGAGTTTGTTTTCTCTCAGAGACTTGCCAATGCATCACAAACAATAAAAACAATTAAAACATTTACATTCAAATTTAAATGAGAACTCCAGCTCACTCGTTTTGTCTCTTGGCTTGTTGCGCATTTGTCTTTTCTCTGACTGTGTCTTTGTCTTTTCTGTGACTGCGTTTTATCTCTTTTCTGTTCTCTGTATGTCATTCTATATATGGCTGCTGCGTAAATTCTGTATTTGTGTAACTGCATTTTTCATTTTTATATCAGCGCTTTATATATATAAATGAATATGCTGACTGTAATTCTGGGCCATATTCCAACGCTTTTCATGCCACGAGTGTCTTGTTGATGTGGAACATTCCGCAAGCGGAATGGACATATATCACAGTCATTGTATATTGATAATCACCCTCCACCTTAAGCCGAGGCCCGTGGGTCCACAGACCACGCGGCACTTTTCAATACAATCGCAACAACTTTTTATATATATATATTTATATATAACAGCGCCTTCACAAATTTCCGTTTGCGATTAGAACTGGAACTCAAACACTTGTTAATCATAGTTAATAAGCCCATCGGGTCCGGGCTTCAATCAAATGTAATCGGGGCGCATAATAGAAAAGTTCCGATTGCGATCAGAACACGGATGCGATTTGCATATATCAACTCCCGCTTATAACTGGATCGGGTCCGCCACTTCAATCGCAGCGTTTTACAAAGTCGTGCGATCAATCGGAGAGTTCTGATTGCGATTGAGATTCTGGATGCGATTGAACCTGTTAAATCCATCGTATAATGCCATCGGGTCCGCCACTTGATCGGAGCATATTACAAAGGACTTGCGATCAATCAGAAAGTTCCGATGCGATTAGCCGGAATTCAAATATATATACACCATCGTTAATACACCCATCGGGTCCGAACTCTTAATCGCAATCGCAAGTCTTTTAATATGTGTTGCGATTGACCACTGTTCATTGTATTTTGCCGTTGCGATTGGGACAGGACTTCAAACATGTTTGAATTATAATTCATACCTCCATCGGGTCCGGACTTCCAATCGCAATCGCAACTCACATGTTCTCCGATGCGATTGACCAATGCCGATGTGATTGGGAACTCGGATGCGATTAGAAATAAACTGTGGCATATAGCTCAATCGGGTCCGGCCTTTAATCGGAGCACATAACAAAACTCCGCCGATTGAACCTTTTCTCCGATTGCGATTGGGGAGGGGTCCCACCTTATAAGCCATTTCGTTTTGATAGAACCGTTGGTTAAAGTGCTCCGCTTGTATATAACTGATATATATGCTTATATATATTTTGCCGCTGGAGTGAAGCGATTCCCGGAATAATGTTTGTATTTGTTATATGTGTTCCGCCGGTTGGAGAGTGCGATTCCCGGAATATGGTTATGTATTATATGTGTAACGCCCGGCTGGAGTCTGCGATTCCCGGAATAAGATTCGTGTTGTATAACGCCGGTTGGAGTGTGCGATTCCCGGAATATGGTTCTGTATTATATGCCGTTGGAGTGAAGCGATTCTCAGAATTTTGTAACTGCTCTCTGCCTCTGTCTCTGCCTCTGCTCCGCCGGTTGGAGAGTGCGATTCCTGGAATTTTGTAACTGCTCTCTGCCTCTGTCTCTGCTTCTATCACTCTGCCTCTGTCTCTATCTTCCGATAACGGTTCTTCACTGTGCTTCTATGACTGTTACATTTTGACTTTCTTCTTGCTGCCTCTATTGCTTTCGCTGTGCCTCTTTTGCCTTCCTTTGCTACAACGTTGCCTCTTTTTCCTGAGTGTTGCCTCCTTTGCCATCAATGACAATATTTCCAACACTGATTGCTGATCAGATATTGATGGTTGCACGGGAATGGTAGGAATAAAAGAAGGCTCAGCGTGAACTTGTGAATCAGAAGTAACTGCTGATGGACCAAGAGTTTCAGAAGCAGATTCAATAAACTCAGGAATATTCGTTGCCACAATAGATTTTTGAAGATTCAGAATGTAATTATCAATAGATCTATTAGCTTGTTCAACCTCAAGATACTTGATAAACTCGGGATTTATGACGGTAGAACCAGTAGCACTTTCAGATTTAGTTTTAAATAAGGACAACTCGAACTGATCATCAAACTCAATATCTTCAAGGAACTCAAATACAGTCGGGCATGAATGAGATTTCAACAAAGGGATCATGGGACTTTCACGACGGAGGATTATTGAAATCAGATTGGGATTCTCATACACTGGAGGCAGATCAGGATCAGGATTTGATCTAGTATGTCTTCTGGAAGCCAGTGTGTTGATCTATTCAAAAATCAAAGGACAAAACGATCTATTCAGCCTATCAAATTCTAGACTCAATCACCCAAAAGTCGAGAATGATGTAATATACTGGGGTATTTCACAAGACAAATTTCACGTTCACAAGCTAAACCGGAGATCGACTGAAGCATCGTTTATCTACTTCCGCTAATGCAAAGCAAAAGAGTTTTGAAAGCTACCTGGCATGAATTCAGACTCCGTCTATAACTTATGAAACAAATAACATAAACAAGCAACCCATTTTCTCCCCAGTATGGTCGCCACTATGTTAGTACCCAAATCCACCTTAGGCTGAAATAAGGCAGAAGAAGGACAACACCAAACCACGCTCAGCCTCGTAGATAGCCCTACGAGGACAGGAGAGGGCTCTCTCCGGGTCAATCTCAATCTTAGGCTAGATAAACAAATAGGAGGGTTTGATTTTGATTTTTAGGGTTTTTTGTTGGAAAAAGAGAAAAACAATTTTTGGGCTTGGGGATGAGGCCAAATTCTTGCAGAGTTCAAGTTGGGGCAGGGTAGGAAATGACTTTGATGTCTTAGATCAAATGAATGGATTGAAAATAATTTTGAGGAGCTGAAGAGGGCAAGAGAGTGCAAGGATCCTCTTCAAACTGACAAAAAACATAAAAAACTAAACAAAAGCTTAAGGCAGAGCACCAGCAAATCAATGAATTCTACCTCAATTACTCATTTGTTTAATTCAGAAGCATAGAGAAGGGAAATGGCATACATATAAAATTAATGAAACTTAAAATAACATGAGAATAACATCATCAAAACTCAGAAGCCACAAGGATCCCAACAAGTGCTGCAAAACTCTGGTCTTTCCTTTGCCAAAAATCTGAAATGAATGTACAATGAGGTGCCAAACTTTTCCCAAGTATCCAACCCTGAAAATGTCTCAGAAAATACAATATATAGACCATCCTAACCCCATCCCATGCATCTAGGGGTCAAGATCATCCTTTTAGGAGCTGTTTCAACCAATTCCAAACATGGAGCTAAAATCTAGGCAGCCAAACAACTTGCCTCTATATGCTAGGAAACTGATCCATTCACTCAATTTTCACTTTTTAGTGAATGAATCCTCTAGAAAAAGTAAATATATGCCAAAATTACATCATTGTTACCAAATTACATCATGGTAGATCAATCATCACATGAAAAAGTAAAACTAGTCAAAACTGGGCTAATTTCTGAGCTGAAGAGTGAAAATGAGGCAAAATTTCTCTATGCGCCGTGCTCAAATTCTCTATGCATCGCGCCAAGTTGGAGGTGATTTTGAGACACTTCCAGAAGTCCAAATTGAGCTCATGATATCTCGTTGGAAAGAATTGGATGTCTGCTATCCAACCCAAGTAGAATTGTTCAATTTGGATGTCATTTACCCCTCCAAAACTGCAATCTCCCAAGACTGGTTCCTGCTGGTGCAAAAAGTGGCAGAAAGGCCATTTTCAAGGTGTTTTTGGCCCTTTAGGCAGCCCAGAATTTGATGAAATGCTTCGGCCATTCCTAAACATACATAATATATCATGAAAAACCCAAAAATGCAAATTTTTCCTCCAGAAGATGTCTCAAACGTAAGTGCGCGTCGGGTGGCGCGACGCGTCGGGCAGAAAAACCTGTTTTGCAACCAAAATTTTTAAAATGACAAAATATTCTCCAAATTTGCTGAAATTTGGAGTGAATGTCTCATGCGCAGCCAAGGAAGCTTCGGCCAAGATTCAGAGTGGATCCGACCTTTTTCGACGTTTTAGTGCTTTTCTCAACCTTGCCTTCAGGATCTTCATTTTTGCTCTGCAAACGTGTGTGCGGGCCCAATAGTGGTTTTTCATATGTCTGAGAATGTATTTGTCCCTTTTTTCCTTCGCCAAGAAATTTTCCAGATGAATTTTGACGTGTGTAAGGCAAGTCTCTCGCTCAAATGGTGTCATGTCACCCGGTCTCTTTCGGGCCAATTCACAGTCTTCACGGATTTGCCGCAACTCTATAAGTGTCTGCTGATCCTCCAGTTGTTTATTTCGCTGCTCCAAGTAATTTATAACCCACTGAGCTCTCTACAACTTCACGGTCAAAGTATCAAGCTCAACCTTTTGTTCCTGGATGATCTCTTTCAGCTTTGAGCTAGGAGAGCTCGCATCAACATCGATCAAAATAAAATCAGTATATTGGCCTCCCAAGGGGCCCTCATCGCATAAGATTCTTCCCTCTGTCCTGTACCTGTGCTAATGTAGAAGGCGAGACCCCTTCCACGCCATGTGGAGATAGTACTCGCGCTGCTAATGAAGATAACGAGACCCCTTCCACCCCTGGTGGAGATAGTACTCGTCGTGCTACTGCAAATAAGGCTTTGTGGCCTCTCTGATATGTCACACACACTGGAGCACTAATAGGCTCAGTCTCAGGAACCTCGAACTAATGTGAAGGCTCTGCCTCATCATGAACAATCTCGGGAGGAGGCTGGGGGGCTGCAAATAAGTCACCAGAAATGAACTCATCCCATGTGATGCCTTGCAAAGCAAGCTGATGTACCACAATGATTTTGATGAGCGCATAATGATAAATGTTGTTATGTTGCTGCTCTGGAGTCTTCTTCTGCACTAGGATAGTCATCCGCTCTATGTTTCGGCACATGAAGTATGGATTATTCATCATTCACACTCTCGTGAAATGCATCAAAAGTCTAATATGGTATGCATAAAGGCGCAAGAATCTACCCTGACAGCTGAAGTATCTAATGATGAGCTTCATTAATGGTGCATAGGCCTCCTTCATAAACCGGAACAGGAACACTCTGCTCAACTGCCTCAAATATCCAGCCCTGATGTAAGGTTCATAATATTCTCTATCCAGCTGCTGTCTCTTATTCCACTCCTCACCAACGTTCGGTATCCCAGTCGCATCAGAAATGGTCTCTAGTGTCAAAGTAAAGTTCACTCCAACAACATTTACATGACCATCACGCAAATGTAGGAGAAATAAGCGAACCAACTCTGGATGGTGCTGAATCTGAGATATCATCTCGCAATACCGAAAACATGAATGTTGCTAAAAGTGTGTCATTGCAAGCGGGCAGGCCTGCAATTGAGCCAAAGAAGTGGAATCCTCCCTGACGTGCCTGCCACTCTTATGAGACCTCCTCGGTACATTTAGCTCTGTGGTTGGATCACTTTCTTGCTCATATCCCTGCTCATATGATGAATTTGTCTCTGACATGGTGCTGAAATGTGTTTGTTAACTGTATGTTTGGTTAGTTTGAAAATGAGCAATTTGTGTATTTGTTTCAATGCCAAATGTGTCACATATATAATAAGGTGATGTGGAGAAATTTCACAATGGGAAAAATGACTGTCAAGTAAGATCTAAGTATGAGGACAGTCACTGTTTGGGGAATTTAGGGATTTGGGGATTTATGAGTGATATGGGAATAAGTGATAGTTGATGGGGGGTAATGTTAGGAACAAGAGTCAATGAAATGGCAACATATATGTGAAATCAAGGACATAGAGGCAGTCCTCAAATGTTGTGGAAATTAGACTTTTTCAATGGATAGTGAATGATAGGGTTTGAGGCTTACCACATGGAAACAAAAGGGAATAAGGGATATGGGACAGCGGGAATAGAATAGGGACTGTTTTATAATAATGTGAAAAAACTAGCAGTGATAACAATGATAACAAATGACAAGAGCACACATGAAAATGAAATGAGAGTTTAAGCACCAAACACCTCTTTGCAAACCCTCGGGAGCAGATTGCAATATGGGTATAGGGTTTATTCTTGCACCAATTAAACTCTTGAATCTTCCTTCAAATGACACCCAACAGGAATTAAACTCATATAACAAGCACACACAACTTACTTGGAGGCAAATGAATTAACTTGATTTGAGTTTGGAGCAAGAATGATAATTTTTAAGCCTGTCGAGCCTGTGCGCCGCGCTCAGTGGGTGCGCCGCGCCAGAGGAAAATAACACGGTGTTTTCCGGCTCTACGCGCCGCATTGTGTGTGTGCGCCGCGACCTATCCCAATGCGCCGCGCTGCTTGCAAACACACAGTCTGCCCTTCTAAAACGCAATTTCGTCCCTCCAAACCTCAAACTCGACTTTCACTTGGATTTTCTGAATACTCTTGATGCAAATGAATGAATAGTCTTGGGAAATATCTCATATGGACATGGTTTTAATTTTTTCTTCTTCAAAACCCATTTTGTAATGTTTTTTGACTTTTGGCACTTTTTCATTTAATGCAACTTTTGTCTTTTGGTTTCCTCACTGACTTTCTGAGCTTTGAATGATGAAATTGGTCAATTTTTTGCAGGGATGTTGGCGTCGAAACTTGGCAAAGGATGACCAGAGTTTGCATGGTGAAGTACAACATGGTGGAAAGATACATTTTATTACAAAACAAATTTTGACAATTTCTTCTTCAAAACAGATTTTTGAAGAAGAAACATCCTCGAGCATATTTGCTGATGAAAATTTTGAATTGAAAACTTATTGAAAACCTCCTCATGGCCTGCGGGCATTATTTAACATTTTGAAACACCAAACCCTAGACCTAGAAGCTAAAATGACTCTTTTTGACCAAAACTGCATCTATGACTATAGATGACATGAACTGAACTTTGATGAATTTTGAAAAATTTGACCAACCCAGCAGGTACAAGCATGAGGGAAAATGAGAGACAAAACCCTTCCGTCAAACAATGGCATGCCCCTAATGGAATGCAGATGAATGAGCGGAATGAGACACCTAAATAATGAAATGCAATAAGAGAAATGATCACTAACAGAGGGATGTAAAGACCGACTCTAACATCTTATTCTCTTGGAGCACTTCAGTTAAGTGCACAGATGTGGCACAGGAGCTGACAGAAGGAATTACGCTATTCCTGAGGGTTAAGTGGAGCTATTGCATGGAGACTTCAGTTAGAATTCATGTGACAGAGTTTGGTGGAGTTAGTAGAAGTAGTTAATGAAGTTGTGTTTAGTTTAACTCAGTTAGACACAGTTGAGCTAGTTGTATCTAGTCTAACTGATTGATACACTAGTGAGAGTGGTGTGAATTAATTATTAATTAATTCACTAATTATTAACTCATTAATCAACTGAAGAATACATCAGTTAACTACAGTGCATGTACAGTTTCAGTGGAGACCAATGGAGAGGTAGGTGAAAGAGCAGTGTGACTATACTGGTGCATGAGTTTTGCACCACACATTGATGGAGATGCCAATGAGGATTGCGCAGTGCAAGCCAGGTGGATTCGAACTCATTCAGAGCCCATATTCAGTAGGGATTGCACAGTAGAGGTAGGCTAGCAGGTGGTAGAGATTGATGCATGGGATTTTCTAGATCGAACCTGATTAGTGTGTAGTAATTGGATATTTTACTGAGAGCTTGTGAGGATCTTTGTATGATGATTATTACATGATATCTATGACATATAATATACAGATAGTTGGGGGTTTTTAGCTTTAATCTTTCCCATAAATCACTTTGTTAATGTGTGTGAATTTTTATGGTTTTAATGTGTGCATGCAATTGATTTAATTTTCGCAAGTAATGATCAATAGTGGAAGAGATTCTGTATTGTGCATGAAGTCAAATAGTGTGTGATCAGGAGAATCTCGAATGTATAATGCATTAGTTATATAATTTCTACAAGTGTGTCAAATGAATATCGTATGCCAAAGTTACGTCCTCGAGAAGTTGAAACACCAATTTACCCAAACGAGACCCACTGTTTTGGCGCTTCATCTACTAGGGTTAGGGTTTTGGATGTTTACTATTTTCCATTGTTTCTCAACAATAAATAGGCCTTCGAGCCTCATTGTAACATAGTTGAGGGACCGGTAGTCATCACATATCTTCTCATAGATACGCTTCCAGTGCCCTCTCTCTCTCATTTCCATTATGTCTATAATAGGCCTCCGAGCCTTAATGAAACACAGTTTAGAGGCCTATATCCGCCACATCTCTTCTTAGAGATAAGCCTACCAATGCCCTAGCTATTTATTTCTGTCATGTCTGTAAGCATATTTCAGTCATTTTTTTTAATAAAATGAAGCATTATTTTTGTTGCATCTCTGTGTTTATGGTTATATGTGTATTATGTTGTGTTCCTGCATAAATCCGGATCATCATCATCTTACATAGGGATTAAATATTTCTTAATGCCTTTTGTACTACACTTTGGGAGAACATGGACACTAAGTTGAAGAGATCTACAACATTCCATCCAAAAATAGATGGGTAGACATAAGTAGTTAATAGAGCTTTAGTGCGGATTTTTATTAGCTACAATGAGAAACATTAAAAGAATTGGGATGGAAATATAATCTATATACAACACTATTATAATAGAGCAGCCCATGTTGGAAAATCGATAGAGATGTGTTGTGACCAGCAACAACCCCCCTTTTATTTAATATTAGTAATAATACTAAATAAATGGGGACCCTTAGTTAAAAATCCAAAAAAATCAATTAGGATTTGTTTTCCTTTTCAAATAAAAATTTCTATCATAAACTTAGATAAATCCCTTAGAAAGAACATTAAGAAACACTTAAGTTTATGATAGATTACAATAAAATTGTTCTTTAAACAAAATAGCACATCCATCGCAAAATGGTATATATCTTTTATAAAACTGAAAATGCGATTTTGCGCTTTTGCGATAATGCGATCCCAAGAAGCATATACAATAGACATATTGGTCGCAGATCGCATAGTGCAGAAAACAGAAATTTTAAACGAATATCTTTTGCGCTGTTTACCATTTTACGCTTTTGCGAAATTTGCGATGTGCGCTTTTGTGCTATTGCGCAATTTTCACTTTTGTGCTATTGCGCAATTTTCACTTTTGTGCTATTTACATAACTCCGATGGTTTCATTTTGCGATATTGAGATATTGCGACATTGCGATATTGCGATATTGCACAGCAAATCGCAGATCGCAATGTCGCAGATTCATGTAGGCGCATTGTTCAAAGGCAATCTTCCCATATATCAATCTCTGTTATGTGCCTTAATGATTGGATTGGAAATTAATGGTAAATGAGATTTTGTTTTGATTGAAAGTCATTTCACGTTAAAATAATATATTTCATCCACCTTTGCATTTAAAACAGTCTCATCACCTTTCTCATACCATTACTCTCATTTAACTTGTAAAACGCAGGCACGAAGGAGAAAACGTCTATACAAAGATTTCATAGAACATTATGGGTAAGAAGGAGAAGAGCTCGAATTCTGAAAACAGAGAAATGGCTTCACTATATGCAGACACCACTTGCAATAAGGATGCCGGTATATCCACTTGGGAAGGAATGTATAATTTGTTGGAGGAAGAAAATCCCGTGGTATTAAAAGTTACGGCTAAAGCAGGTTCTAGTAATACATCTGAAGCAACCCTCAAAGAACTGGCTTGTTCATTTCTGCATAAGATAGCGGCAAGGCCGAGGATTCTCCCGTATACAGACATGGTGAAATGGGTGCTGGACAGCACCAATATTTCAGACAGGCAATTTAGAACTCCATCTCAAGAGCTAATCGGGTCATTCACCACGGAAGATGTGAGGCTGATGTATAAGTTGCCGGAAACTCATGCGCCTTATAATAAGAAATTTATGGAAGAATTTGCCAGATAACATGCGAATTCGTCAGAATGCACACAGGAATGGACCAAAAGAGATGAACCATTGAAGAAAAACAAACACGGGTGGACAGTACCAAAAAAGGATGTTTTAGACGCTGTTCACAAGTTCAAATATCCAAGTGGGCAATTTGACACAGTTTCTACCACAAGATAAGGTATGTAAGTTTGCCAAAATTATCCTCTATAGAGCTTTTAGAAGTGACTGAAGAAGCTGTTGGAAGTCAGGAGTTCTCAGGGAAACATAAAGCTCTTCTTGAGAAAAGTCGGGAGTTGAAGAGACTTGAAATAACTGTAAGGAAAAATGAGGAAACATTGACCAAATTCAAGGCACTTAATGCTGAGCAAGAAAAATATGTGGAGCGTGTTCGGCACAGAGAAAAACTACTGCGAAAGGTCAAATCTATAAAAAAGAAACTACTTTGGATGAAGTATGATATGAGAAAATGGCAAAGAAAAATCAAGATGAAATTGCAAAATTAATAACAGAGCGAAAAGCTCCAATAAAGGAAAATGCACAAATCAGAAAGGCAGAAAAGGCAGCAGAGGAGGCGGCTACAGCGGCAAACACTCTTACAGATTGTGTAAATGATAATTTACACAAAGCAAATCTAATTTCAGAAACTGTTCCAGGATATCTCCCACAAGCACATCAACTGCAAACAGAATGGAGGCAAAAGGCAGAAGAAAGAGAAAAATCAATCCAAGGGCTGACAAGATTAAATTGGGACTCATACTGGGCGTACTTGGTGAAGACACACAGTTAGCATAGTGCGCTTAATTGTATCATCAATTTCACAGAGAAGATTGCGCCTACACTTGCCGACTCTGTATTTTCAAGACAGTTGAATTCTGAAGTCGGTCAACCACATCTTCTCAAAATTATGCTAGATGCTTGCAAGTTTAAAGATCAAGTTCATAGATAGTTAGATTTAGTTTTAATTTTACTGTATTTTAGCCTAGGAAAAGGACGGTCATTGAACCGAATCCTTAATTTTTGTAATAGACTATTTTTAGATTTAGCTAAGTAGTATTTAAACCCTTCTCATGCATTTAGAGAAGGGTCTTGGAACTTAATATTTTTGACTTGGAGATTGCATTTTTGTACTCCATTGTCTTATATATTTTTAAAAAGGCTCACATCTGGTGATTTTTATGCGGAATTATCTTTGAAGTGTTGCATTTCTATACCTTGGAATTTGATTTTGCATCAGAGTTACTGGATTAGAGTATCAGATTTCATTTGAAAGTCTTCAAGATGAATAAGGTATTTCTATCTGTTCACTGTTGATTTCTTTTGTCTTATGATATTCGCTTTAAAAATTGCTATCATTTATATATATTTGTTTTCACAACGCTTCTTTTTATATATCATTTCTGAGTATAATTGAAACGTTATCTTTCATAAGTATATATAGATGGTATACAACAATGAATGCAATATGCTAATACAACTCTGTTTAATTTCTTAAACAGAGTTATCTTTATTTGTTTCTGCACATTTCAATTTAAATAATAATACATTTTCATGGTTATTGTTAAATTGGAACAATCTTAAGTTGTATTCACATATAATTACCCGTGTTAGTGTTAGAATTTCTTTACCAGTATTTAGTTTAAATTAGATAGTTTTATTTCAGTTAATTTAGTCTCATTTCCACCCATCCAAACCAATCCATTTAGTTATAAGGAAACTGGTCCTTTAAATCCAGTCGGAGCCACCATACCAAATGGAAAAGGAGCTGTCTTAAGGTCCCGACCGGGTGGTTTTCCCCAATGTTTGAAGCAGAGATTTTCTAGGCTTCAACATTTTTGGCACTAGAAGGAGGGCCTGAGCTATGAATGGAAAGTAAATATTTATCCACAAGTCATTCTGAGAGAAAAACACCCTCATCAACTTCTTCAATTTCTTCTGAAATACAAAATCCTATAGAAGAAATTGCGAAGAATATTCATACACCCACTACCAAAATTTCAAAACATTAAGACAATCAAAATCCTGAGTCTCCTGAAGTTCAAGATTTAATTCATAAATTGAAAGGATTCTCATTATCTTTAGAAGAGTCTGAAATATCTGAAGGTAGTGTAACCTCAAAATTTGTTTCTTCGAAACCTCTTACTAGGCTTCAAAGTGAAAAACTTGGTATTTCTTCGAAATAATTTCCTTTACCTAGTAGAGTCAAGACAAGAAAAACTCAATCGGAATCAGTAAGTGATATAAGTTTAACATCTAATATTCAAATACCTGTTTCCGAAATCCCATCTCAACAAAGTACAGTTGTTTCCACATCATCTCCTCAATCATCATCTGCTCAATCATCATCAATCTCAAAATCATCTATTCCAACAAATTCTATTCAAACACCACCAGTTTCTACTACTCCTCCAATAGTTGTTTCAATAATGGCTAGACCATGGGCTACTCCAGGGGCATTCAACATGGCTACACCTTTACATGATTTACCAGACAATCCTGGAAAATGGCTTCCAAAGTTTAGCTCAGATCTTAACATTCAAGTTGAAGAACATATCAATAACTTTATGCTGGCTATTAATTTGAATGGAGTCACACATGAAGATGTTGTAGTTAGACTATTCCCTTATACTCTTCAAGGAGTAGCAGGATCATGGTACTTTTCATTACCATCAGGATCCATAACAAGTTGGGCCATTTTTGCAGATCATTTTTTAACCAAATTTGGAGATGACCGATCAATAGCAACTTTACTCAATGACCTCTCAAATTTGAAGATAGAACCCAAGGAAACCATTAAAGAATTCAACGCTAGATTCAACAAACTCTTGAACAAAATTCACACGGATTCAAGGCCTAGTGAACAAGTCAGAATTGAATGGTACATAACTGCCTTACCCTCAAACATAGCAATTTTTGTAGATAGAACTGCAAAACCTACGTTAACTGAGAATATGAAAGAGGCTATTGCAGTAGAAAAACGAATTATTTCTCTAGAAAAGAAAAATGCTATTGAGGAAAGGAAATCAAAGAAATTCAGCTTCAAAGATGATTCAAAGAAAAAGGCCAAAGACCCATACGACATGGAAGGTTTACAGAAAGTTCTTAAAACCATGTCAAATGAAATGGTTGAAATTAAAAAACAAGTAGCTAAAACTTCTACCAAGAAACCATTTCGAAATTTCAGAAGAAACCAAGTTGAATCTAAACCTCCTAATGCAATCTCTAATGTAGAATCAGAAGAAGAGGAAGAAGAAGAAGATACATCTCTAGTATCAGATGAGGAAGATGAAATTGAAGAAATAGCTGAATTGAATGGAATGTGGGATTTTATTCTCCCTAATTCTGATAGTGAAGAAGCTATGCTTGTAAGTACTAGGATTAAATCTATATCGGAACCAGTGCAAACAGTTCCTAAAAAGAAAATTACGACTCCAAGTACCAAAGACAAATCCCCTGTAAAGAAAACTTCTCCATTACCAACTCAAAATCAACCATCTTCTTCTAATCCTCCCACATCAACAACAAAGACTTTAGCGGTGTCAGATCCTATGGAATACAACATTGTCGAAGACATGAAAAAGATTAAATCCAACATTTCCTTACATGAACTCAGCAAACTAAAACACCAGCAAAAGTTGCTATTGAAAGAATTAAACCAATTTCTCCTTTACCAAGTGGTGTAGTTGCAAAAGCAGCTAGGGGAGCTGGTAAGCCACCAGATAAGGTAGATGCTACTGATACTGTGCTCATTGGAGAAAAGTCAAATTCTCAAACTCCTCCTTTTATTTTGACTTATGAGATGTACAATAAAAATTTGCACAATTGTTTGATTGATTCTGGAGCCTCCTCCAATATAATGCCTACTTCTGTCTGTGCCAAATTGAATATCGAACCACAGAAATCAGCAGTTCATATCGTTCAATTAGATCGCTCTAAAGTTCAAGTTGTAGGAGAAATCAATTCAGTTACTATCAGATTAGCTTCTGATCCTAGGATTGTCCAAAGAATTGATATTTTGATTGCTGATATTCCTGAATTCTATGGATTAATCTTAAGCAGGGACTGGTCTGTGAAACTTAATGGTTATATCTCAACTGATTATTCACATATGTGGCTTCCCTACAAAGGGAAACCAAATCAAATCAAAATTGAATGAGAAAAACATATGACGCACACTGTCATTGAATTTGAACAACTTAATGAGCCTGTGGCATTCAACAACAATATTCTTGGAGGCTATTCTGCTGAATCATTTCTGGGGAACTTCGAAGCACCTCAATCACCTTTTTTCTGTAAATACTTTCGTTTCTCAAATAGAAAATTTTTCACAATCTGATTCTTCCAGAATTGTAAATATTTCTGATGTAATTGTAGATAAGCTAATAGATAAATCTTTATTTTGGTCATTATATTTTGATGGATCAAAGTCTAGTGATGGAGCTGGAGCTGGAGCTGGATGCATCTTAATTGATCCAGATGGAGAAAAAACCATGTTGTCATGTAGGTTATAATTTGAGTGTACTAACAATACTGCAGAATATGAAGCCTTAGTTCAAGGACTTTATAAAGTTATAGGGTTAGATGTTAAATACTTGAAAGTCTTTGGTGATTCCGAAATTGTCATAAAACAAGTTAGGAATACTATTCATTGCCTTTCAGGACATCTTAAACACTATCAAACCCTACTACAAGATCTCAGCACTCAATTTTTAGCATTCAATATTTCTCCTATTCCTAGGAATCAGAATACATCAGCTAACTTGTTAGCTAATGTTGCATCTAAACTCCTACTTGCTGAAGATTGCAGTCCTGATAGGTTTTCTGTAGAATTAATTTTTCATCCATCTGTTCCAGACAATGTTACAAACTGGAGAGTATTCTATCATGATCAAGATATTCTAAATTTCATGACTTCAGAGAAATCATATGATGAGCAAATTATTGACGAAGATGATCATGATTTACAAATTGCTTCAAAAGGTAATGAAAATCCCATTCCGAAATATGTTGTTAAATTAGAGGATTTATATGACATTAAAGACAGATTCAAGAAAGTCACTAATGCTAAAATTCAAAGTTCCACTTTAAAATTTGAATTAGTAAATCTTGGTTCTGATTCTAAACCTCAAAACGTTAACTTAGGACTCAATTTAACACCAGAGGAAAGGAATGCGTTCATTAAACTTCTGAACAAGTATAAAAACGTTTTTTCTTGGAATTATGATGATTTAAAAACGTATGATACTTCGGTTATTCAACACACAATTCCAATGCTTCCTGATATTAAACCTGTTCAACAGAAGTTGAGAAAGATCCATCCAAATCTCGAAAGTCAAATCAAATCAGAACTTAATAAACTCTTAAAAGCCAAAATCATTTTTCCTGTCAGACACTCCAATTGGGTTTCCAATATGGTACCTGTAAGGAAGAAGAATTGTGATATAAGAATCTGTATTGATTTCAGAAATTTAAACAAGGCATGTTTAAAAGACAATTTCCCATTGCCAACCATGGAACAGATACTTCAAAAGGTAGCTGGTTCTGAGCTTATGTCCTTTCTCGATGGATTTTCGGGCTATAATCAAGTTTTAGTTCATCCAGATGACAGATTGAAAACAACTTTCAGAACAAAATGGGGAACTTATGCTTATCAGCAAATGCCTTTTGGTCTAATAAATGCAGGAGCAACTTTCCAAAGAGCCATGGACATAGCATTTAAAGGTCTGATCAATAAATCAGTTGTTGTCTATCTTGATGACATAACAATATTTTCAAAAAAGAGAACCAATCATCTACATGATCTAAAGCAAATATTTGAAAGATGTAGAAGGTTTGGTATTTCCTTAAATCCAAAGAAATCTTTCTTTGCTTTGGATGAAAGAAAACTCTTGGGATTTTTTGTGTCAAAAGATGGTATATATATTGATCCAGACAGAGTGAAAGAAATTTCTGATATTTCTTTACCTCATAACAAAAAATCCATGCAATCATTTCTTGGACAGATCAATTTTGTTAAAAGATTCATTCATGATTTTTCTTTAATTGTTTTACCTATGCAAAATATGATCAAGAATAATTCAGTATTCAAATGGGGACATAAAGAGAAAGAAGCCTTTGAGGCAATCAAACAAGCGATCATTAATGCACCAGCATTGAATACCCCGGATTTTTCTAAAGATTTTACTTTGTATACTTTGGCCACCGAAACATCTTATGCAGTTGTTTTAACACAACTCAATGATCAGAAAATTGAGGCACCAATTTCTTTCTTTAGCTCAAATCTGCAAGGAGCTGAGCTTAATTATTCCGATGTTGAAAAACAAGCCTTTTTTGTGTTTAAATCAATCAAACATTTCAGACCTTTTCTCTTGAAAACACATACAAAAATCATTGTCCCATTCTCTGCAGTGAGGCAATTATTAATTCAAAAAGAAGTAGGAGAAAAGAGAGCTAACTGGGTAACAGCCTTGCAAGAATATGATGTTGATATTAAACCAGCTAAAATTGTTAGAGGACAAGGTTTTTGCAGATTATTGGCAGGAGCTCATAACATACCAGAAAATCAAGATTCAAATCAAGATATTCAAGTAAGTCAGATAAGTGTTACAGATTCTGAATCTCAGTATGTTGATCTTATCTATTACTTGAAAAATGGGTATGCTCCTTCTAATCTCAGCTATAAGAGTAAACGTGCTTTAAGGTTAAAGGCTATTAAATATGAGATCATTGATAATGTGTTATTTAGGAAAAATTATGATTCAATTTTATTAAGATGTCTTGAAAAAACTGAAGCTGAAAAGGTTTTGCAGGAGTTGCATGATGGACCAGCAGGAGGTCATTTTGGAGGTGATACCACAGCTCACAAAATAATTCGTGCTGGTTATTACTGGCCTACCATTTTTAAAGATACACATGATTACGTAAGGAAGTGCAGAATTTGTCAAACTGCAAGTGGAAGACAAAGGAAACCAGCTTTTCCTTTGCAACCAGTGACTATTGAGCAACCATTCGAACAATGGGGGCTTGACATTATTGGTGAGATAATACCTCATTCTTCCAAACAACACAAGTACATCCTTACTGCAACTGATTACTTTACAAAATGGGTAGAGGAAATCCCGTTGAAGGTAGCCAATTCTGATGCAATTATTGATTTCATAGATCAATTCATCATAACCAGGTTTGGTGTACCTAACGCTCTAGTCTTTGATAACGCATCTTACTTCTCTAGAAATAGTTTAATAGAATTTGCAGTCAAAAGAGGTTTTAAATTAAAATATTCAGCAAATTATTATCCACAAGGTAATGGTTTGGCTGAATCCACTAACAAAAACCTTATCAAAATCATTAAAAGGACCGTTGATCAAAATCAAAAGAATTGGCACAAATATTTAATCTTTGCATTATGGGCTGATCGTATCACTGAAAAAGCTTCAATAGGGACTTCACCTTTCAATTTGGTTTATGGAAAAGAAGCTGTGATACCATCAAATTTAGCTCTTCCATCACTAGCCCTAGTGCAATTTATTGAAGAAAATCCTTCTTCATCCATTCAACTGAGATATGATCAAATTCTTAAATTAGAAGAAGATAGAGATAAAGAAAAAATTATTGATGAAAAACATCAACAGCTTGTAAAATCTTCTTTTAATGCAAGTTCTACTGGCTCAAAAATTTTGTCAATTGGTGATCTTGTTCTGAAATGGGATAAAGCACATGAAGAAAAAGGTAAACATACCAAGTTTCAGAAAATGTGGCTTGGACCATTTCAAATCGTTGAAAAGATAGGCTCAAATACATTCATACTCCAAGATCTAACAGGTAAGAGAGAATCTCTTCCTGTAAATGGGCTTATCTTGAAGAAATTCTTTTCATAAGGAGGTAACCCCTTCCTAAACTGTACATATTCCTTTGTGCAGATTTTTTATTGTTTTTTGCAAATAAAGGTTGTTAATGAGTCTCTAATTGACTGTTTACTATTTAAGAAAATTTCTTCGGAAGAATATTATAAATATTTATTTTGTGTAAATAAGAATTTTTAGAGTAATGATCACAGTTTTTGGATAGTTTAAAATAAGATGTTAAACTTTGAAAGATTATTTCAATCATTTGCATGATCTTTTGAAAAATTAAAGAGAATGTAAATCATCATAAGTTTATTGAGCAGAGAAAGGTTATCTGTAAAAGTAAAGATTTTTCAAAGTTTTGGAACTCAAAAAAAACTCTGAAAATTGTCATCCATTAATTCTTAAGGATAAAACTATTTCACCCCATCCATTTAAGTTGTGATTTTTTAGAATGTAATTCTAAGAAATTTTATGAGAATTTAAGAGATAAGAGGTCTCATTATGAGCTGACTTACCATGTTCATAAGGAGTAATAAAACTGACATTACCAATACTGCATACCAAAACAGGGTAATGGCTTATAAATATAAGACAAGGGGTCTCATCACGAGCCAGCTTGTTCAGTTTAATTATAACTAGTGAATGACATTGTTAATAACTGGCTACCAAACCAGAACAATGACTCTTAAAATAAAAATAAATAAAAGACAAAAAACATGAGATAATAGGTCTTATGAATTTATCTTTTAAAAAGTCATAATTTTAGTTGGATGGGACAATGAATGGTTAATGGTTTAAAGGTAACCCTGTCAAGACTATGAACGTTTGCTGGCAGCAGAGGCAATACCTATGGAAATAGAGTATATTATAAAACCAAAACTTGGAGAAATCCACTTACTTCATTATTAACACCAATCAAAGCTTGAGATAACTCAAAAATGTTTTCATTCTTAAGGAATTAGAAAGAAATTGTTAATGATTTTTATTTCTTTTTCATAGTTACATTTTATTTGAATTATCCTAAGATAGTTTTCATTATCTTTAAAAAAATTTACTTACTAAAGATAGAGTGTTCATTTTATTTTTTCAGAGATAACTGTTTCTTTCAGTGAATCGCCAATTGTTGTGACCAGCAACAACCCCCCTTTTATTTAATATTAGTAATAATACTAAATAAATGGGGACCCTTAGTTAAAAATCCAAAAAAATCAATTAGGATTTGTTTTCCTTTTCAAATAAAAATTTCTATCATAAACTTAGAGAAATCCCTTAGAAAGAACATTAAGAAACACTTAAGTTTATGATAGATTACAATAAAATTGTTCTTTAAACAAAATAGCGCATCCATCACAAAATGGTATATCTCTTTTATAAAACTGAAAATGCGATTTTGCGCTTTTGCGATAATGCGATCCCAAGAAGCCTATACAATAGACATATTGGTCGCAGATCACATAGCGCAGAAAACAGAAATGTTAAACGAATATATTTTGCGTTGTTTACCATTTTGCGCTTTTGCGCTATTGCGCAATTTGCACTTTTGCGCTATTTACATAACTGCGATGGTTTCATTTTGCGATATTGCACAGCAAATCGCAGATCACAATGTCGCAGATTCATGTAGGCACATTGTTGAAAGGCAATCTTCCCATATATCAATATCTGTTATGCGCCTTAATGATTGGATTAAATGATTGGATTGGAAATTAATGGTAAATGAGATTTTTTTTTGATTGAAAGTCATTTCACGTTAAAATAATATATTTCATCCGCCTTTGCATTTAAAACAGTCTCATCACCTTTCTCATGCCATTACTCTCATTTAACTCGTAAAACGCAGGCACGAAGGAGCAAACGTCTATACAAAGCTTTCATAGAACATTATGGGTAAGAAGGAGAAGAGCTCGAATTCTGAAAACAGAGAAATGGCTTCACTATATGCAGACACCACTTGCAATAAGGATGCCGGTATATCCACTTGGGAAGGAATGTATAATTTGCTGGAGGAAGAAAATCCTGTGGTATTAAAAGTTACGGCTACAGCAGGTTCTAGTAATACATCTGAAGCAACCCTCAAAGAACTGGCTTGTTCATTTCTGCATAAGATAGCGGCAAGGCCGAGGATTCTCCCATATACAGACATGGTGAAATGGGTGCTGGACAACACCGATATTTCAGACAGGCAATTTAGAACTCCATCTCAAGAGCTAATCGGGTCATTCACCATGGAAGATGTGAGGCTGATGTATAAGTTGCCAGAACCTAATGCGCCTTATAATAAGCAATTTATGGAAGAATTTGCCAGAGAACATGCAAATTCGTCAGAATGCACACAGGAATGGACCAAAAGAGATGAACCATTGAAGAAAAACAAACACGGGTGGACAGTACCAAAAAAGGATGTTTTAGATGCTGTTCACAAGTTCAAATATTCAAGTGCGAAATTTGACACAGTTTCTACCACAAGATAAGGTATGTAAGTTTTCCAAAATTATCCTCTATAGAGCTTTTAGAAGTGACTGAAGAAGCTGTTGGAAGTCAGGAGTTCTCAGGGAAACATAAAGCTCTTCTTGAGAAAAGTCGGGATTTGAAGAGACTTGAAATAACTGTAAGGAAAAATGAGGAAACATTGACCAAATTCAAGGCACTTAATGCTGAGCAAGAAAAAGATGTGGAGCGTGTTCGGCACAGAGAAAAACTACTGCGAAAGGTCAAATCTATAAAAAAGAAACTACTTTGGCTGAAGTATGATATGAGAAAATGGCGAAGCAAAATCAAGATGAAATTGCAAAATTAATAACAGAGCGAAAAGCTCCAATAAAGGAAAATGCACAAATCAGAAAGGCAGAAAAGGCAGCAGAGGAGGCGACTACAGCGGCAAACACTCTTACGTATTGTGTAAATGATAATTTACACAAAGCAAATTTAATTTCAGAAACTGTTCCAGGATATCTCCCACAAGCACATCAACTGCAAACAGAATGGAGGCAAAAGGCAGAAGAAAGAGCAAAATCAATCCAAGGGCTGACAAGATTAAATTGGGACTCATACTGGGCGTACTTGGTGAAGCCACACAGTCAGCATAGTGTGCTTAATTGTATCATCAATTTCACAGAGAAGATTGCGCCTACACTTGCCGACTCTGTCTTTTCAGGACAGTTGAATTCTGAAGTCGGTCAACCACATCTTATCAAAACTATGCTAGATGACTGCAAGTTTAAAGATCAAGTTCATAGATAGTTAGATTTAGTTTTAATTTTACTGTATTTTAGCCTAGGAAAAGGACGGTCATTGAACCGAATCCTTAATTTTTGTAATAGACTATTTTTAGATTTAGCTAAGTAGTATTTAAGCCCTTCTCATGCATTTAGAGAGGTCACTGGATCTTAATATTTTTTGAGAAATCGTTGCATTTCTGTGCTCCCATTACATATATATTTTTAAAAAGGATCACATACTGAAGTGATTTTTATGCGGAATTATCTTTGAAGTGTTGCATTTACTGTACCTTGATTTGATTTTCATCGAATTTATTGGATTAGAGTATCAGATTTCATTTGAAAGTCTTCAAGATGAATAAGGTATTTCTATCTGTTCACTGTTGATTTCTTTTGTCTTATGATATTCGCTTTAAAAATTGCTATCATTTATATATATTTGTTTTCACAACGCTTCTTTTTGTATATCATTTCTGAGTATAATTGAAACGTTATCTTTCATAAGTATATATAGATGGTATACAATGATGAATGCAATATGATAATACAACTCTGTTTAATTTCTTAAACATAGTTATCTTTATTTGTTTCTGCACATTTCAATTTAAATAATAATACATTTTCATGGTTATTGTTAAATTGGAACAATCTTAAGTTGTATTCACATATAATTACTCGGGTTAGTGTTATAATTTCTTTATCAGTATTTAGTTTAAATTAGATAGTTTTATTTCAGTTAATTTAGTTCCATTTCCACCCATCCAAACCAACCCATTTAGTTATAAGGAAACTGGTCCTTTAAATCCAGTTGGAGCCGCCATACCAAACGGAAAAGGAGCTGTCTTAAGGTCCCGACCGGGTGGTTTTCCCCAATGTTTGAAGCAGAGATTTTCTAGGCTTCAACAAGATGGAAGTTAAATGATTTTCCTGTTAATATCATTAACTTGTGATGTTTCCATTATTAGTATTAGGTTTCTTAATTATCTTTTCTAATCATCAAGATTAGTGCCAAACAAAAAAAGAAGAGAACACAAGATATAGGCACGCTGCTAGGGAAAAAACCCCATCGAGGGGAAAAATCAAACATAAAATCTTCCTTCAATAGATTCGAGAAGAGATGACCAAGACCCTTACAATCTAGATTCGAGAGTACCCCCATCAACTCACCCTTCTTCCTTTCACTGTGTTGAATTAGTAATCACTACAATATCTCTGATATCATAGTGACAATATATGATCAGGAGATCATGTCCAAGTCGAAAAAATGCTAAAAAATGGAATTTCTCAGAAATGGTTGCAATTTGAATGAAAAAAAAGGCCTCATCGTTACGATTCTGGCGCCATGAACGGGACTCAAATCCGATGTCGTATGTGAAATTACTAAGGTTTTAAATTTCCCAATGACCTCCAAAAATAAGACTTTTGACTATGATTTTGTCAAATTTTGCAAAAAAATATTATGGCAAAAATTTCAATTTTATATGGTTTATATGGGCCTATTAGAGCGTTCCACGTGGCCCCAGGCCAATGGTTTAAAAATGTGTTGAAATGGGTGGAGGTCATGAGGGTTGAACCCTCTACCCAACTCCTCGAGCAGGGTCGACCCGACCAACACGATAGCGAGCACAAGTGTACAGTGGGCGAGTCGGGCGAATGTGTTGAATGCTCATGCAGAGGGCGAGTTGGGTCATCGGACAACGAGCAATCATCAACGGAGTCAGGTCGTGGAGTTAAATGCACAGTCAGGTAGAGAAAGGTTTAAGCCACAGGGCTAAAGGATTGCAGGCCCCGCGACCATGTGCAGTGACCAAGGGCTAAGCCCCATACAAACTGGCAGAACAACAGGCCTTAGAACCTTGGTGCTATCCCTTTTCACATATGACCTACAGGGTGTGACCGAGGGCACGGGGTTGAACTTATCCGCTAGCATCAAACCATTTCCAGAATTTCAGCATGTGAACGAGCCGGTTGGAGCTAATAGTTACAATAAATGCTACCCCTAAAAATATTGTGGTTTTGCCTAATCTGAGCTATCTGCCTCTTTTAGTGGAGTTAATTGGAGTTCCTCCAGTTTTGGAGGAGGTTTTCTAGAGCCACTGGGAAAAATCTTGTTTGGGTCATAACTTTCTCAATTTTCAACCAAACAAGATGAAATTTTAGTTAGTTTTGGCTTTCTTCGACCTTATGGAGACTTTGGGATAGGTTGCAGATTGAACAGAGGTTTTCTTCAACCATTTTTTCTTTAGGGAAGAGGAAAGAGCCACTAGGGCCATCAGGGAGATGGAGTTGTATTGGGTTATACTTCACTGTTTGAGGTGAAACAAAAGCCATTTTTAGCTTATTTCTGTCTTCTGAAGTCAAATTCATAGCTTTTTTTTCCTGTTTAGGCATATTTTTCACTATGTAACCATTTTGACCAACTTAATAGAGCAAGGAAATACCATTGGGAAGCCTTGGACTGGCAGATGTAGCCTAGGAGGGATGAACTGTCTCATCATTTTGCTATGTTATGATATGGTGAAGTTTACTTGCTGTGTATTTTTGCTGTTAGATGTTAATCAGTAAATTTAATTAAGAAATCCTCACACATAAAACTCAGAACATTACCAAAAACACTTTGTTTAACTTGCAAGACATGGAGAACACTTTGCACACTAAATTATATGGAAATGGATACTTTTCATAGCATTAAAAATAGTTCCATTTTCAGATCAGATGGTATCAGAGCTTAGGATTTGAGCCTTAGGAGCTATAGTTTTACTCAACATTTGTTCTTGTGCAAAGATATAGTTGATTGTTTGCAAGTTTTGATGCTTACTAGGCTTAAACTCAAGAGAGGTGAAGGAAACTTGGTTAGTGCACAAAGTAATCCTCAACCAAGAAGGGCCAAAGAGCCACCTCCAAGAGCCATTGAAGAAGCCTAAAGGATGTCTTCAAGAGAAGGAGAAGCTCCTGAAGACATTCATCCCAAAGAAGAAGAACGGGTGTTCCGAAAGGCTTTTTTTGACATGACGGAGATGGTGAGGATACTCTACCAAGAAAGGAATGATAGGCTTGTTGGAGAAGGGTCTAAACACCAGAAAGAAGGAGAGGGTTCTTCAGGAGAAAAGAAAAGTGATGACAAGTCAAAGAAAGGACATGGAGGTAATGGTGATCCACCATCCCCATCTTCATCCTCTTCCTCTACATCGTCATCCTCTACTTCGGTGAATCAATATCACAAGTCTAAAACCACTGGTAAAAGTCCATTTTTAAAGCTTGATGTTAAATTTGAGTTGCCTATGTTTAATGGTGAGGTCAATGCAGAGAAACTTGAAAATTGGATAAGACAGTTGGAAGTTTATTTGAGGATACAAAACCTTCATGATGACGACACCAAGATACAGCTAGCCTCTTTGAGAATGGAGGGAGCAACATTGGTATGGTGGGAAGCCAAGACCAAGGATGAAATTAAAAAACATGGTAAGATCAATTTATCATGGGATGAATTTATTTCTTCAATTAAAAAAAAAAATTATTCATTAGCTCATTTACAAAAGGCTATCATGAATTGGCAAAGTTTTAGACAACTTAAGGGACAAAGTGTTCAAGATTACACCCAAGAGTTTAGATGAAGGGCTTTATTACTTGGAATTGATTTGCATAGCCAAGAGACTTTGCTGAAATATATGGGTGGTTTACATCGCTATCTTATACATACTATCCTTATGTTCATTCCTACTATTCTAGACAAGGTTTGTGTCCAAGCCACGCATTTAGAGGCTAGAGGTAAACAATATTTTGATGGGAATGAGGGTAATGAATTTAAAGGAAAAGAAAGAAAAATAAATGCAAACTCTAAGAAAGAAAAAGGAAAATTATTTTGTAAAAACTGTTCCAAAACAAGCCGCGATGAAGACCATTGCTGGAAACTTCATCTGGAATTGAAGCCAGAAAAATTTAAAACCAAAGATAAGGCCAAAGAAAAGGGAAAAACGATTGCAATAGCTGAACAAGACTTAGGGTCTGAATCTGGAGATGAAACTAAAAGCATAGCTTTGGCACTAAAGAGCATAAATGGGAAAGAGATTGTAAAGGAAACAAATCCCATTTCTAGGCTCTAGCACTTTAAACTGTCACATAGAACCTCCAAATGAAGAGAGGAGGATAGAGCTGTTTCATGTGAGGATAATTTCCAAACACACAAAGATAGACACACTATTTGACAGTGGGTCTCAAGCAAACATCATCTCAGAAGACTTATTCAAGAATCTGAATCTTGAAACCATTCCACATACAAAGCCATATCCACTTGGTTGGATTTGAAAGGATGCTAATTTACAAGTTTCAAGGAAGTGCATGTTGCGCTTCCCCATAACAGCACATTATGTTGACATGGTTGAACTAGATGTGGTATCGCTTGACATTATAGGTGTGGTGTTGTGTAGTCCATATTTATATGACAGAAAAGCGATCTTTCATCGCCATGAGAACAAGTATCATCTGTTTAAGGATGGCAAGGAGTTTATTGTGAGAGTAGATCGGAAGAAGCTAGAATCATCTTTAGTGAATGCAGGGCAATTGAAAAGGCTTGTCAATGCAAGTCAAAATCTGAATTTGTTGATGATTAAACAAAAATATTTTGTACATAATCCTTTTCATGTTATTTCTGATTTAAATGATGATATGTTTCAGTCTAAAAGCAGGTCATCTTTGGAAGAAGATGACAAGATGTTGCAGAAAATGTCTTTGGTGTTGATCGATGCAGAGAACAAAGTGTCGGTGCAAATTGGTGGAAGAATCCAAGAAAGGGAAAAGAATGCAAGAAAATAGGACACAAAGTTCAGCATGGGTCATTACTGGTTTCAAAATGGCAGGTTGGTATGGCGAGAAAACTTGGTCGGGAATCGACACAAGTACATGGCTCATTCGGAAAAAATTCACCATAAGGACAGTTGGCAAGGTGAATCTCAATTTCATTTTTCTTTGAAGGTAGACCATTGTAGGAACTGTATGATTTATACAAATTTTAGTTGTTGTTCTGCAAATTTGAAAAATTTGCATCATGACACAGTCAAGGTTAGCAACAGTTGGTCGAAAAATTCAAGGAAGAATTTATCTTTTTATGAGAAGCTCAATTTGATGAAATGAAGAAGATTTTAGTGGTTCAAGGTTGGAAGAGTGGAGAATTAGTCTCCTCATCATCAATTTCTGTAATTTAGAGAGCTTTTGGGGTCGAAAAGCTTCCCAATGGGGAGGTGTGATTAGGAGATCATGTCCAAGTCGAAAAAATTCTCAAAAATGAAATTGCTCAGAAATGGTTGCAATCTGAACGATTGGAAAGGCCTCGCCACTGCGATTCTGGCGCCGTGAATGGGACTCAAATTCGATGTCATATGTGAAAGTTACTAAGGTTTGAAATTGCCCAATGACCTCCAAAACATGACTTTTGACTATGATTTTGTCAAATTTTGCAAAAAAATATTATTCAAAAAATTTCAATTTTATATGGTTTATATGGGCCTATTTGTAGAAATTTTCTGAATAATTTTATTTATCCACCGAGATTATCCTGATCACATATCAATTCGAATTCATATGCAACACATAATCTCTTCCACTCAGATCATCACACATGCGGAAATAAAACAAGCGGTATGCGATCAAAAAATCATAAAAACATCACACACATTACACAGTATGTATGGGGAAAGCTTATAGCTGAAAACCCCGCAGCTATTGTGTATATTATAATGGAGAAAACATGTAAAAAACTCAGTACAATACTCCTCACAAGTACTCAGTACTATCTCATGAAGTTACACACAAAACTAGCTTGGTTTTGAACAAGTCACAGGTTCAAAACACATCCACTAATTGCCTACCTCTATTGCGCAATCAAGGCTGGTCTAATGAGAGATCCAAGGTTCGAATCTCCTTGGCTTGACAGCGCAATCATCATGGGAAATTCCTCCAAGTGTGGTGCAAATCTCATGCACAACTGATGTCGCCACTGATAGCTAACTCCAACCTTTCATCTACCTCTTTCACTGGTCTCCACTGAACTGATCATGCACTGTAGTGAACTGATGTGTTCTTGAGTTGAATAATGAGTTACTAATTAATGAATTAAATAATATTTAATTCACTCCACTCATTACTAGTTGGTTAGCTAGTTAAACTAATCTCAACTAGTTCAACTAAGTTAAACCGAACACAACTCCACTAGCTGTCTCATTAACTCCACCAAACTTCTGCCACTGAAGTCCTAACTGAAGTCAACCATGCATGAGCTCACCAAACCCTAGGAATAGCATAATTCCTCTGTCAGATGCATGAGCCACTTCCAAGGCTCGAACTGAAGTGCTCCAAGAGAGTAAACTGAAGTTTAGAGTCCAAATATTATTAAGGGTAAATAATATTTGACTTCCCTATTTTTAGGATAGGCAGTCTAAAAATAGACTTCAACCTATATGTCTAAAAATAGAGGTCCATCTATTTTTACCAACATGACCAATACTCCAAGAATAACATACTGCAACCCCTGGACCATGCTCCATATGTCTAAAAATAGACATAGTCTAAAAATAGACTTTGCGCCAGAATTTGCCTGCGGGCCCACTTAGTGAGGCGACTTCATTTCACTAAGCTCCATCATCTTGCTGCATTTTCAACACTCCCTCTCAGCAAGATATGGATTATCTGCAACCCCTATCCTGCCTCTGTGGAATTCGAACTTGCTCCTGGTGAGCGCCTTCGTGAGGATGTCGGCATCCTGATCCTCCGTGGGAACATATGAAAGCATCATGATCCTCCGCTGAACACAATCTCTGATGTGATGGTACCTGATGTCGATATGTTTGGACCTATCATGAAATAATGGATTAGCCGAGAGCTTGATGCAGCTCTGGTTATCACAGTAGATCACTGTAGGCTCCAAATGCAACCTGAACAATCCTGCGAGGATCTTCCTCATCCAAATAGCCTCGCATGCAGCCAAGCTAGCTGCCATGTACTCGGCCTCTGCTGAACTGAGTGCCACGGATCTCTGCTTCCTGCTGTACCAGGAAACTACTATCGACCCAATGCTGAAAACTCCTCCAGAAGTGCTCTTCCGGTCCGTTGGACTCCCTGCCCAATCTGCATCAGTGAAGCCAGAAAGCTTCACTCCATCCTCCTGTCTGTACCATAGACCATATCCCGATGTGCCTCTGATATAGCGCAATACATGCTTGCATGCCTTCCAAAAGAGCTTGGTAGGCTTAACCATAGCTTGCGAAAGCTGGTTAACTGCATAGCATATATCGGGTCGTGTATTGACCAGATACATAAGCGACCCCACCAACTGTCGATAGACGGTGGCATCCACTACCTCCGCTGAAGTAGCATCCTCCTTCCTCCAACCACCAGGAAGAGGAGTGTCAACAGGCTTGCAGCCTTGCATGTTGAACCTCTCCAAAATCTCTCGGGCATACTTGCTTGAAATAAACAACTCTCCATATTCCATCACACAAATCTCAATCCAGAAATATGAAGTATGCCTGTGTCCCTATCTGCCCTGCAAGATCCTCTCAGAAAGCATCACCGCTTCATCACTCGCTTTTCAAAATCGATCATCTACATACAAACAATGATCGATACAGCTCTTCCCTCCACCAACTGGGCAGCAGATCCACCTCACTTTGGAGAATCCGCCTCTGGAAATAGTCGGTTTATGTGAAAACAAGCGCACGGTGCGTTTTTCGCAGTTGTACAAAGCCTGAGCAGACATGTATCATCATTTAAGATCTTCAAACCTTCAGTCGCTTCTATGTACACCTTCCTCCCTCACACTTCACTGATGGTCTAGTTTTCACATCCATCTCATCGATAAACACCCATTCACAGCCAGAGAGCAAGGATCGTCCATATGGAAGAGTACTCATACAATGTGCAAAGGTCTCCTTACACCCATCTCGATCAGTAGGCTGCACGGCGACAAATCTCGCCTTGTACTTCTCCACACTCCCGTCAACCCCCTGATTCACTTTGTAGATCCATCGCAAACCCACCACTGATTTCCCCTCCGGTCTTGGGACAATTTCCCATGCACTGTTCCTGACGATCGAATCATATTCTTCGATCATGGCATCAACCCATGCGGGTTCCTCCACAGCTTTCTCAAAAGAGGATGGCTCCGTCATGACACATTGACTCACAAGAGCCATGTATCCAGTGTACCGATCCGGTGACTGCCTCTGTCTGCCAGCCGAGGTATCCACCTTCTGATCCCAGCCACGTCACTTTCAGAAAGCTGCGCCTCCGATGTTGGCGCCGCATGGGTGAGCTCTTTCCACCTCCCGAACTTTCAGATATCCACATCCCAAGCCCTCCTAAAAGATTGGCGCTCTCATCTCAGATGCAGGGTGCCTCAACTCGAAACACCATGCTGGCTTTCCTCTAAATCCTGATATCCTCACACAACAAGATGCGACTGCTCCTGTGGGGGCACAGGTCTATAGTTGTGAGGTGTACTGGTACCCATCATATTCCAGTAATCCTTCATGGTTTGATTCGCTTCTTTCGCATCCTTCACACATGCATGCAGACAGTGAGCTAAAAATTCTCAAGAGAAATATCAGGCCTCTTACAAAAAAATCCTCCTGCATCTACAACCTTGTGAGGACAATACCCGTACATGGGCATCGTATTGCATGCCTCAGCCCACAAGTGAAGGGGTAGGCCTTGATCATGCAACATTTCCCGTGCAGCACCCACGATCGTTCTGTTCTTCCACTCAGCCACCCCGTTCTGCTGTGGGTTATGGGGTGCAATGAGCTCTCTCTGAATCCCTTCTGCGCTGCAAAAGTCTTTGAATTCATCCGAGATGAATTCACCACCATTTTCGCTCCTAAGAGAAATCACCTTCTTCCCTGACTCCTTCTCGACCAGTGCCTTAAACTCATAGAACTTCGTGAATGTATCGCTCTTCTTCTGCATGAAGAATATCCAGCACTTTCGAGAGAAATCATCAACAAAGATCACATAGTACTTGTTCTTTGCTGTCGAAGCTACAGAGAAAGGACCACACACGTCTGTGTGAACTCTCTCAAGGATCTTCGTGGCGCGACTATCCTTCTCGTGAAATGTGGCTTTCACATACTTCCCCAAGGTACACCCCTTGCACTGATCTGACTGCGCAAGAGTGCCCTTTGGAAGCCCAGTAGAGATCTGCTGCAGTATCTTCAAAGCTCCGTGGTGAAGGTGGCCCAATCTCCTGTGCCACAGTTCGCCCTCATCATCCCGGCTCACCACTTCTCCCGCCTTGCATGCCATTGCTGCGTAGCCATCTACTTGCAACTGATAAAGGTTCTTGGTTCGAACCCCTATCTTTCGGGTCTCTCCAGTAGTCTTACTGCGCAGGAAGGCCTTTCCTTCGCTGAAGACCACATCATACCCCTTATCTTCCAACATCGCCACAAAGATCAAGTTCTTCCTCAATCCAGGTACATGCATGACATCCTTCAACACGAAGGGTTTACCAGACTCCCTCTGAAAGGATATGGTACCGATACCAGTCGCACTGTATCTACCATCATCGCCCATCTCGATGTGCACACCCAGATCTTTGTCCTCCAGATCTGAGAACAAATCTCGATCTCCCGTCATATGAAATGATGCACCGCTGTCCAAGAACCACACCGATCCCATCACACTTGAAACCAAGCATGCGATCGGTGAAAAGTCAAGCTCGAACTGCGAAGCCAAAGCTTCTCCATCTGCAGATCTTCTCGTTTGCTTGTTTTTCTTCTTCTTCGGACAATTGGTAGCATAATGTCCGTGATCATGGCAGTGAAAACACTTCACTTTCGCCATATCCTGCTTCTTGCCCTTTGCACCGGAATGAGAAATTTTCTTACCCTTCCCCTTCTTTTCTTTGGTAGCCAAAGCACAATTTTCTTCATCAGCTCCCTTTGATGAAGATCTGTCCCTGGTAGTCCTCCTTATCTCCTCCTGCATGAGATCCGCCCAAAGGCGCTCCCATCCCGGCAACTTCTCCCGACCATTGACACTATCTTGATATGAATGCCATGTCTTCGGAAGACCAAGGAGAGCCAGGTCGACCATGTCCTCATCTTCGACAGTCACCCCCACACTTCCCAGCTCATCTCTGCATTGAGTGAACTTCGTGAGGTATTTGGCGATACTGTCGCCTTTCTCCATCTTGATGTTTCTTAGCTTATCTTTGAGCGCCAGCTTCCTTTGGTCGCTCTTACTCTGGAATAGATCCGTCAAAGCTTTCCACATTAAATATGGAGAAGCTTTTCCATGCAGGCTGGATACAATATGATCCTTGACACCCTCCAACAGAATCCTTCGACATTTCGCCATCTTCTTTTGCCAAGCTTCGACTTCAGCAGGATCAGTGGGCTTTTGGAGATCTGTATCTATGAACTCCTTTAGTCCATTATCTTCTAATATTTCCTCCATGCGATCCTTCCATGCAACATAATTCGAACTGCCTTCAAGAGCATATTCAAGTCGCAAACCGTTGAAAGACATTTTCAACTCTGGCACCAAGAAAACAAAATTGCTGCAAAATTCGAATTCCAAGCTCAAAGCTCAACCGCTCTTTATCTATGAGAACAAATTATTTCTAGCACAGAGATCGACTGCAGGGGCATTTACTGGATATATCACCTTTCAAAGGAAAGGATGGATCCAGAGGCTACCTGGCCCGCATGCAGACTCTGTCTACCAAAATAAGTTTGTAATCACTATGATGATCAATCTTTGCTTCAATAGCTCTGATACCATGTAGAAATTTGCTGAATAATGTTATTTATCCACTGAGATTATCCTGATCACATATCAATTCGAATTCATATGCAACACATAATCTCTTCCACTCAAATCATCACACATGCGGAAATAAAACAAGCGGTATGCGATCAAAAAATCATAAAAACATCACACACATTACACAGTATGTATGGGGAAAGCTTATAGCTGAAAAACCCGCAGCTATTGTGTATATTATAATGGAGAAAAAATGTAAAAAACTCAGTACAATACTCCTCACAAGTACTCAGTACTATCTCATGAAGTTACACACAAAACTAGCTTGGTTTTGAACAAGTCACAGGTTCAAAACACATCCACTAATTGCCTGCCTCTATTGCGCAATAAAGGCTGGTCTAATGAGAGATCCAAGGTTCGAATCTCCTTGGCTTGATAGCGCAATCATCATTGGAAATTCCTCCAAGTGTGGTGCAAATCTCATGCACAACTGATGTCACAACTGATAGCTATGTCAACCCTTTCATCTACCTCTTTCACTGGTCTCCACTGAACTGTCCATGCACTGTAGTGAACTGATGTGTTCTTGAGTTGAATAATGAGTTACTAATTAATGAATTAAATAATATTTAATTCACTCCACTCATAACTATTTGATTAGCTAGTTAAACTAATCTCAACTAGTTCAACTAAAATAAACAGAACACAACTCCACTAGCTGTCTCATTAACTCCACCAAACTTCTGCCACTGAAGTCCTAACTGAATTCAACCATGCATGATGCCATCAAACCCTAGGAATAGCGTAATTCCTCTATCAGATGCATGAGCCACTTCCAAGGCTCGAACTGAAGTGCTCCAAGAGAGTAAACTGAAGTTTATAGTCCAAATATTATTAAGGGTAAATAATATTTGACTTCCTTATTTTTAGGATAGGCAGTCTAAAAATAGACTTCGACCTATAGGTCCAAAAATAGAGGTCCATATATTTTTTACCAACATGACCAATACTCCAAGAATAACATACTGCAACCCCTGGACCATGCTCCATATGTCTAAAAATAGACATAGTCTAAAAATAGACTTTGCGCCAAAATTTGCCTCTGGCCCACTTAGTGAAGGCGACTTAATTTCACTAAGCTCCATCATCTTGCTGCATTTTCAACACTATTAGAGGGTGCCATGTGGCCTACCTGGAGGTTTCCACGTGGCCCCAGGCCAATGGTTTAAAATGTGTTGAAATGATTGGAGGTCATGAGGGTCAAACCCTCGACTCGACTCCTCGGGTAGGGTCGACCCGACCAACACAGCAATGGGAACAAGTGTACATTGGGCGATTCGGGTGGATGTGTTGAATGCTCGTGCAGAGGGCGAGTCAGGCCATCGGATAACGGGCAATCGTGAACGAAGTCGGGTCATGGAGTTAAATGCATAGTCGGGCGGAGAAAGGTTTAAGCCCCAGGGCTAAAGGATTGCAGGCCTCGTGACCATGTGTAGTGACCAAGGGCTAATCCCCATACAAACCGGCAGAACAACGGGCCTTAGCACCTTGGTGCTAGCCCTTTTCACATATGACCTGCAGGCCGTGACTGAGGGCGCCGGGTTGAACTTATCCGCCAACATCAAAATGTTTCTGAACTTTTAGCATGTGAACGCGCCAGTTGAAACTAACAGTTACAATAAATGATGCCCCTAAAATTAGCGCAGTTCCACCTAATCTGATTTGTCCGCCTCTTTTGGTGGAGTTAACTGGAGTTCCTCCAGTTTTGGAGGAGGTTTTCTAGTGCCACTGGGAAAAATCTTGTTTGGGTCATAACTTTCTCAATTTTCGACCAAACAAGATGAAATTTTAGTTAATTTTGGCTTTATTTGACCTTTTGCGGACTTTGGGATAGGTTGCAGAGCAAATAGAGGTGTTATTCAGCCATTTTTTCTTTAGGGAAGAGGAAAGAGCCACTAGGGCCATCAGGGAGATGGAGCTGTATTGGGTTGTACTTCACTGTTTGAGGTGAAAAAAAAGCCATTTTTAGCTTATTTCTGTCTTTTGAAGTCAAATTCACAACTTGTTTTGCATTTTTAGGTATATTTTTCATTGTGTAACCATTTTGAGCAATTTAATAGAGCAAGGACATACCATTGGGGAGCCTTGGACCAACAGATGTAGCCCAGGAGGGGTGAACTGCCTCATCATTTTGTTGTGTTATGATATGGTGAAGTTTACTTGTTGTGTATTCCTGTTGTTAGATGTTAATTAGTAAATTTAATTAACAAATTCTCACACATAAAACTCAGAACATTACCAAAAACACTTTGTTTAACTTGCAAGACATGGAGAACACTTTGCACACTAAATTATATGGAAATGGATACTTTGCATAGAATTACAAATAGTTCCATTTTTAGATCAATATACTTCAATTATGTGATGAAACCGAGCCCACCATACTGTAGTTACTCCAAGAAAATATTGGCACCAAGGCTGTGATATGTTACAATATCAAAGCCTGGAAGCACCGAACTGTGGGAGACTGAGCAATCCAAATTTCCTTAATTGTGATAGCACTTATAATATATCTCACTGAGATCCGAACTTATCACTATAATTAGCACTGAAATTGTTTTTGATATTTCACCAAAACTTTATCTGAGATTCACCTAAAATAATATCTCTATAATCACCGAAATGTCTCTGAAATAACGAGCTCTAAATTGGTGAAATGCGAAAATCCCAGGCTAGTAATTATAATGGTTTGTCTGTCCTAAATGAACTGACACGTGGTTGTTGTTTTGGGGTAGGATCAGATTTTTCTAAGTCTCAAATTTTGTGGACAGGCTTAGACACATGTATTCCAGATAACCCAGAAATCATTTGGTAAAATTCCACTCAGATTGTATTCTATAGAAATAATTAATTATTTTAAAGGGACCCTAAGTCTAAAATTACGAAAATGAAATACTTAATGTGAATTAATAGAATATGAGTGAGAATGATATAGAATAAATGGATCAAGTCATAATTTAATCTTAGCTGTTGATTAGAGATCTAATATTGGTTGTTGAAGTATCAACGAGAAGACTATAAGATTGGCTTGAAGGGTCATTTGGAAAATACATTTTGGAGACACAAGGAAGAGATCAAAGATCGATTTCTTTTGTGAGAAGTGCTTAGGAAGAAATTTTGATCGTGAGATATTTTGCAGCGAGGGGTAGTAATTCTAGTTGGAAGGAATCTTGAGCCGGATAGTACATAGCAACAAAGACAAAGAGAGCCACACCACCAGTGCAGAGCCAGTGATATAGTGCCTATGTAAGCACTGCGCAGATCAAGAAGGGAAGTAATTTTCCTACTGAGGAGATAGCACAGATCCAGTGTCAGATCTTGGAGAAATTTTCTAGAGGCTAGAAGGCTTCAGTTTCCATTCAGTAGTGATATCAGTGCAGAGGCAGAGGGAAACCATAGTTGTGACACAGATACTACGCAGAAGCAACGCATGACATTCTACTCTTGGTGCAGATCAGTGTCTGATTCTCGTAGAGGAGTGAGGTTTGTCTCACAAGATTTCTTCTGGCAGTTTCATTATATAGATTTGTACTCAAAATATTTACTGCATAATATATAAACCCTCATATATGCTGCACCGATTTTCCTGCATTGGGTTTTTCCAGGGACATTAGTCCAAAAATAATTGAGTCGAAATGGTTGTGTGATCTATGTTTGTTTAGATTTGTTTCCGCGCTTGTAATTATTTCACAGTTTATTTTTGTAGGTTGTAGTGAAAGGATTTCGATATTTTATTGTAGAACACAGTGAATAATATGTTAAGTAAATAACAAATAGAAGACTTTCCATCAGTTGTTGTAGTAGGATTCCTCAGTTGATGGAATTTTCACATGGTATCAGAGCTTGTTTAAGCTGAGTGAAGGCAGTACAAAGAACATATCCCGCAGATCCAACAATGAAGCAAAATTTGGGGATCAAAGAGTTGTGTAAGAAGCAAATCGATTTCCCAGTGAAGTGCGCAGTCCAAACCAAGAGGGCTAGATTAGCAAGGAAAATCTCTCTCTGAGTGAGCTGACATAGAGGAAGGATTTTTCCAGATTTTTGTTTGTTTGAGGAAGAGGGAGCAGCGCAACATATATACACAGATCAGTAGCTGGAAGGACGCAGTTGATTGCGCAGCAGTGATTACTAGTGAAAAGCATCAAGAAGCGTAGTTGAAACAAATTTTTGGGGATTTATGACCTAAGTGAGTTTTCTTGCCCAAGAAACTCAGATTCCTCACACAGTAGTAGCATAATTTATGGCTTTCTCCATCAGGAGTGCGTAAAGGCAGGTGCGCAGAGAGTGAGAGGCAACATATTGATTGCGTTTCGGTGAGATGGAAGCCAGTGGCTTGCGTGGCCAAGATTGGTTGGAGGGTGCCTCCAACTATGTAATATGGAAGACAATGATCTCCTTCCTTCTAGATGAGCATGACATCAAGCATTTTATCGAAAGTTCTCAGGTTGAACTGATGGTTGCAGCAACATTAAGGGCCTTCAAGAATAATATGGAAAATTCCAAGTGGTTGATCCTCGAAAAAGTGAAGGATTATATTGAGTCACACATATTTGGCATATGTGGGATGCATTGGAAATGCTATATCATGGGTATTCCAAGCATCGAAATATGTTTTTTGAGGAGAAAATGTGAACCACTAAGATGAAGAAAGGAGAACGTATTGATCCATTCCTGTCTAGACTTCAGTAAAACTGAGATCAGTTAGCATCTATGGGGTCAACTCCTCAAGCCACAAATATGGTCAGAATTACCTTAAATTTCATGTCTGAATACTATCAAGTCTTTGTCCAGAGCATCCTGGGTAGAGATAATTTTTTAGACTGGGAAGCAATGTGGTTAGATCTTTAACAAGAAGAGATGAGGAGATACTTACTCAAGTGTCAACCTGGGAGCAGGAGTAGCTATGGTTCAAAGGTCAAGAAGGAGGAGGATGAGAATGAGCCCTTACATCAAAGGGAAAAAAATAGAAGTGTAGGTGGAAGAAGGATCTATCAAATATAAAATTATTTTGGTGTGGCGAGATGGGACATTACGCCACATAGTGTACTCTCAGAAATAAGGACAAGGATGAGAAGCATGATCCCCAAGTCGGAACAACAAAGATAGAGGAGGAGGAGTTTTATATGATTTCTCATATACCTACAAGAGGGAGGTGGGATGATTTGGAGTTGTATACCCAAATATCTACAAGATTGGGCAGGATCCTTGAGGAGTCCAACTCTCTGATCATCACCTTGCTACAGGAGCCCAAATCAGAAGTAGCTGGATGGACTAGTGCCAATTGGTGCAGAGGAGTGTTGAAGTGACATCAAAGTGGTTAGTAGCGCCAAAGTCTAAGCAGCAAAAAGTAGTGTTGCAGGAATGCAGAGGGACACAATGCAGAGCAGGAGCAGCACAACAACTTCAAAGAGGCAGCACATAGGCTAGCAACAATCACATATTCATCAATGAGATGCAATATACTTGATAATTTTTTGGTTGTTTTCAGTTGCAGAAAGTAACTGTGATGCAGTGCAGTAGCAGTTGGCAGTGGCAGATTCAATAGAAATACAGATGGAGAATTCATAGGTAGTTTTAGTAGAGATGAAGTGTTGACAGTGGTAGTGTCAGCAGCAATACATAAGCATAATTTGCGCGGATTTGATGGGTAGCAGTGCTAGACATTAGCAGCATAGAGGGAGATGATTTTGGTTCAGAATGTTAGGTCCCTACATTACTAGTGTAGTCCCTTAATGTTGTTAGTGTAGCCTCCTTATTGTTATTGTTTTACCCATGTAACCCAAATATTGTTATTATTGTGCCTTTACATTATTATTGTTAGGTCGGTTAGGATTATATTGTGACCCCATGGACTCCTATATATAGAAGGAGGTTTTTTCATTTGTATCATACAAGAATTGTTCATTTATGTAATGTAAATGAGGTTTCCCCCTCGAAGTGGCTTATTTCTAAGGCAATTATCTCTCTTTTCTTCCATTTTTGGAGTTGGTTTCATAACATTTGGTATCAGAGGTTTGGATTCTAGGGTTTCGCTGCTCGAAACAGGTCATCGTGGAATTTTTGCTATAATTTTTTTTCTATGAAGGTTTAGAAGCTAAAATTTTTAGCATGTCAAGCTGAAATCCTGAGAAACGTCCGGTAAAAGTTTCAGATCTTGGTTTGAAATATTTTTGAAGATACGATCTGTGTAAGTTAGGGTTTTTGCAGGCTCCTAAATTTCATATAAACGAGGTGACCATGGGAAAATCATCATAACTTTCTCTGTGAGCATCAAATTTGAATTCTGTAAAAAATGGTTGCAAGTAAATGGACTATATTGTTTTGTGTATCAATTTTAGAGCCTAAGTACAAAAAAATGACACGTGGCATGCCATACAAGTTCCCTCTACTGAATGAGTCCATAATTAGGTCATTGTGGGATATTGGGCATAACTTTGCCTTGAAGAATCCAAATCAGGTCAGACCTGTGGAATTGTAAAGAAGATTCAGAGGGCTACTACAAGACCTAATTTTAGATATTCAAGGGCCGAAATCACAGAGATAATTTAGTTTCAATATCGAGCTCCTCAAAAGAAAGAAAAAGGTGTGTATTTGTTTTCAAATGGCATAAGTCTTGTTTGAAAAATCAGTTTGAAGTGATTCCAAGAGCATATTGAAGCATAAATATCAGTGTTGGGTTATAAAATCCCCCCTGAAAAGAATTCAACACCCATTAAGCCCTCAAAATACTCTACTATGACTCACGAAGATGATGAAGTGCAACATGATATATCAAAAATACAAGAGCAAGTGCACCAAATTTCACTCTCGCAAAGAGCAACAAAAATTGAAATGGATGTTTTGAAGAAAGGCGTGGAAGCTAAGATGGATGGTTTGCAGAAGGGCGTGGAAGATAATATGGATGGTTTGAAGAAGGGCATGGAAGCTAATATGGATGTTTTGAAGAAGGGCATGGAAGCTAATATGGATGGGTTTGAAGAAATACGTGGAAACTAAGATGGATGGTTTGAAGAATGGCATGGAAGACAAGGAAGAAAAAATGGAAAACATGAAGAATGATATAAAATTAGACATGAAAGGTGTTAGGTCCATGTAATTTGTCAGATTGGCAAGACCAAATAGACAAGGGTAACATAAAACCAACTTTGGAGTCCTAGGACCTAGCCTTCCTGGACTAAGATAGGGCTCTCTGTATATTTGTATAAAATATATGACTTGATAGATTTAGGATACTGATTTTAGGCTAGTTAAAATGATAGGGTTTGTTTTTTTTGGTTGGGTTGCGTTTTAAGTAGAACAGATAGAGTAGGAGAAATTCAAACCATTGGCTATGCATTCTGTGAAAGGCTTGAAAAGTACAACAATAAATCAAGGGTGTTTCATAGGGAAAGTTAACAAAGCCAAATGGATCTGTGAGTGTAGTAGGTTTAAAGGGAAATTAAGAATCATTTAACATATACTAGAACAAGAAAAGTCTTTAAGGTCACTATTCTTAAGAAAGAACCAAAGGACAGGAAATACCATAAACTTCTTTGGCCTAGCTTTACCAAGAAAACTTTGAGACAACAATCCAACAAACCCTAGAGAGCAGGGAACTCCTAAATTCTCTAGCTATCTACCTTCAGACAAAGAAAGCATCTAAGATAACAAACAAGTGATGATTAAAGAGCAGGAAACTCCTAAATTCTTCAATCAGACTTTCAAGACCTTCAAATTGACTATTCAAGATGGACTAAAGGACAAGGCAAACAATAAACTTCTTTAGCCAAACCCTAATCAGTAAAATTCAAAGAAAAGGCCTTAAAAACAATGTTTCAAGTTACGCCAAAGGACAAAGCATACCATAAACTTCTTTGGCTTGACTCCATTAAATCATTTTCAAGATAACAAGCTAAGTGGAGCCAGAGAGCAAATAAGAATTCTCCAATCAGATTCAGTAGAGGAAAACATTTGAACAATAGAAGGCAGACAGGATTAAGGTGCCTCTAGCAGCATATCTTAACCTAAATTTCTTGTTCCATTGAAAAATAAAAGATGAAAAATATGGAAAACATAAGGAAACAATTACAAATTTAGGAAAACATCACCATTTAAACAAGTTCATGAATCCTATGAATATTCTTGCTCCATTGAGGTTCAGTCCAAAACAGTCACAAAACTCCAAAGCCAACTTCTTCACAACTCAAAATCTATATCATATTGAGCTCAACAATAAACCAACAACCAAAAACAACTATGAAGCATACATGTAGTATATATCTGCAAAATGAGGAGGTGAAACCCTAGCTATGGTTTCAAATGTCATTTATTACATAGTTAAGTCACTTTGACCTTTGAGACCATGAAAGGCCCAAGGAAAAATATCTAAAACTCATTTATGACAAAAATAAATTCTAACATAAATATTTGAATTAATTTTGAAAAAAATTTGACTTTAAGGCTTCAAAATATCTTTTTCAATAATTCCTGGTAAGGGCGCAACTCCAAGGTACAGGGGTGTAGCGCCAGTGCAAATG
>CM076569.1:625039463-625146390 GCA_034641835.2 Pinus albicaulis
AGAACTTTGCACCAAAACTCAACTTTCAAGCTTCACACATAAAATCTAGGAGCAGACTTCAGTATAAACGTAGAGTTTTCTTTTCACCACTTAAAATTTTGATCTTTGGTCTTCAAACACACCAAGCATGTTTTCAAATCAATAAGCAAAGGGCTTTCACTTACTTGGAGCAAGAAAATTTGTTTGATTTTGAAATTTTGAAGAAAAGTGGAAAAAATTTTGGTTTTCAGCTCTACGCGCCGCGCGCCCTCCAATGCACCGTGCCAGTGTAATTTTACATTGAAAAATTTCGCTCTACGCGCCGCGTGTCCTCCAATGCACCGCGCGCCAACCCAACGCGCCGCGCGCTGATCCAACACACAATTTGGCTTCAAAAATCATTTTTTCACTTCCTTGATGTGTCTTGGCCTTTGCTGATGTCTTTGGTGTGCATATGGACTGTTTGAATATGAAAACATCTGGTATACATGAAGGACTTTGATTTTCTATTGAAAAAACCATTTTTACGATGTTTTGAACTTTGACACTTTCACATAACTCTATTTTTGTTCCCATTTGCTTTCTGGATTGATGATGAATTCTCTTTGTCTGCTTGTGGAGGGATAGCTATCATTGGATTTGGCAAAGGAGACTAAGAGAATTTGAATTTTGAAGGGCAATGGCAAAAATTTTGTGTTCTGGCCCAATGCGTCGCGCTCACTTTTCTATGCGCCACGCACTACATAGTGCATTTTTCAGGAGGCTTTTGGAGGCCTTCCCAGTGTCAAAATTGGGCATGTGATATCTCTTTGGAAAGATCTTGGAGTCTAATTTCTAACCCAAGTGAAAATTGGCAATTTTGAGTTCATTTACCCTATCAAAAATCAAATCTCCCAACACTACTTCCTGCAGGTGCATCAATTCTCCTAAGGCAACGGTTTTCTTAACATTTCTCCAAAACCATTATACCTGTGTAAAAAGTGAAGGAGGTTTTTCTTCCTTATCATGTTTTGTACAAAAAAATCTCTCAGTGTTCCAAAATTCATCTTTTATTGCTCTGAAACATCATTTGAGTGAAACCTACCCTAATGTGTGAAACAAGGGATTTATCGAAATGAAGCGAAATGAAGGGGATAAGGGGCTTCGAAATTCTTGGGGAAATTTTGGGAAGTAGGGAGGGATGTTGGGAAGTAGGGAAAAGTGGAAGCTCAGAGATTGAGTCAGGGGAAGGGGTCCAAAAGGGAAAAACACAGACTTAGCCTAGAAAATTGCCAAGTTGTGGCAAGAAACTAGGGTTTGTGTAAAAATGAGGAATTTGGGGGATATCAGTGATGGGAAGTGTTTAATAAGGTAAATTAAGGATAGGGGAAGGTGTATGAACATCAGGATACAATTTTTTCTAATGATTTGACCATCCAAGAGAAATTACCTCCAAAACCCTAGGAGAGGGAAATGGACCTTACCTAGGCACAAGTGAAACATGAACAAGCTGTAAAATGACCCAATGGAACTTGACATGATGATGAAAATCCTCTGAATGATGGTACACTCAGCTGAATGGTGACATGAACTGACATTTGAAAAACTTTGAAAAGAGTGAAAAAAAACCCTAGACCTAATGCCTAGTGACCAAATTTTGCTTGAAGACTCATTGAAATGACAAAATTTGATCTTGACACCTTTAAATCACTTTGTAAGAGCATGTTTGATCACTGAAGGAAAGATGCAAAGGCTGATACTAACATTAGCTCCAATGGCGATGGTAGCTCCCTGGAGGTGCCAAGAACTACAGATCTTTGGAAAGCAGACAGTGCCTTCATCCATTGGGCAATGGAATCAAAACACGAAAACTGACATTATGTAGACTAACTCTGACTAAGACTGAAAAAGCATAATATAACATGACTTAAAACATAACTGACAAAGTAGAAGGATGCTCATGATTGAGCTTATTCATCAACCTACTCTAATTGTCCTTTTCACCACCAGATCAAGTGAAATGGAATAGCCAATGCAACCATGTAAGCATCCTAGCTGTTATTTGATTTCTTCCCATATGCTTTCTGATGTGCAGGAAAAGGGAAGAACCGAAAGGAAACTCCCATGGAAATTTGGAATCAAGTGGACTGATCATAAAATTTCACAGCGCAAATTGACTGGATAACTGCAAGAGTACTATGAAAGGATCTTCATAAACATAGCTTTGGTCTAGATAATCTCCATACCTTGATCTTAAAATTTTCCTCACATTTGCGCTGCTTTTCTTTGGTGATTGCAGCAAGCTATCAAAAGGATCCTGAAATTCATGAAAAACCAAGCTCCGTTGCTGATTCCAGACAGAACAAAAGTCTCCTTTATCAATCTCCTCATATGAAAAATCTGTTGAACAATACAATGAAATTGACTTTTGAACAAGATTATTATCAACATTCTTTTTGATGAATGGTTAGCCAATGGAGAAAATTTTAAACAAACCTCATCCTTTTTATGAGCAATGGGATCATCAAAAACTTGAGAAGAGTCTTTGCAATGTATCCATTGGCTTGTATATGACCTCGTTCTAAGTTGTTCATATTTTCCTTGAGATATATTCTGAAAGGTCTGCCCATATAAGCTGAAATGCTTGAAACAAAGGGTATTAGAATCTTCCCTGCATCATCAAATCATGTATTTCATCTTCCACAACTTCATCTGTAATCTGACCTTCAATTTCATTTGGTGGCTGCAAATCTGATGCTACAGGCTACTCAAGAATTTCGTTATCTATCTCATCCTCAACATTAACACTGAGAGATTGTTGATTTCTTATAGGCTGCTCATTTGAAGATTTGTTATGCAATTTACCCTTCAAAAACTGAAATGATTCAAAACAGAATGGTACAGAGTCACCTTGTATCATTTGATCATGTGTGCCAGCTTCCATGTCCTCATCTGCAACTTGAAAATCAATGGCTTTCGGGGGCTGAAAATCTGAATATGAGAATTCTTGAACAAGGTTTTCATTGCGCTCAAGATGGTCCAGATCAAGACTTGTTGACATTTGATTTCTGATTGCATGGTAGTTGTCTCTGATGAACTGAAATGAATCAAAACAAAAAGGCAAAGATCCTTCACTTACTTCAAAATTTGATGCACTTTCCTCATCATTTTCATAGCTGATATGTATCGATTGATCACTGTACTCGAGCTGCCGAAAGTGACCTTCCTTTGAAAAACCAGCTACTGATTTGTCTGCAAGATCGACTTCTTTTTGGAGAACATAATCATCATCGTACTGATAAAACTGAGGCAATTCATCGGTATAAAACACATCATCAAACATATATATCATATCAACAGCTCTCTCTTCTTCAAGATGATCTATAAAGCAATCACTATGACAACTGGGATAAGAAACAAAATGTTTTGGATTAGCAACAGGTTCTTCCTCAATCAGCGAGCCATGGGCTTCAACATTATACTCCTTCTTTGTGGTTTTCTTATGTATCATCTCTTCTACTGCACTTACCAACATGTCAAGCTTTACATATAGAGATTTCGATTTCTCTGGATTCATTTTTTTCATCTCTTCTTACTTCAACCTTGCCCTCCGGATCAACAAATGAGCCTCTACATTCACTGCCTTGTTCTGCATTTCGTGAAGTGTTGCAATATTCTTTTCTCTCAGCTGAAACTCCATTTCCAGATCAAAGGCACCCGGGTAGTGCAAGAGAGTAGATCTAGGAGAAGGTCTTATATCAGCTGGCATCAAAAAATATACTTGGTTAAATCTAGCATGAAGAAAATTATTTGCTCTATCTCCCTAAGTTGCATGACTGATTACTCTTGTAATCAAGAAAAGGTTCTGTCTGATCACCCACCTGTCGAGGAAAACTTTGACGAACTGTTGGAAATCTGAGATGCTCGCATCAGGCAGGGCTTTAAACCAACTCTTGACTTTGGCTTGCAAAGAAAGAGCAAAAATCCTAATACTAACATCCTCGTCATCAACTTCAAAAAGGTCTAGAAAAGTCTCAACATTCTGCACATGTTGCTCAACGTTGACATTGTTACATTCATCGTCAAATCTTGGTAGATATAGGTCATAATTTTTAGGGAAAGCATGAAGATCAGAAGGTAAAATAAGAGGTTTATACCTATCTGGGACTATATAAGGTGTAGGAGTATATACAAGAGCTACGGGATCAGTTTTGTTTTCTTTGGGCTCATCACTCTAAAGAGATTCATCATAAGATGTGGGAAATGTAAGGAGGCCAGGATCAAAGGGAAACTCGATGTTACACTCTTTGAATAGGTGGGAGTGAAGATTTTGATCACCTTTCTAATCTGACAAACTGCGAAAAACTTTCGGGGACAACTTCAATACTGTGAAAAGATAATTTGCAAACGACTTAGAATCAAAATACCATTCCACTTTGAATAAGCCAGACTTGTGCAAGATCCTTCCATTTTCTTAGAAAGAGTCGGTCCTCCTTGGAGTCTCTACTTTGAATTGGGTCAGGGTGAAATATTTTGCAAAAACACTTCTTATATACATTCATTGTCAACAACCTTTATGATCCAGACTCGTCTCATGTCTTAAGAAATTCTCATGATTAAAGTGTTATGATTACAAGCTAGACCGGAGATCGACTGAAGCACTGTTTATCTACTATGCACTTGCAGAGCAAGAGCAGTTCGAAGGCTACCTGGCATGACTTCAGGCTCCATTTGTAGCTATAAATCAAATAAAACTAACAATAAAACCAGTTTTTCCCCAGTATGTTCGCCACTATGTTAGCGCTCAAATCTACCTTAGGCTGAAATAAGGTAAAACTCAAAGCTACATCAAACCACGCTCAGCCTCGTAGCTAGCCCTACGAGGACAAGAGAGGGCTCTCTCCAGGTCTATCTCGGAAAAAGGTCTTCAAAGGGGCTGAGATGACTTATAATGAATATTGATTTTAGGCTAGTAAAGAGATAGGAAATTTTGATTTTGATTTTTTGGGTTTTTTGTTGAAAAAATGGGATAAACAATTTTGGGTCTGGAGATAAGGCCAGATCTTTGCAGAATTCGAGTTGGGGCGAGGCTGGAAATAGTATTGATGCTTTTGATTATGTGTCTGGATGGATCAGAATGAAAAGGAGTTGAAGAGGGCAATGGAGAACAACAATCCTCTCCAAATAGGCGAAAACATGGAAAACTAAACAAATTTAAAGGCAGAGCACTGAAATCAATGGATTCTACCTCATTTACTCATTCATTTAGTTTCAGAAGCATAAAAAGGGAATGGCATACATTAAACATGAAAGAAATTACAATAAAATAAGAGAAAACACCATCAAGAATTGAAAGCCACAAGAATCCCAACAGGTGCTGCAAAACCTCTGATCTTTCCTTAGCCAAAATATGAAAAATATGTACAATAGTGTGCCAAACATTTCCCAAGAGTCCAACCTCTCCAACCTCTGAAAATGATTGAGAAATTACATCATATAAACCATCCTAACCCCTTCCCACACCTCTAGGGGTCGAATTTCGCCTTCTAGGAGCAGTTTCAACCAATTCTAAACATGGAACTAAAATCTAGGGATCCAAACAACTTGCCTCTAAAAGGAGGGAAACTGATTCATTCATTCAATTTTCACTTTTTTGTGAATGAATCCTCTAGAACAAGTAAATAAGTGCCAAAGTTACATAATGTAAATCATATTACATCAATAAAAACCAAAAATTACATCCACAATCAAAACTGGTCCAATTGGCCGAAATTCTGAGCTGGAAGGTGAAAAATTGACCAAAAAATCTCTGTGCGTCGCGCGCCTGAGCTCTATGCGTCGCGCGCCTTTGGACCTATTTTTGGGGAACTTCATGAAGTCAAAATTGAGCTCATGATAGCTCGTTGGAAAGCCCTGGATGTTGGATATACAAGCCAAGTGGAATTGTTCAATTTGGAGCTCATTTTCCCCTCCAAAACTTCATTCTCCCAGAAGTACTTCCTGCTGGTGCAAAAGGTGGTTTTAATGGTGTTTTTGGGCATTTTGATCATCCAGAACTTGATGAAATGCTTCGGCCATACTGGAACATGCATAAATTACCATGAAAAATCAAAAAATATAAACTTTTCCTCCAGCAAGTGTCCCAATCATAAGTGCGCGCATCGACGCGCTACGCGTTGGGCTGAAAAACCTGTTTTGAGACCAAAATTTTCAAAATGACTGAGTGTTCTCTTTCATATGAAATTTTGGGCCAAGGAAGCATTCACCAAGATTCAGAGTGGATCATGTGTTTCACGACATTTCAGTATCCTCCTGGTGCATTCAATTTCAGTAGTGAGAACACTGTCTCTGTTGTGATGTGTCGGTCCCTGTCATGGTGTCACAATGTCCCATGTGAAAGAAGTGTCTTTGATCCTTTGGTTATAGTGAAAGCAGTTTGATGCAACCTCCAATATCGAAGGATCTGCCTATATGTCAAGGTTCTAAAATATCACAATAGGAAAGGCCATACAAGGGAATACGTGCATTGTCAAGTGATTTTCGGAGTGGAAGGCAGTCCTCCATATGGAGGTGGGATTGAAACCCCTATAAGTAGGATAGGGAATGAGAGGTAGTGTGGGGATAGTTTTAAGGATAGGATTGAGGAAATGAAATGGCAACATATCAGTGAGTCAAGTGGAATCAAGGACAAAGAAACAACCCTTGAATGTTATGGAGATTAGGCTTTTGTCAACGGAGGGATGTAGTAGTAAGTAATAGGGTTTGGGAGTTTAAAATATGGGCTCAAAATGGTATGAGGGATATGGGAAAAAGGAGAATTAAAAGGAAAAATAATGGTAAATACTTGATGTAATAGGAATGAAAAAAAGGTGGCAAATAGCCAAGAACTTTGTAGATAAAAATCGTAAAGCTATAGCTCTGAGAGCGGAACTTCGGTATAAACGTAGAGTTTTTATTTTCACCATTTAAACTCTTAATCTTTGGTCTTGAACACACCAAGCATAACAACTCGTGGCAAGAGTTTCCTTACTTGGAACAGAAAATTTGTTTGATTTGAAATTTTGAAGAAAGTGGAAAAAATTTTGTTTATCGAAGCTCTCTGTGGCTGCATGTCAGTTCATGGTAGGTGTAATTTTACCAGTACATCTACGTGCACGTGCGTCATCCAATGTGCATGTATTGCCCGATGCGCTAGTCCCTTCTGGTTAACTAAACTCATTTTTTCACTTCCTTGATCTGTCTTGGCCTTTGCTTGGCCTTTCTTGATGTCTTTGGTGTACATATGAAACATATGGGTGTTTGAATATGAAAACATCTGATATACACGAAGGACTTTGATTTTCTATTGACAAACCCATTTTTGCGATGTTTTGAACTTTGACACTTTCACATAACTCTGTTTTTGTTCCCATTTGCTTTCTAGATTGATGATTAATTATCTTTTCCTGCTTGTGCAGGGATAGCTATCATTGGATTTGGCAAAGGAGATTGAGAGAATTTGAATTTGGAAGGGCAATGGCAAAAATTTTGTGTTCTGGCCCAATGCGCCGCGCGCTATATAGTGCATTTTGAAGGACGCCTTTGGAGGCCTTCCCAGTGTCCAAATTGGGCGTGTGATAGCTCTTTGGAAATCTCTTGGAGTATGATTTCCAACCCAAGTGAAAATTTTCAATTTTGAGTTCATTTACCCTGTCAAAAATCAAATCTCCCAACACTACTTCCTACAGGTGCATCAATTCTCCTGAGGCAACGGTTTTATTAACATTTCTCCAAAACCATTATACCTGTGTAAAAAGTGAAGGAGGTTTTTCTTCCTTAGCATGTTTTGTACAAAAAACTCTCTCAGTTTTCCAAAATTCATCTTTTATTGCTCTAAAACATCATTTTAGTGAAACCTATCCCAATGTGTGATACATGGGATTTGTCGAAATGAAGCGAAATGAAGGGGATAAGGGGCTTCAAAATTCTTGGAGAAATTTTTTGAAGTAGGGAGGGATGTTAGGAAGTAGGGGAAAGTGTAATATTGGATATTTAGTGAGGGGAAGAGGTCCAAAACGGAAAAACACAGGCCTAGCCTATAAAATTGCCAAGTTGTGGCAAGAAACTAGGGTTTGTGCAAAAATGAGGAATTTGGGGGATCTCAGTGATGGGAAGTGTTTAATAAGATACATTAAGGATAGGGGAAGGTGTATGAACATCAGGATACAATTTTTTCTAATGATTTGACCATCCAAGAGAAATTACCTCCAAAACCCTAAGAGAGGGAAATGGACCTTAACTAGCCACAACTGAAGCATGAACAAGCTGTAAAATGACCCAATGGAACTTGAAATGATGTTGAAAGCCCTCTGAATGATGATACACTCAGCTGAATGGTGACATGGACCGGAATTTGGACAACTTTGAAAAGAGTGAAAACAAACCCTAGAACTAATGCCTAGTGACCAAATTTTGCTTGAAGACTCATTGAAATGACAAAATTTGACCTTGACACCTTTAAATCACTTTGTAAGAGCATGTTTGATCACTGAAGGAAAGATGCAAAGGCTGATACTAACATTAGCTCCAATGGCGATGGTAGCTCCCTGGAGGTGCCAAGAACTACAGATCTTTGGAAAGCAGACAGTGCCTTCATCCATTGGGCAATGGAATCAAAACACGAAAACTGACATTATGTAGACTAACTCTGACTAAGACTGAAAAAGCATAATATAACATGACTTAAAACATAACTGACAAAGTAGAAGGATGCTCATGATTGAGCTTATTCATCAACCTACTCTAATTGTCCTTTTCACCACCAGATCAAGTGAAATGGAATAGCCAATGCAACCATGTAAGCATCCTAGCTGTTATTTGATTTCTTCCCATATGCTTTCTGATGTGCAGGAAAAGGGAAGAACCGAAAGGAAACTCCCATGGAAATTTGGAATCAAGTGGACTGATCATAAAATTTCACAGCGCAAATTGACTGGATAACTGCAAGAGTACTATGAAAGGATCTTCATAAACATAGCTTTGGTCTAGATAATCTCCATACCTTGATCTTAAAATTTTCCTCACATTTGCGCTGCTTTTCTTTGGTGATTGCAGCAAGCTATCAAAAGGATCCTGAAATTCATGAAAAACCAAGCTCCGTTGCTGATTCCAGACAGAACAAAAGTCTCCTTTATCAATCTCCTCATATGAAAAATCTGTTGAACAATACAATGAAATTGACTTTTGAACAAGATTATTATCAACATTCTTTTCGGGCACATGGTTAGCCAATGGAGAAGAATTTTTACAGCAAACCTCATCCAGCACACGAGCAATAGGATCATCAAAAACTTGAGAAGACTGCTGCACTGTATCCCTTGAAACTGTATGACATCCTACTAGCTGTTCATCTTTTCCTTGAGATATATTACGAAGATTCTGCCTTATAAACTGAAATGCTTCGAAACAAAAGGGTATAGAATTTTCCTGCATCATCAAATCATGTATTTCATCTTCCACACCTTCATCTGTAATCTGACCTTCAATTTCATTTGGTGGCTGCAAATCTGATGCTACAGGCTGCTCAAGAATTTCGTTATCTGTCTCATCCTCAACATTAACACTGAGAGATTGCTGATTTCTTATAGGCTGCTCATTTGAAGATTTACTATGCAATTTTTCTCTCAAAAACTGAAATGATTCAAAACAGAATGGTACGAAGTCACCTTGTATCATTTGATCAAATGTTCCAGCTTCCATGGCTTCATCTGCAGCTTGACAATCAATGGATTTTAGGGGCTGAAAATCTGAATATGAGAAGAGTCTTGAAGAAGGTTTTCATTGCGCTCAAGATGGTCTAGATCAAGACTTTTTGACATTTGATTTTTGATTGCATGGTAGTTGTCACTGATGAACTGAAATGAATAAAAAAAAAATGGCAAAGATCCTTTACTTACTTCAAAATTTGTTGCAATTTCCTCATCATTGTCATAGCTGATATGCATCGGTTGATCACTGTACTGGAGCTGCTTAAAGTGAACTTCCTCCTCGCACAAACTAGCTGTTGATTCGTCTGCAAGATTAGCTTCTATTTGGAGAACATAATCATCATGATACTGATCAAACTAAGGCAAATCATCATAATAAAACACATCATCAAGAATAAATTTCATATCAATAGCTCTCTCTTCCTCACAATGATCTATAAAACAATCGGTATGACACCTGGGATAAGAAACAAAATGTTTTGGATCAGCAACAGGTTCTTCCTCAATCAGCGAACCATGGGCTTCAACATTATACTCCTTCTTTGTGGTTTTCTTCTGTATCATCTCTTCTACTGCACTTACCAACATGTCAAGCTTTACATCTAGAGATGTCGATTTCTCTGGATCCATGTTTTTCATCTCTTCTTCCTTCAACCTTGCCCTCCGGATCAACAAATGAGCCTCTACATTCACTGCCTTGTTCTGCATTTCGTGAAGTGTTGCAACATTCTTTTCTCTCAGCTGAAACTCCATTTCCGGATCAAAGGCACCCGGGTAGTGCAAGAGAGCAAATCTAGGAGAAGGTCTTATATCAACTGGCATCAAATAATAAACTTGGTTAAATCTAGCAGAAAATTGTTGTACTGTCTCCCCTGGCAATCTTTTCAGCTGGTTATACTCCTCTATAATCAACAAAAAGTTCTGTCTGATCATCCACCTGTCAAGGAAAACTATGACGAACATTGAACCGAGATGTCGCAGGAGGCAGAAGCGAACCAACTCTTGACTTTGGTCGCAAAGAAAGAGAAAAAAGCCTAATACCAATATCTTCACCGTCATCAACTTCAAAAAGATCTAGAAAAGTCTCAACATTTTGCACATGTTGCTCAGCGTTGACATTGTTACATTCACCGTCAAATCTTGGTAGATATAGATCATAATTTGCAGGAAAAGCATGAAGAACAGAAGGTAAAACAAGAGGTTTTTACCGATCTGGAATTTTACAAGGTGTAGGGGTATGTACAAGAGCTGTGGGATCAATTTTCTTTTCTTTAGGCTCATCACTCTGTAGAGAGTCATCATAAGATGTGGGAAAAGTAAGGAGGCCAGGATCAAAGGGAAACTCAGTATTTACACTCTTTGAATAGGTCGAGTGAAGATTTTGATGACCTTTCTCATACAACAAACTTTGAAAAACTTTCAGGATAGCTTCAAGACCAGCAAATAAGTAATTTACAATAAAGCAACATTAGACCTATCATCATTTCACTCTTAGATACCTAAACTTTAAAAGATCCTTACATTTTCTCGCAGAAAGAGTCGGTCCTCCATGATTTCATACTTGAATTGGAGTCACCAGGTGAAAGATTTCAGCCTTCTTATGTCTGATCGCTGTCCACCATCAACCATCAGATCTGAACTCGATACATGTACTGGGGCAATTTATAAGTTAAGTGTTACGATTACAAGCTAGACCGGAGATCGACTGAAGTAGCATTTATCTACTATGCACTCGCAGAGCAAGAGCAGTTCGAAGGCTACCTGGCGTGACTTCAAACTCTGTCTGTAGCTTATAGAACAAATAACACTAACAATAAAACCAGTTCTCCCCAGTATGGTCGCCACTATGTTAGCGCTCAAATCTACCTTAGGCTGAAATAAGGTAAACTCAAGGCTACATCAAACCATGCTCAGCCTCGTAGCTAGCCCTACGAGGACAGGAGAGGGCTCTCTCCGGGTCTATCTCGGCAAAAGGTTTTCAAAGGGGCTGAGATGACTTATAATGAATACTGATTTTAGGCTAGTAAAGAGATAGGAAAGTTTGATTTTGATTTTTGGGTTTTTGTTGAAAAAATGGGAAAAACAATTTTGGGTCCGGGGATAAGGCCAGATCTTTGCAGAATTCGAGTTGGGGCAAGGTAGGCAGTAGTATTGATGCTTTTGATCAGGTGTATGGATGGATCAGAATGAAAAGGAGCTGAAGAGGGCAAGGGAGAACATGGATCCTCTCCAAACTGGCAAAAACATGTAAAACTAAACAAATTTAAAGGCAGAGCACTGGAAACAATGGATTCAACCTCATTTACTCATTCATTTAGTTTCAGAAGCATAAGAAGGGAATGGCATACATTAAACATGAAAGAAATTACAATAAAATGAGAGAAAACACCATCAAGAAATGAAAGCCACAAGAATCCCAACAGGTGCTGCAAAACCTCTGATCTTTCCTTAGCCAAAATATGAAAAATATGTACAATAGTGTGCCAAAATCTTCCCAAGAGTCCAACCTCTCCAACTTCTGAAAATGATTGAGAAATTACATCATATAGACCATCCTAACCCCTTCCCATGCCTATAGGGGTCGAATTCCTCCTTCTAGGAGCAACAACCACCCTAAACATGGAACTAAAATCTTGGCATCCAAACAACTTGCCTCTAAAAGGAGGGAAACTGATTCATTCATTCAATTTTCACCTTTTTGTGAATGAATCCTCTAGAAAAATTAAATAAGTGCCAAATTTACATAATTTAAATCAAATTACATCAATAAAAACCAAAAATTACATCCACAATTAAAACTGGTCCAACTGGCCGAAATTCTGAGCTGGAAGGTGAAAAATTGACCAAAAATCTCTATGCGTCGCGCGCCTTTGGACCTATTTTTGGGGAACTTCCCGAAGTCCAAATTGAGCTCATGATAGCTCGTTCGAAAGCCCTGGATGTTGGATATCCAAGACAAGTGGAATTGTTGAATTTGGAGCTCATTTTCCCCTCCAAAACTTCATTCTCCCAGAAGTACTTCCTGCTGGTGCAAAAGGTGGCAGAAAGGTGGTTTTCATGGTGTTTTTGGGCCTTTTGATCATCCAGAACTTGATGAAATGCTTCGGCCATACTGGAACATGAATAAATTACCATGAAGAATTGAAAAATATAAATTTTTCCTCCAGCAAGTGTCCCAATCATAAGCACGTGCGTCGACGCGGTACACGTTGGGCTCAAAAACCTGTTTTGAGACCAAAATTTTCAAAATGACAAAAACTTCTCCAAATTTCTTGAAATTTGGACTGAGTGTTCTCTGTCATATTAAATTTTGGGCTAAGGAAGCGTTCACCAAGATTCAGAGTGGATCATGTGTTTCACGACGTTTCAGTATCCTCCTGGTGCATGCAGTTTCAGTAGTGAAAACACTGTCTCTGTTGTGATGTGTCGGTCCCTGTCATGGTGTCACAATGTGTATGAAAAGTATTCTGAAATGGTTATGATGAAAACAGATTTTGGTGTATGCTCCAATGTCAGATGTGCCACATATATGTCAAGGTTCTATAGGAAATATCACAATGGGAAAAGGACCGTCACAAGGAATACGGTAGACTGTCAAGTGATTTTCGGAGTGGAAGGACAGTCACTCACTGCTTGGAGAATTTCAGGATTGAGAACCCCTATAAGTGAGATAGGAATGGGATATGGTGACGGGGATAGTTTTTAAGGACAGGAGTGAAATGAAATGGCAACATATCAGTGAGTCAAGTGGAATCAAGGACAAAGAAACAACCCTTGAATGTTATGGAGATTAGGCTTTTGTCAATGGAGGGATGTAGTAGTAGGTAATAGGGTTTGGGAGTTTAAAATATGGGCTCAAAATGGTATGAGGGATATGGGAAAAAGGAGAATTAAAAGGAAAAATAGTGATAACAGTGTAATGGGAATGAAAAAGGGTGGCAAATGACAAGAACTTTGCACCAAAACTCAACTTTCAAGCTTCACACATAAACTCTAGGAGCAGACTTCGGTATAAACGTAGAGTTTTATTTTCACCATTTAAACTCTTAATCTTTGGTCTTCAAACACACCAAGCATGTTTTCAAATCAATAAGCAAAGAGTTTTCACTTACTTGGAGCAAGAAAATTTGTTTGATTTTGAAATTTTGAAGAAAAGTGGAAAAAATTTTGGCTGTCAGCTCTACGCGCTGCGCGCCTTCCAATTCATCGCGTCAGTGTAATTTTACACTGAAAATTTTCGCTCTACGTGCCGCGCGTCCTCCAATGTGCCGCGCGCCAACCCAACGCCCCGTGCGCTGATCCAACACACAATTTGGCTTCAAAACTCATTTTTTCACTTCCTTGATCTGTCTTGGCCTTTGCTGATGTCTTTGGTGTGCATATGGACTGTTTGAATATGAAAACATCTGATATACACGAAGGACTTTGATTTTCTATTGACAAACCCATTTTTGCGATGTTTTGAACTTTGACACTTTCACATAACTCTGTTTTTGTTCCCATTTGCTTTCTAGATTGATGATTAATTATCTTTTCCTGCTTGTGCAGGGATAGCTATCATTGGATTTGGCAAAGGAGATTGAGAGAATTTGAATTTGGAAGGGCAATGGCAAAAATTTTGTGTTCTGGCCCAATGCGCCGCGCGCTATATAGTGCATTTTGAAGGACGCCTTTGGAGGCCTTCCCAGTGTCCAAATTGGGCGTGTGATAGCTCTTTGGAAATCTCTTGGAGTATGATTTCCAACCCAAGTGAAAATTTTCAATTTTGAGTTCATTTACCCTGTCAAAAATCAAATCTCCCAACACTACTTCCTACAGGTGCATCAATTCTCCTGAGGCAACGGTTTTATTAACATTTCTCCAAAACCATTATACCTGTGTAAAAAGTGAAGGAGGTTTTTCTTCCTTAGCATGTTTTGCACAAAAAAATCTCTCATTTTTCTAAAATTCATCTTTTGTTGCTCTGAAACATCATTTGAGTGAAACCTATCCCAATGTGTGAAACATGGGATTTGTCGAAATGAAGCGAAATGAAGGGGGATATGGGGTTTTAAAATTCTTAGAGAAATTTTTGTGAAGTAGGGGAGGATGTTAGGGTAGGGGAAAGTGGAACATTACATATTTAGTGAGGGGAAGGGGTCCAAAAGGAAAAACACAGGCCTAGCCTAGAAAATTGCCAAGTTGTAGCAAGAAACTAGGGTTTGTGCGAAAATGAGGAATTTGGGGGATCTCAGTGATGGGAAGTGTTTAATAAGGTACATTAAGGATAGGGGAAGGTGTATGAACATCAAGATACAAGTTTTGCTGATGATTTGACTATCCAAGAGAAATTACCTTCAAAACCCTAAGGGAGGGAAATGAACCTTACCTAGGCACAACTGAAGCATGAACAAGGTGTAAAATGACCCTTTGGAATCTGGCATGATGATGAAAACCCTCTGAATGATGGTACACTCATCTGAATGGTGACAAGGACCGACATTTGGACAACTTTGAAAAGAGTGAAAACAAACCCTAGACCTAATACCTAGTGACCAAATTTTACTTGAAGACTCACTGAAATGACAAAATTTGACTTTGACAACTTAAAATCACCTTGTAAGAGCATGTTTTATCACCGATGAACAGAAGGATACCAATATTGGATTCAATCATGTAGTTTCGGATAAAAGCAAGAACTATAGATCTTTGGAAAGCAGACAGTGCCTTCATCCATTAGGCAATGGAATCGAAACAAAAAAACTAACATTATGTAGACTAAATCTGACTAAGACTGAAAATCCATAATATAACATGACTTAAAACATAACTGACAAACTGGAAGGATGCTCATGATTGAGCTTATTCATCAACCTACTCTAATTGTTCTTTTCACCACCAGATCAAGTGAAATGGAATAGCCAATGCAACCATGTAAGCATCCTAGCTGTTATTTGATTTCTTCCTACATGCTTTCAAGGCAGAAAAGGAAGACCGAAAGGAATACTCATTGAAATTTTGGAATTGCGGATCGATCATAAAATTTCACAAAGCCACAATTGATCGGATAACGAAGAGTACCATGAAAGGATCATAAACATAGCTGTTGGCCTAGATAATTTACATTTTGATCTTAAAATTTTTCACCGCGGGCGTTTTGTTAATTGCAAGTCATTAAAAGGATTCTAAATTATGAAAACTAAACTCGTTGCCGATTCTGTATAGAAAAAAGTTTTATCAATCTTCTCATATGAAATATGTTGAATAACAGAACAAATTGACTTTTAAACAAGATTATTATCAATATTTTTTTTTGGCAATGGTTAGCTAATGGAGAAGAACGCAATAAAGAAACCCTATCCAAAGATACTAGCAATGTGATCATCAAAAACTTGGAGAAGAGGTCACAATGTATCCATTGAAACTCTGGAGTGACTCTTTCAGTCGTTCCTCTTTTCCTTGAGACATATTACGAATATTCTGCCTTATAAACTGAAATGCCTCGAAACAAAAGGGTATAGAATTTTCCTGCATCATCAAATCATGTATTTCATCTTCCACAACTTCATCTGTAATCTGACCTTCAATTTCATTTGGTGGCTGCAAATCTGATGCTACAGGCTGCTCAAGAATTTTGTTATCTATCTCATCCTCAACATTAACACTGAGAGATTTCTGATTTCTTATAGGCTGCTCATTTGAAGATTTACTATGCAATTTTTCTCTCAAAAACTGAAATGATTCAAAACAGAATGGTACGAAGTCACCTTGTATCATTTGATCAAATGTCCCAGCTTCCATGGATTCATCTGCAGCTTGACAATCAATGGATTTCAGGGGCTGAAAATCTGAATATGAGAAGAGTCTTGAACAAGGTTTTCATTGCGCTCAAGATGGTCTAGATCAAGAATTTTTGACATTTGATTTCTGATTGCATGGTAGTTGTCTCTGATGAACTGAAATGAATCAAAACAAAAAGGCAAAGATCCTTCACTTACTACAAAATTTACTGCACTTTCCTCATCATTGTCATAGCTGATATGCATCAGTTGATCACTGTACTGGAGCTGCTGAAAGTGAACTTCCTCCTCGCACAAACTAGCTGCTAATTCATCTGCAAGATTAGCTTCTGTTTGGAGAACATAATCATCATCATACTGATCAAACTGAGGAAAATCATCATAATACAACACATCATCAAGCATACATGTCATATCAATAGCTCTCTCTTCTTCACAATGATCTATAAAACAATCGGTATGACAACTGGGATAAGAAACAAAATTTTTTGGATCAGCAACAGGTTCTTTCTCAATCAGCGAGCCATGGGCTTCAACATTATACTCCCTCTTTGTGGTTTTCTTCTGTATCATCTCTTCTATTGCACTTACCAACATGTCAAGCTTTACATCTAGAGATGTCGATTTCTCCGGATTCATTTTTTTCATCTCTTCTTCCTTCAACCTTGCCCTCCGGATCAACAAATGAGCCTCTACATTCACTGCCTTGTTCTGCATTTCGTGAAGTGTTGCAATATTCTTTTCTCTCAGCTGAAACTCCATTTCCGGATCAAAGGCACCCGGGTAGTGCAAGAGAGTAGATCTAGGAGAAGGTCTTATATCAAATCACATCAAAAAACATACTTGGTTAACTTAGTATAAAATTGTTGTACCTGCTTGTTTGCTTCCTCGCATTCTTTTTCAAATCGTATTATACTATCTTATCTGCATCTAGATGTTTCGTCTAATCACCCACCGCGATGTAGTAAACTTGACGAACCGGAACCGAGATGTCATAGTGATATGGTGGCTTTATCTCAACCTCTTGACTTTGGCTTGCAAAGAAAGAGAAAAAAGCCTAATACTAACATCTTCATCATCAACTTCAAAAAGGTCTAGAAAAGTCTCAACATTCTGCACATGTTGCTCAGCGTTGACATTGTTACATTCACCGTCAAATCTTGGTAGATATAGGTCATAATTTTTAGGGAAAGCATGAAGAACAAAAGGTAAAACAAGAGGTTTATACCGATCTGGAATTTTACAAAGCAGGGTGAAGCGTGCGTGTTTAGGGACTAATTTTTTTTTGTTTAGGCTCATCACTCTGAAGAGAGTCATCATAAGATGTGGGAAAAGTAAGGAGGCCAGGATCAAAGGGAAAATCAGTATTTACACTCTTTGAATAGGTCGAGTGAAGATTTTGATCAGCTTTCTCATACAACAAACTCTGAAAAACTTTCAGGACAGCTTCAAGACCAATGAAGAAGTAATTTACAATAAATCAGATTAGATCCTGAATACCATTCCACTTTAGATACCTAAACTTTGTGTAAGATCCTTCCATTTTCTCAGAGAAAGATTCAGTCCTCCAGTGGAGTCTCTACTTTGAATTGGAGTCACCAGGTGAAAGATTTCAGCCTTCTTATGTCTAATCGATGTCCACCATCAACCATCAGATCTGAACTCGATACATGTACTAGGGAAATTTATAAGTTAAGTGTTACGATTACAAGCTAGACCAGAGATCGACTGAAGCACCGTTTATCTACTATGCACTCGCAGAGCAAAAGCAGTTCGAAGGCTACCTGGCATGACCTCAGGCTCCGTCTGTAGCTATAAATCAAATAACACTAACAATAAAACCAGTTTTTCCCCAGTATGGTCACCACTATGTTAGTGCTCAAATCTACCTTAGGCTGAAATAAGGTAAAACTCAAGGCTACATCAAACCACGCTCAGCCTCGTAGCTAGCCCTACGAGGACAGAAGAGGGCTCTCTCCGGGTCTATCTTCGCAAAAGGTCTTCAAAGGGGCTGAGATGACTTATAATGAATACTGATTTTAGGCTAGTAAAGAGATAGGAATGTTTGATTTCGATTTTTTGGGTTTTTTGTTGAAAAAATGGGATAAACAATTTTGGGTCCGGGGATAAGGCCAGATCTTTGCAGAACTCGAGTTGGGACGAGGTAGGCAATAGTATTGATGCTTTTGATTATGTGTATGGATGGATCAGAATGACAAGGAGCTGAAGAGGGCAAGGGAGGACAGGAATCCTCTCCAAATAGGCGAAAACATGTAAAACTAATCAAATTTAAAGGCAGAGCACTGAAATCAATGGATTCTACCTCATTTACTCATTCATTTAGTTTCAGAAGCATAAGAAGGGAATGGCATACATTAAACATGAAATAAATTACAATAAATTGAGAGAAAACACCATCAAGAAATGAAAGCCACAAGAATCCCAATAGGTGCTACAAAACCTCTGATCTTTCCTTAGCCAAAATATGAAAAATATGTACAATAGTGTGCCAAACTTTTCCCAAGAGTCCAACCTCTCCAACCTCTGAAAATGATTGATAAATTACATCATATAGACCATAATAACCCCTTCCCACACCTCTAGGGGTCGAATTCCTCCTTCTAGGAGCAGTTTCAACCAATTCTAAACATGGAACTGAAATCTAGGCATCCAAACAACTTGCCTCTAAAAGGAGGGAAACTGATTCATTCATTCAATTTTCACTTTTTTGTGAATGAATCCTCTAGAACAAGTAAATAAGTGCCAAAGTTACATAATTTACATCAAATTACATCAAGAAAAACCAAAAATTACATCCACAATCAAAACTGGTCTAACTGGCCGAAATTCTGAGCTGGAAGGTGAAAAATTGACCAAAAATCTCTATGCGTCGCACGCCTTTGGACCTATTTTTGGGGAACTTCCTAAAGTCAAAATTGAGCTCATGATAGCTCGTTGGAAATCCCTGGATGTTGGATATCCAAGACAAGTGGAATTGTTCAATTTCGAGCTAATTTTCCCCTCTAAAAATTCATTCTCCCAGAAGTACTTCCTGGTGGTGCAAAAGGTGGCAGAAAGGTGGTTTTCATGGTGTTTTTGGGCCTTTTGATCATCCAGAACTTGATGAAATGATTCAGCCATACTGGAACATGCATCAATTACCATGAAAAATCGAAAAATATAAATTTTTCCTCCAGCAAGTGTCCCAATCATAAGCGCGCGCGTCGACGCGCTACGCGTTGCGCTGAAGAACCTGTTTTGAGACCAAAATTTTCAAAATCACAAAAACTTCTCCAAATTTCTTGAAATTTGGACTGAGTGTTCTCTGTCATATGAAATTTTGGGCCAAGGAAGCATTCACCAAGATTCGTAGTGGATCATGTGTTTCACGACGTTTCAGTATCCTCCTGGTGCATGCAGTTTCAGTAGTGAAAACACCGTCTCTGTTTTGATGTGTGGGTCCCTGTCATGGTGTCACAATGTGTATGAAAAGTATGCTGATATGGTTATGATGAAAACAGAGTTTGGTGTATGCTCCAATGTCATATGTGCCACATATATGTCAAGGTGCTATAGGAAATATCACAATGGGAAAAGGACTGTCACAAGGAATACAGTAGACTGTCAAGTGATTTTCGGAGTGGAAGGACAGTCACTCATTGCTTGGAGAATTTCGGGATTGAGAACCCCTATAAGTGAGATAGGAATGGGATATGGTGATGGGGGTATTTTTTAAGGACATGAGTGAAATGAAATGGCAACATATCGGTGAGTCAAGTGGAATCAAGGACAAAGAAACAACCCTTGAATGTTATGGAGATTAGGCTTTTGTCAATGGAGGGATGTAGTAGTAAGTAATAGGGTTTGGGAGTTTAAAATATGGGCTCAAAAGGGTGGCAAATGACAAGAACTTTGCACCAAAACTCAAATTTCAAGCTTCACACATAAACTCTAGGAGCAGACTTCGGTATAAACGTAGAGTTTTCTTTTCACCACTTAAACTTTTGATCTTTGGTCTTCAAATTAATAACCAAGCATGTTGTTTCACTGACACAAAGGGTTTTCACTTACTTGGAGCAAGAAAATTTGTTTGATTTTGAAATTTTGAAGAAAAGTGGAAAAAAATTTGGCTGTCAGCTCTACGCGCTGCGCGCCCTCCAATTCGTCGCGCCAGTGTAATTTTACACTGAAAAATTTCGCTCTACGCGTCGCGCATCCTCCAATGTGCCGCACGCCAACCCAACGCGCCGCGCGCTGATCCAACACACAATTTTGCTTCAAAACTCATTTTTTCACTTCCTTGATGTGTCTTGGCCTTTGCTGATGTCTTTGGTGTGCATATGGACTGTTTGAATATGAAAACATCTGATATACACGAAGGACTTTGTTTTTCTATTGACAAACCCATTTTTGCGATGTTTTGAACTTTGACACTTTCACATAACTCTATTTTTGTTCCCATTTGATTTCTAGATTGATGATGAATTCTCTTTGTCTACTTGTGCATGGATAGCTATCATTGGATTTGGCAAAGGAGACTGAGAGAATTTGAATTTGGAAGGGCAATGGCAAAAAAATTTTGTTCTGGCCCAATGCGCCGCGCGCTACATAGTGCATTTTGAAGGAGGCTTTTGGAGGCCTTCCCGGTGTCCAAATTGGGCGTGTGATAGATCGTTGGAAAGATATGAGAGTATAATATCCAACCCAAGTGAAAATTGTCAATTTTCGGTTAATTTACCCTATCAAAAATCAAATCTCCCAACACTACTTCCTGCAGGTGCATCAATTCTCCTGAGGCAACGGTTTTATTAACATTTCTCCAAAACCATTATACCTGTGTAAAAAGTGAAGGAGGTTTTTCTTCCTTAGCATGTTTTGCACAAAAAAATCTCTCATTTTTCTAAAATTCATCTTTTGTTGCTCTGAAACATCATTTGAGTGAAACCTATCCCAATGTGTGAAACATGGGATTTGTCGAAATGAAGCGAAATGAAGGGGATAAGGGGCTTCAAAATTCTTGGAGAAATTTTTTGAAGTAGGAAGGGATGTTAGGAAGTAGGGGAAAGTGGAATATTATATATTGAGTGAGGGGAAGGGGTCCAAAAGGGAAAAACACAGGCCTAGCCTAGAAAATTGCCAAGTTGTGGCAAGAAACTAGGGTTTGTGCAAAAATGAGGAATTTGGGGGATCTCAGTGATGGGAAGTATTTAATAAGGTACATTAAGGATAGGGGAAGGTGTATGAACATTAGGATACAATTTTTTCTAATGATTTGACCATCCAAGAGAAATTACCTCCAAAACCCTAAGAGAGGGAAATGGACCTTAACTAGGCACAACTAAAGCATGAACAAGCTGTAAAATGACCCAATGGAACTTGACATGATGATGAAAACCCTCTGAATGATGGTACACTCAGCTGAATGGTGACATGGACCGAAATTTTGACAACTTTGAAAAGAATGAAAACAAACCCTAGACCTAATGCCTAGTGACCAAATTTTGCTTGAAGACTCATTGAAAAGACAAAATTTGACCTTGACACCTTTAAATCACTTTGTAAGAGCATGTTTGATCACTGAAGGAAAGCTGCAAAGGCTGACACTAACACACTGTGTGAGCATCTCTATTAAATAGAAATCTGGAATAAATTAAGAAGCCTCTGGAGGATATCTATATTTGTTCGAGCGAAATTTTAGCCCTCTTAAAGATATTCTGAACAATTTTTTTTTTTAAATTAATAAAAAAATATACATGCGTCGATCCAGTGACAAAGAATCTAACCTGGAATACACTCTTAGTATGGTTTTCATAAAAATTATGATAAGATCCATGTGATGTGTTGATTAGATATATGGGCCTTGATTTGTCCACAATGCAACGATTCATGTGCTGATCAGTTGTGCATGATGATGACATCAAAATAATTGAAGTGCATTATGACCTTTCTAAAACTTCTGGGAGCCTTTTTTGAACTTGCCAAGGTTCTGATCAGCATCCCTTTTGCATTTAGAATGCATCCATGTGCTAAGGCATATGTCTGTGGATATTTTCTTTTAAAGAAAGACTTGGGATTGTTCATTATATTGTTGTCTATGAACATATTTACAACCAGTGAACAGAGTAATAACACTGCATGACTAACCAAGTTTATATATATCAATCCTGGAGTATATTGGGGTTGACAATTTAAGTCAGAGTCTTGGTATCTATGTCATGATAGTGTAGCGCTTTTGTATTAATGCATGGAAGGACAAAACCTTATCATATTAAGGTGGGTCTATTGGCATCATCAAGAAAATATCTCAGTTAAGATATATGGACAAAGATAGTTGAATACTCCAAGTTCTGAATGGAATTTCTAGTTTGTCACTAAAAATTTTTAAGAGCTGAATCATAGATTATAGTTCTAAAATGCAGAGCAGTTCCAAATATAATAGAATCCATGACTTGAAGGATTTAGTTCTCAAAGACCTCTTCCTACTATCGTTGGTTTGCATGCGTGTAGGAACATGGTTCTTCCTTTCCCTACTCTCAATGCTTTTCATGCTTGTAAGAGGTGGTTCATCCTTTCCCTACAATTATTGTGATGTGTGACTATAGAAAGTGGTTCATCCTTTCCCTACATGTGATTATGATGTGTGTTTGTAGGATGTGGTTTCACTGTTCCCTACGAGTGGTTGTAAGCAAGATGTGATATATTCTTTCCTTTCTGATGTTCTTGCATCATCAACTCTGACATGGGGTTTTCTAAGACAAAATTTCCAAATTTGGCTCCGAAGAGAATTTATATAAAATTTGGCATAACTTAGAAGTGTGACAATGTGCAGAAGTGGAAAATCAGTGACTGTTGATGCCAATAGCTTAATTAGAATTTGGGATAGCAGTTTTTTCCACATTGATGTGACAATCACCAGTAAAACTATATTCTATTGGGGAATTACTAGTTTTTTATGTCAGCTTCTTACTCAGCTGAGGAAGGTCTACATTGAATCCCTATCATATTCTCAAACCTGTCGAAGTGGGCTTCTGTCCTCATGTCCAACTACTACTAGAAACTAATGGATAGTGGTGATTTGTTGTTTTTCTCATCAAATATATCACTAGGGTTTTAAATTTGATTTAGAGCATGATCAAGTTGAGAGTTTATATTGTTGATTTCCTGCTCCAATTTTTGGGTGGCCTTCATTTAATCTCTGATCTACTGGGGCATTTTATTTGAGATATCAAGATTTATTCTTAACAATTAGCCCCCATCCTTTAATAGAAAACTGTGGAAACTGTAAGTTTGCCTTAACCCAAAGCCAAGCATCTATCTACGGTCCAGAATCACTGTAGCATCACATTTGGAAATTTTAAGACTTTTTTTGTGATACTAAGACCAAAAAGGAGGTAAATTCATGTCACAACTATTAGGGGATAAAACACATTAAAATGGATTTAGAGGCATCCTCAGAAGCACAAAGCCCTCTTGCAGAATGATGCCTTTGTTAACCATTGAATTTGCATTTTTATTTAATTCACATAACACATGCTAGAATTCAAAATAAAACTGGCTTAACATTTGTTTGTAACTTTTCACCTATTGATAGTTTTGGAGATGGGGAGCAAGAGGATTGAGCCGAATCTTGAATTAGAGAAATAATGACATAGGAGTCTCCAATGAAAATCATATTTGAATATAACCAATGCCTCTGTAGTGTTTTAAAATGAATCCCTATATTCCAGGCATATCTGAGGCTTACCTTTCCTCCAATATGGAATTTCCTCATTTTCCAGATGGGACTAGGATTCCCCTTTGCTGCTCCTTAAAAAAATCTTGAGCATATCCATATTTCGATGCCAGTGTCAGCAAGATGTAGATTTGAAGGACTAAATAGCCAATGTATTAATAGGACCTCAAATCCATGTATCAATACCCACTGCATGAATATTTTTTGCAGTTGGAATAGCATGAATATCTCCTGTCAAGTGTAAGTTGAATTCGTCCATGGGAATGACTTGACTATACCCCCCTCGAAGATCCTTTTATTCCAAAGGTTTGTTTTTGACTTAGTTAATGGAGGGATGTCACAATCAGCAACAGATAAGGTTAGTGTTTGCACTGCACCCCAAATCAAAGGGACCAACTAAGTAGAGGATAAAGAATCATCTGTAACCAAGAGATTACATAGAAAATGCTTGGGAGTTGGTGCACATCTAATGGCATTAACTTTGACCAAAAATGTGGGGAGTCTGTACCATTGAATTTTCACCCCAGTCTAGTCCTGTCAAGTCCAAGCTCTCTTCCAATGAATTACTCCTGGACAAGCAATTGAATTTTGATATATAACCATTGAGCAACCGACAGAATTGGTATTGGAAATAGGATATGAATACATATGACTACTCTGTCCTGTTAAGTCCTCCTTGGAATGAGGAATGTGATGCGATGATTATGATGTGTGTTTGTAGGATGTGGTTTCACTATTCCCTAAGAGTGGTTGTGAGAAATATGTGATATGTTCTTTCCGTGCTGATGCTCTTGCATCATCCTACCCATGAAGTCTCGTACACATGGGAGGTACCTCTTATCTAGCTAATGAGTTGGGAAATGAGAATAGGGACCATAGCACTACCGATGGACACATCGTGTACTATCGTACTCCCTGTGCTAGGATGTATGGTGTTCAACAAACTAATCTACGACCAACGGAGGTTCTAGCTCTGAACTAACTTTTGTTAGTAGAGAGTGGCAAGGTCTTGTGACTCACTTTAGATCAATTCTTCTTTATTATTCATATCAATGTTCAGTTAAGCAGAGCATAGAAAATATGATATTCAGAGATGGTTCATGATGGATGGATTGGCGGGTGTAATTTTCCCTAGTTGAGAGTAAATGTTAAAATTGGAAACAAGAACAAAATTCTCTTTGGACTGCTCCTATGAGGAAGATGATTGCAGCATTCAATTCCTATTTTTGAGAGGATCAAAATCGGCCTAAAGATCACTAAATTTAGATAAGGAAAGTATTCATTCACTTAAATGAAATTTCATAAGGCATGACCTTATTTAGGGGAGAAAAATTGAAAATTGAAAATTTGAATTTCCCTCCTCAACTAATCAAGTCAGCCTACCCAAGAAGGATATAAATAACCTATCCTAGGCACATTGATATTCATTCTTCTCTCTGAAGTAGTTGCAAAAGAATGTGATTTACAATGAAGGAGATGAAGACAAATTTGGGTTCAATTTAGTCATCTTCAAGGGTAGAGTTCCACAGGATGGAGGACCCGATTGGTCTGTGCACATTTATGATTTGTCTTGGGCATTTTATCCTCATCATAGATTTGAGTTCAAGTAGATAGAAGTCACACCCGTTAAGGGTGATTTTGATGACAATTTGGGATTGTTTTGAAGGTGTCATTCTACTTGAATCCATGTGCACTATTTTGGGTCACCTACAGCTAGGCCACAAGGCTTAAGAACACTATCCTAGAGGCCGTGAACCTACAACAAGAAATCCACTGTCAGGCTACTTTATCATGAGGCTGTGTAGTGGGTTTTGAAGGCTTATGGGCTACCAACATTTGAAGGGTCTGGTTGAAGGTAATTTGCAGTCTAGTAAAGGTATTTAAGGTTGTGAATGGGGTAGTTTTTTTACTGTGTTTACGCCCTAGTCAGTCCTAGCAGAATTGCAATGAAGACACAAGTCCTTGGAGCCTACACCAAACATCAGATTTGCAACCTTGTTAGAACCATCCTCTTGTCTAAGGGAAATGGTATTAAACCTTCTCATTTGAAAATCATTCTGACTTTCAAGTATTATATTCTCTCTATGGTGAACATTTGACATTAACGATAAAAAGAATGGGTAAGGATTTTCCCCATCTGAGGGTTTTTCCCTAGATTGAGCCATATTCATATGTTCTTTTGTCTTGGCTTATATTTAGCATTTATTACTTATGTTCTTTCATTAGTTACACTTATTATTAATGAGATTGCTAATGGATTAATGTGAAAATGATGTAACTAACCTAAGCTAACAACATGTTAACTCAAAATTAACAGGATGCCACATGGGAAAAGAAGCAGAGTTTACAGCACCTAGTTTTACAGTTGCTTGGGGATAAGAAACATTTGAGAGGGGAGAACTGTAATATCCCTTCCTAAGTATTTTTTTCAATAGTACCACAAATTTTCTATTTTTATAATTTTGGGGGCCTAAGATAATTTTGGATAGGAAACATAGGACAAGGGAGTTGAAATGTTTGCCTTGGTGGAATGTGGGGGCCACCTCCCCAACTAATATGCACTCATTGGCCAAGGGAAGAGGTTTGAATTTCTTGGTGAGGGGCCCACATGGAGGAAATGAACATAAATTATAAATAGGAGAGAGGAAGCAACATTTGAGGCCTTTTGATAATTTGACATTTGAAGTGTTTCTCTAGCTGTTTAGCAGAGTTACATAGTGTTGTTCAACACAAGAGTTTCCCAAGGAGGATGCTTGACAACCTTTCTTTGATGGAATTTGAGTACCACCCTAGGAAGGATTCTTCATAAGTTTCAGGAGTTGGATAGATGGCCAGGCATGTAGTGTGGTTTTTCGGAAACTGAGATGCATTTAGGAGGCTGCACAGAGAGTTGAGGAGGAAGAGCTGGAGTTGGGAGTTGTAGCATTTTCGAAGTAATTTTTGGTCAATTGTAGGAAAAAGGAGCAAGATTTGCAATGGTAGAATTCAACAAAAAACATCAAACTGATTTTCTGGAGGAGAAACTACGTCATCCTACCCAGAAACAGTGTAATGATTGCGGAGGCACAATTGTGGGGTGTCTTGTGAAGGGATTTTGAGAGTTGGGTTTCTTGGGCTTGGTTTGGGGTCCAATTGAGAAGATTTTTCCAACCATTTTGGGACATTCATTGCAACATCAGTCACAGTTCTATTTTTTCTGCACCTAGAGGAGGGTCAAGCAATTTGGGGCCATTTTTTGAGCATCAAAACCAGGGAAAACCCTTTCAGGGTTTTTCTATGTTTTTGACAAGGATTCCATGTCTAATTTATCAGAATTTTCTAAGAAATTACTGTTGAGATTTTTGAGGGTTGGGGTAGCATCAGATGTTCTCTATCTCCCAAACTTTGTGGAGGGACTAGAGTATATGAGACCTCCAAGACCCATAAAGGGATTTGAGAAATTCCATCCAATTTAAGAGATAATTAATCAATTAATATTTTTAATTAAGGACCCTAATTTTGACTTAGGAAAATTAAAATATTAAAGGTAATCAATTTAAACATGTGATGGAAATTACTTAAGTCACACGAATCAATATTTGTTTTAATCTTAGCTATTGATTCAGGATTAGATCACAGTTGTTGGTTTCCCAATGAGAAAAGTATAAAGGAAAGGCTTGGGGTCAGTTGGAGAACACACACGAAGGCAGATCACTGAGACTAAGCTGGAATTCTAGGGCGTGGTTTGCTAAGAATTTCTAGAAGTGTTTCAGCTGCAACAAGGGGTAGTATTGGTGAGAGGGATTATACGATCCCAAGCCCAGAGTCATCAAGAGGCAGAGAATCAACAGTCATAGCAGTGTAGAGGGAGAAGCAACTGTATAACGCAGAGGCCTCAGTGCTACGCAGGTGTTATGCAGGCCCGGAAAGTGTAGTGTAGAGGCAGTAGGAGGTCATCAAGGTTTACGCAGACCTAACTACGGAAGCACAGGGACAACGTAACCCAGTCAGGGGTTACATAGGCCTCTCCTAAGCAGAGACACATGCATGCTAGTAGAGCTGACGCAAAGGGCTTCAAAGCTGCACTGGGGTTTCTAAAGATAGAAAAGGGTTGAGTTCTGTAAATCTCGTTTGGGGGTGTCAATCAATCCAAATTTCTGTCTCTAAAACAGAGGTATTGCTACAAATTTTTCCTCTATCAGGTTAACCAATAAGGTGCCAAGATTTTTTTTACTTAGAATCTACTTAATAATAAAAACCCTCCAGCCACTAGAAGACCAGTTTTCCCACATTGAGTTTTTTCGAGGACAGGTATCTAGAAAATCTTGTGTGTCACTTTGTCTATGTGCATGTATTAAGTTTAGATATAGATCTGTGTAGGCCGTTAAAGTTTTTACTTCGATGTTAATAGTGAAAATTTCAGATTAATAACTTGTATAAGTAGGAGAAGTAAATCGTGATTTAACAATAGGGTTTCCACATATGTAATATTCATAAACTTTCATAGTTAGGAGGGGGCTAATCAGGTATCAACACAACAAATAGTGCAAAAATCACAAGGTCAATGAATATTTTTAGTGGGAAAATTCCATCAACAATTTGGCATTGATAAAACATCCACCTGAGGCTTGTAGCTTGCCTTGTGAAAGCCAGGGTCCACTTTTTTTTTTATGTTGTACTCCAACAATATCTTATAATAAAATTTTCCCATTTTCGTGTGTTTGGAGAATTTTTTTTTATGGGTGTTTGCTGAAAAATATTTGTGTTGTGTTTATTGCATGTTTTTGTTATCATTCTTAATTTTACCATTAGGAATATTATACCTTGAGAGGCTTGATCAACATATCATGTCAGATTTGAAACAACAGTAAAGCAATCCTTATAGATCAAGGACATTCTTTCAAGCACACATGAAGAGCCTAGGAGACACCTTCATTGAATGATAAAATGATAACATACTTTGAGCATATTTTGAGTTCACATTAGAGTGAATTGATCATGACATTAATTGAGATTTCTTCAAGCCTTTGTTGAAACAAAAGTCACTCTTGAAGCATATTTGAAGACCAACACTTGAAGAGTTGTTTTTTTGAAGCAATCACCCTTGGAGTATTGTTGAAGACCAACACTTAAAGACTTGTTTTGTTGGAGTAGTCATCCTTGGAGCATAGTTGAAGATCAACACTCAAAGAAATGTTTTGTTGGTGCAACCATAAAAGTTTTGCTGAAGCACACATGAAGTTTTTGTAGAGGTAGATTTGAGAGAACTTTCTAGACCTATCTTGGATACATTTTTTATAAGTATTTCAAGTTTTTGATGGAGGCTTGAAGCAGTGTTGAAGTCACCTTAAGGGATTGGAGCAAACTCAGAGGGTTGGATCTGTAGAGGTTTGGAGTTGTCGTACAAGGTTGGAGCTTGGATTTGTAGTTGAATTTTAGAGTCCTCATTCAGTGTTCAAGCCTTGAAGGAGTTAAGGACTTTGTTGTACAAGTTGAAGCTTGGGTTTTTAGATTCCTCAAATTCATTAATAATATTATTCTCTTGTTGCACATCTTGTGTTTTGGTTTAATTAGTGATTTCAACTGGAATAATATAACAATTGTAAAGAAATATTGATTCAACCCCCCTCTCAATGTTTCCAACACTAGCAGACCTTACATTTTTTCCACCTTGCAATATTTTTATTGACATGCTAGAAGGAATTTTCACAATGTAATTTTATTGTTTGTAATCTTGTTGTTTATAATGAAGGAAATCTAACATGTCTTAGAGTTCCTTCACTTGGAATGTTCTTACTAGAAATATGCTTGTGCTTGTGTTAAAACAAAATATAGTACGCACTAGATTTCTTTTGGCATGCAATGTTGTTGTTGGTAGTATGCTTGTATTTGTGCTACATGTAAAGCTAACACTCATTAAATTTCTTTCACCTTCCAATGTTGTTATTGGAAAAATTCTTGTGTTTGGGCTAGAAACTATGCTAGATTTATTTTGGTTTGCAATTTTGTTGTTGTCTATTTGGTTGTTTATGATAGAAGGAAATCTAGCACGTGTTAGATTTCCTTCACCTTCACAATGTTATTGGAAATGTGCTTCTGTTTGGGCTAGAAGTTGTGCTAGATTTCTTTTTCTCTACAATAATGTTGTTGTCAATTTGATTGTTTACTATAGAAGGAAATCTAGCACGTGTTATATTTCCTTCACCTTGGAAATGTGCTTGTGTTTGTGTTAGAAATAAATATAACATGTGTTAGGTTTCTTTTGGAATTAAATTTTGTTGGTAGTATGCTTGTATTTTTGCTACATGTAAACCTAACATGCATTAAATTCATTTTACCTTGTGATGTTGTTATTGGAAATGTGCTTGTATTTGTGATAGAAGTTGTTCTATATATATTTTTCCATACAATTTTGTTGTTGGAAATATGCTTTTGTTTAGGTTGGAAGCAAATCTAACACGCTAGATTTCTTTCACCCTACAATGTTGTTGTGTGCTTGTGTTTGTTCCATGTGTAAATCTAACACGTTATATTTTCTTCACCTTGCAATGTTTTTATTGCCAACAAGCTTCAATTTTGTCTCGAAAGAAATCTAGCATGCGCTAGAATTTTTTTTTCACTGCAATGTGGTTGTTGACAATATGATTTTGTTTGCGCTAGAAGTAAATCTACCATGTGCTAGATTTATTTTATCTAGAAATGTTGTAATGTGTTTGTGTTTGTGCTAGAAAGAAATCTAGCATACACTAGATTTCTGTCACCCTTCTATGATTTTATTGACACCGTGTTTGTATATGTGTTAGAAGGAAATATAACATGCACCAGATTTCTTTCACATTGCAATGTTGTTGTTGGCAATTCAATTGTTTGTGCTAGAAGGAAATCTAGTATGCTCCATATTTCCTTCACCACAATGATGTTATTGGAAATGTTCTTGTGATTATGCAAAAAGGAAATCTAGCACATGCTATATTTCTTTCGCCCTATAATGTTGTTGGTAATATGTTTCTGTTCATGCTATAACAAAATCTGGCATGTGCTAGATTCTTAAGCTCTACAATGTTATGTGTTTGTGTTTGTGATAGAAGGAAATCTACCACACTGGATTTCTTTTGTCTTTCATAAGGTATTTTTGACAATATGATTGTTTTTTCTAGAAGAAAATATAATATGTGGTATGTTTCTCACCCTACAATATTGTTATGTGCTTTTTTTTGGGAGATAAGGAAATCTAGCATGCGTTAGATTCATTCACCTTGCAGTGTTGTTATTGGTGACACGTTTGTGTTTGAGATAAAAGTACAAATAGAATGTTAGATATAATTCACTTTGCAATATTGTGATTGGAAATATGATTATGTTTGTGATAGAAGAAAATCTAGCATGATATAGATTTCATTTACCCTACAATATTGATGTTGCCAATAAGTTTGTGTATGATGGGAGGAATTCTAGCATGTACCTATTTTTTTTTTTGCAATGAACTATTGGTGTTAGAAACGTGCTTATGTTTGTACAAGAATAAAATCTAGCATGCAATAGATTTGTTTCGCAATGCAATATTGTTGTTGGCAACCTGCTTGTATTTGTGCTACAAAGATATATTACTTGCACTGTATTTCTTTTGCAATGTAATATTATTGGAAATGTACTTGTGCTTCTGCTAGAAGGAATTCTATCATGCATTGGATTTCATTTTCACTAGAATGTTATTGTTGGCAATGTGCTAGAAATAAATTAATCATAGGTTATATATCTTCCACCCTGCAATGTTGTTTCTGGCAATGTGATTTTTTTTGTGCTAGTAGAAACTCTAGAATGTGTAAGATTTATTTTACTTTGCAATGTTTTTGTGAGTAACATGCTTCTATTTACTGTAGAAGTGGATTTAGCATGTGGTGGATTTCAAATGCCTTACAAAATTGTTGTTGGAAATGTGCTTGTGTTTGTGCTATATTTATTTGACCATGTAATGTTGCTTCTAGCAATATGCTTATGTTTGTAGTAGAAGGAATGATATTGATTGTTAGATTTCATTTAAGGTGCAATGTTGTTGTTCGAAATGGGATTCTACTTGTGATAGAAGGAAAGCTAGCACACATTATATTTCCTTTATAATGTATTGTTGTTATTAGAAATATGTATGTTGTTATGCTAGAAGGAAGGTTATAATGTGTTTAATTTTCTTCATCTTGCAATTTTATTGTTGAAAATGTGTTTGTGTTTGTGATAGAAGTAAATCATGCATCCGTTGAATTTTTTTTGCAATGTAACATTATTGTTAGAAATGTTCTTTTATTTGTGTTGGAAGGAGTTATAAGATGCACTAGATTTCTTTGTTCTTGTTCCAAAAGGAAAAATATCAAGATTTCACCCTCACCAAGGTTAGTGCTCTGAAATTATTCTTGGATACCTAGTGATTACTAGCTTTCTTCTAGACACCATTACACTTATGCAACCAATGCTCTAGGGGTGACATTGTCTCGATAACCACAATGGTTAAAGTTATAGCTTTTGATGTGACATTTTATTGAATTTCGAACAATTTATGGAGATCAATGATAGTGCAAAAGAATTGTATATAGATATATGTTGTTGTTGGCACTACATTTGTGCTTGAGTTGGAAGGAAAGATAATGGTATAGATTTCCTTCTGGCACAAACATAATAATCCAATCATAATTATTTTATCCATGGAGAATAATGTGATATTTGTATAATTTTGAACTTTATGAATAAATGTATTATTGAGGTATACTATATTTTTCTTCCAATGCAAATATATACAACTTTAAAGTATCAAGCATAATTTTTTAACATGTATTGCTTCTCTGTCTATTTTTTTGTATAGTTATGAACTTCGAAAAACAATTTTAGTAATGTTTGGATGCATAAGACAAGACTCTTCCTCATCAACATAAAAATCTAGGAAAACTCAAATCTACACTTTTCGAGGACATTAAGTTAACATCCCTTTGTATCCATCCTCAATAGTATGTCCTTAATGTGTATAGCTAGGGAGTGCTAACATTGGAACTAAAGATTTGTAAAATGAAATTTCTTTTCTTTTAGAATAAAATGATAATTATCTAGTATTTACAGTACCAAAACATTTATTTGGAAGAAAACCTCTAGTTTTCCTTTTGATTATCAAGTTGAAACATCAAACATCCTCTCTATGTGAATATAATTTCTCCTTTTCATGGGGCTTTTAGACATCTTATGTAGCATCAATCTCGAAATTTCTTAGATTTTACAATGGACCATGTTTTGGTTCTTCAACTTCTAGAAATTTCTTATGATCATTATTCATACACATGTATTAAGACTATAAGTGTCATTTCTAAAGTTAAATAGGAACTTGGTGGTTTGATATGAGCTTATATTTGTCATTAAAAAACTTTATTTGGAAGAAAACCTCTAGTTTGGCTTTTGATTATCAAGTTCAAACATCAAACATCCTCACTAAGTGAAAAAATAATTTCTCCTTTTCATGGGGCTTTTAGAAATCTTATGTAGCATCAATCTTGGAATTTCTTAGATTTTACAATGGACCATGTTTTAGTTCTTCAACTTCTACAAATTTATTATGATCATTATTCATACACATGTATTAAGACTACAAGTGTCATTTTTGAAGTTAAATAGGAACTTGGTGGTTTGATATGAGCTTATATTTTTTATTCTATGATACTGTCTACATCTCTAACTGCATGGTCTTCATATATGTTTTTTGTGTAATTTGCATGTGAAGTAATTTTTCGTAGTAGGCACTAGATGGTGGGGAACAATGTTTCATTACATACAATATGACTACCATACTATTTGAATTATTGCATCTATATTACTTTCTGAAAGTTGTGTGTTTTTTCGAAAATATAAAATCACACTTTACATGGTTCAACCTTTTATTTGCAATTCATGGTTTAATTTTCGTTATAGAATTTGTACAAGCTACAATGGAAATTATATCAAAATCAGACTATGTTGATCTCCTTATTAATGATCAAGTTGTTGGGCTAGGAAGGGTCGAATATACAAAGTCTAGAACTTATTATGTCAGAGAAAGGGTTAATGCATGTTATGTTGCAATTTTGATAATTGATGTCACTCAACCACATTTGATTGAGGATGTTCATGAAGGGCACATACATACATAGAATATCAGGGATTTGAGGCACAACATTGGTAAATCAAAATATTGAAGCATGTGTTCAAATATTATTGATAGTATAATACATTTTTTTTGAGTAAATACTAACCTTATTTACATTTGTTTATAGGTGAAAATGTTTCTTCTACATTTTCTATTGAAGAAAATGTAGATCTTCTACAAAATCGAGTGAAGGTTGGTGAGGGCTCCATATTCAATACAGAGCTTGGGCATAAAGTGCATGGAAAGATGGAAAATAAAGGATGCATAGTGTTTAAAATTGAGAAGGTTTTAAAACATGATGTTGTTCTACCACATCCAACAAGATTTGAGCATACACTAGCGGGTGCATTGGAATATTATGAGATTTGGCCAGAATCAAATTTGGAAACTCATTGTCATGTTCATACCATAAATATTCCCCAATATAGGGTTAAATTCATATGTAAAAAGGTTTCTCCTACACATGAATGCATGGGAACAAGCATGTGCATTTCCAAAGGAATGCTAATTAATATTCGCGAGGATGACATTGTTGAAGGTGAAACACTAGGAGAAATGGACTTTGGTGTTTTTTTGGAAGAGATAGATGGAAATTGTGAAATATGCAGAATTGGGGATAAGTATTTACATTGTTTGGTTAGATGGCCAATAAATAAGTTGGTGTACAACAAAGGTGTGATATTAAGGGTTAAGGAAAAGTTCAAGGAGCCAACCAAGGAAATGGTGTTATGGGATGTTATAGAAGACAAAAATCCCTTAAAAAAATGGGATGAGAATATTTGTAATGAAAAAGATATAAACTCAATTTATATGCATGTAAAAAGGTCATATAAAAGGAATAAACGAGTTATGGCTACAACAAAAAATGCAAAATGTCAAACAATTATGGATGAAGAGAAAGAAATTTGACATTTGGCAGCAAATGTATGTTGTACAAAAGATTTTGTTCAACATATGGATAGGAAGGGCATTGCCAGTGCTAGAAGGGGTATGAGACAAAAAATTAAAAATGGTATTAGGGAATTTGTCTTGAATTCACTAATTTCAAACATGGTCATGTCAAGGATCCATGGCCATGGCCATGGCCTACCACCTATTTCTAGAAATGTGAAGGAGATGAGATTTAATGGGACTATTATTTGTAAGAAATAATGGTATAAAATACATAAAATTCCTCAAAGCACATTCTATAACTACCAAAAATATTTCCAAAATGGACAGATCAAAGCTATTTATGGTAACACCAACATATGCAATGTACGAGGACACACTATGGTAGCCATATAAATATTGCACAAAATTGTAATGGATAATTCAGATTTTTCACCAAACGAAACACGTCAAGTTGAAGAAGATGGAACATATTCTCCTTTAATATTGCTTCCTTCGACTTACCCACAAAATTATTTGTTAAAAGAGATCAATGAGGGTCTTCAAAAGCTCAATTACCAAAAAATATCATAGTCAACAATGAGAAAGATATGGAATACTAAGTTTTGAGATGTGGCATTTTCAAAGAACACCAACTTTAGTAAATGTAGTGAATGTTTTTTGTTGAAATCACATATGAAGTCAGTGACTACAAAAGAGATGGCAGAAAAGCCACGAGGTAGGCTAAACAAACATAACAAGATTTTTATGTGTGGAATATATTGCTACTATGCCCATAGAATTATGTCAGAGCAGTTTCCAAATGAGTATTTAAGCATTATTCATGATAAAATGGATAAAACAAAGACTTCAATCCCAAGGTTACGTGTCAAATCAAAATCTATTGTAGGAACAAATTTAGGTGTGTCATTGACAGGTATGCTAACAAATGGGCATAAAACAAGAGGTTTTGGTAATTTATCCCTACCATTTGTACAGATGGGATCACAATTTACTATTACATCCCTTGCAAAGTGCTTAAGGGACCTTGAAGGCCCACAAATTGATATGTATGGTGATATACTTTATGAGAGTGGAAGTTCAAGAAACCCACTTATAAATGCATTACTTGACACCTCTATTTACTTAAAATGTTGATTTAAAAACTCTTCCTCGACATTTGTTGTTATAGTTGGACAATGCAGCAAGTGATAATAAGAATCTCTATCTTTTCATGTTTTTATCACTTTTAACTGCACTTGGTGTCTTCATCACTATTGAGGTTGGATTCTTGCCTATGGGGCACACCCATGAAGACATAGATGGAAGCTATGGAAGAATGTCTTCTAACCTGAAAAGTAAAGATATATATCCTTTACCTGAAATGATGGATACATATCACAAAATTGAAGAAAAACGAGTGTTTTCACCTACACTTATTGACAAGGTCTATGACTTCAAAATTTTCCTTAATGGATACGTCAAGGAGGGAAAAAATGCACTAGTTGGACATCTTAATGTTCACTACCAATTTCTTGTACTCAATGATATTCAAGTACTAAGGTACAAAGAATCCATTAGAGATACTGAGTGGTCTGAACCAATTGAGTTATGGAATATAGATGATCAAGGTCGACCTATAATTTCCATAGGGAACCCATCTTTCTTATATTCCAAAAATAAATATTTCTATTTCAAAGAACAAAAGGAAGGGATAACATCATACATAAAAATGTGGAAAGACACTATCAGGAACAAATATTTACCAATTGTTACAGAGGAATGGAAAAATAAAGTACTATATTGGGAAAGAGTTTTTGATACATTAGATGAAATTTATAATGATTATAGAATAATAGATGGAAGTCATTCATCTTCTGAGGATTTTTGGCCCAAGACAAGGAACGTTGTCGATTTTGATCGTAATGCAGTCCATATCATCTAAAGTATTATGGATGAATATTTTGATAATGCAATAGATGAGCCTGTATATGTTGGACCCAAATTCAACAAGCCAAAGCCAACATTCAATCCAAATATTTATGTTCAGAAAGGAATGATGTTTCTAGTTAGATCAGGAAATGAGGATGCAGGACAGATGATTTGGATGGAAAAATTCATCTCGGATATATTTAGGGATAGTGAAAGTGAGAATATTCATGTAAAGGTTGATTGGTGGAAACCTATTTCAAGGAAATACAATGGAGATTTTTTAGAGCAATATTGGATACCAAATCCCGATGACACAGAACTTGGCTCTATTCCAATTAGTATCATATTTTGGGCATGGGTTCCAAGGAAATAACATTGCAAGAAGACCAATATAGATAAATATGGTCTAGAATCTATTCTTGACCTACTTGGGTGAATATCTTAAGATTAGATTTATATGATTCATGAATGTGATTTTTTTTGAAGGATCTTTTAATATGCATTCAAACACTTTTCAATATTTGTTTTATATCAAATGTTATTCTCTTCATATTATTTTTGGAGGAGTTTTATATTATTTAGTATCTCAATGTAATCATGTGGTCATACAAATGACATGATTGTGCCATAAAATATTTAAATTTTCAAAGTTTTGTTTGACCAACATGACTTGTCACCATATCAAATATACATAATAAAATTCAATAATGCACTTAAAACCAACATCTTCTAAACTTGGCCTATTAAAACAATAATGGAGTAGCTAATTAGTATTCTATTTAATATAAACCATTTAAACACTTAATGAAAAAATGTTAGACATTTGTAATAATGTTTGAAGTGAGTTTTCCTTAATAATCCTTATTGATGATGATGATGGTGGTTAACGTCCACTCAAATTGATCTAAATCAAATTTGTTCTTTTGTTGCACTCTAATTTTTAAAAAAATTATTTTGATCATTAAACAACACAACTAGACTTATAAAATATTTCCTCTTATAGACTTTGAAGTTGTGCCAACATTGTCCTAGTATAATAAATTTGTACTCAACATAGGAAAAGTAGTTACTGTCAGTTTAAAATGGTTAATAATAGTAACAAACACAATATTCATATATTGTTAAATAACTTTATAGGTAAGAATATTTTTACAAAATATATTATTCACGAGTCAGATTTAATACATAAATATAAATATTAATGATAATAGAAATAATGTCACTTGGAATCTAAGTTTTAGATGAATTTCAATATGTTCTTTTCAATATAATATCCTTAAACACTCCAAGAATTAAAACTAAACATTTGTAGTAAATATTTTAGTCAATTTTCTCTATTTCCTCTTGGATTTGAAAATAATCAAATTGTATTACTCTGTTACTATTATAATTCATGATTAATTTTGATAATTAAAATGATTATTAATTGAGTCGAGAGGCGAGGCTAATTCTACAACTTAGTATGAGAGGATGTGTAAGTTCGACTATAATTTTTTTTTGAAGGATCTATTAATATACATTCATACACACTTTTCAATATTTGTTTTATATCAACTATTCTCTTGATATTATTTTTGGAGTTTTATATTATTTAGTATTTCAATGTAATCACGTCGTGATACAAATGACATGACAATGCCATAAAATATTTAATTTCTCAAAGCTTTTTTTGACCAACATGACTTGTCACCATATCAAATATGCATAATCAAATTCAATAATGCACTTAAAAACAACATCTTCTAAACTTGCTCTATAAAAACAATATTTTTTAACTTAGTTTTTAACACAAAAGTACAAATAATAAATAATAAATAAATTATACTACTACTCTCATTCAAAATTTAAATCAAAATTTAATCCCTCTAGGCTCATGTTAAATCTGTATTTAAGGTGGATCTATGCTGGTATATATTGGACACATTACTATGATAATTTTTCATTAAATAACTTTATACTTAATGTATATCTTGCATATTAATCTATTATTCATCAAGTAAATCTCAATTAAGTTAGTTTTTAACACAAAAGAACAAACAATAAATAATAAATAAATTATACTACTACTCTCATTCAACATTTAAATTGATCGTAAAAAGGTATTTTCTCATGTCAACTTTAAAATGGTTCGAAATTTTTACAATAGTATGTAATGATGATGGTGATAATGATTATTATCATCCAATAAGACCAAATAATATGGTATATAAGAAGCCATAAATATATTACTCTAAATTCTGAAGAATTTTATTGTTATGCTAAAAAAGCATAAAAATAAGTGTTTCAAGATTATCATAATTTTGTTTAGTTAAAAGATCAAGAAGGTTGGTAGTGCCACAAATATTTTGAAATTTGAATCCAAATTTGAGTATAAAGTGGATGATCTAAGAGGGTTTTTCATCTTCAACCATATTACTAGTGCTGCAAAGCGATAAAATTTTAAATTGTGCCAACCTTGTCTTAGTAATAATAGTAATTTAACACATACGTAGTCATGATATTTACTATATCAAATTATAATTAAACATGTTAATAATAGTAACATACAAAACATTATTTTCATAAAGTTAATAACAAGAACATACACAACATTATATTCATACGATAACTTTAACAAACTTAGCTTTTAGTACAAACCATAAAAAATCTTAAAAGAGACAATGTAAGGAAACCAACATTAAGATGTGAAATATTTTTTTTTTCAATTTTATATAAATTTGTTTTATATACTTTACCATTAAAAAAATTTCACCAAAAATGGTGAATATCTACATTAAAATTAGTAGACTAAGTGATTTTATGATTCCACATTTTGAAAAAACTTGATCTAGTTAAAATTTCTAAATTCCAAATCAACGGAAAACTTCCAAATTTAATGAAATATGTGTTCCTAGGTAAAGTATTATAAACCTAGGGTATTTGTAGGTATAGAGGGATTAGTATGGCTCACCCAAATTTACCATAGGCTACTAGGGTTGACCAAGAATAACCATGGTTAAATATGGCTAACTAATGTTGTGTATTGTTGAGCATGGGTGAGAGTGAGTAATATTCATTAACTACGTTGGAAATATTTTACCATGTATGACCATGGTTGAGTTTATTTTACCATGCTTGATTATAATTATTGCAATGGTTGAACAAGGTTGACCATATACTGCTATGGTTGACCAAGGTTCACCATCGCCTTACTATGGTTAACCATAGGCTACTATGGTTGAATATGGCTAGCTAAGGTGTGTATTGTCGAGCATGAGTGACAATGATTAATTATGTTGGAAATGTTTTACCATGTATGGCCATGGTTGATTTTGTTTTATGTAAAAACATGTTTTCTTATTAATATTAATGAATAAAATTAATAGTAAAAAATATCAAACATTGTCAAACATAGCGAATCACATTAGTAAGCCAATATATTTTAAACTATATTAATATGCATATTATTAAACATTTTTAAACATTGACTATGGTGTGTATGGTTTAAGTATCGGTGACCATGGCTATCTATATTGGTAATTAAAAGCTACAATTGACCATGTCTTACCGTGGTGAACTATCTTGACCATGTTAGGCCATATTAATCATTGTTAGCAATTTTGAGCATGGGTTGATCGTGGCTTTTAAAGGTTTATTATGGTTGCTATAGTTCACCAAAAATGATAATAGTTGACCTTGGTTTCCCATCGTTTAACATTACTTACCATGGTATAACAAGTTTTTCGATAGTTTTCCATAGTTTTCTATTATAGATTATGGCTGTACATTTTGGCACAACATTCAATCTTATCATAAAACAAAGGTACTAACATTATAAATCCTTGGGATTAATACTATAAACCCAAAATATTAATAAACCCAATGGAATAATATTAAACAGTAGGGTTAGTATTATAAAATAAAGTATTATGAACCCTATGGTTAATATTATAAACCCTAGGATTAATATTATAAACACAATGTATTGGAATTATAAATCCTCAAGCCTAATATTATAAATCCAAAATATTAACAAAAAGAAGGGTTTATTAAACCCTAACATTATAAACCCAAGGGAATAATATTAAACCCTAGGGTTAGTATTATAAACCATAGGATTAATATTATAAATCCTTGAGATTAATATTATAAACCCAAAATATTAATCAACCCAAGGGTTTATTGAGATTCTACACTCAAGGGATTAATAAACTCAAGACTCTTTTAGTATTATAAACCCAAGGGATTAATAAAACATCACGATTATTAATATTATATATCTAATAAATTCATATTATAAACCAAAGGGATCAATAAATATAAAGGATTATCAGTATTATAAGCTCAAATAATTAATAAACATAAGGGATTAATATTATAAACTACAGGTATTAACATTATAAACCAAACGGATGAAAAAAACCCAAGGGTTTAATATTATAAAATTTTGAGATTAATATTATAAACTCAAAATATTAATAAACCAAAGGGTTTATTAAAACCTAACATTATAAACCCGATGGAATAGTATTAACCCTCGCTTTAGTATTATAAACCAAACTATTGTAAACCCTAGGATTAATATTATAAACCCAAGGGATTAACCTTATAAATACTTACGATTAATAGTATAAAACCAAAAAACTAATATGCCCAAGGGTTTATTAAACCCTAACATTATAAACCCAATGAAATAATATTAAACCTTAGGGTTAGTATTATAAACCCTAGGATTAATATTGTAAACCCAATGGATTAACATTATAAATCCTTGGGACAAATATTATAAATGTAAAATATTTGTAATAATTTTCGGTGAAAATCACATAAAAGAATTTGTTGTCGACGTGTTTAGAACTAGCGAGTGTGGTTAATAAATGTAAAATATTAACAAACCCAAGGGTTTATTAAACCCTAAAATTATGAATCCAAGGGAAAAATATTAAACCCTAGGGTAAATATTATAAACCAAGGGTATTTCTAGGTTGAGAGAGATTACTATGGTTGACCCAGGTTTACCATAAGCTACTATGGTTGAAAAAGAATAATAGTGGTTAAATATGTCTAACTAATGTTGTGTATTTTTGTGCATGGGTGACAATGTGTCATAGCGATTAACCATGTTGGCAATGTTTGACCATGTATAACCATGTTGAGTTTGTTTTACCATGTTTTATTATAATGATGACAATGGTTGACCAAGGTTGACCATCGGCTATTATGATTTACCAAGGTTGACCATAAACTACTATGGTAGAAGAAGGTTGACCATAGCCTACTATGGTTAACCATAGGCTATTATGGTTGAATATGGCTAACTAAGGTTGTTTATTGTCGAGCATGAGTGACAATGATTAATTATGTTGGTAATGTTTGACTATGTATGGCCATGGTTGATTTTTTTTTATGTCATAAAATGTTTTATTATTAGCATTAATGAATAATATTAATAATAAATTATATTACACTAAAGTTGAATACCCTTGGCTATAAAACATGTTCAAGCATAGTAAGTCCCATTAGTAAAATAATATATTGTAAACCATATTAATATTTATATTAATAAACATTTTTAAACATTGAGTATGGTGTGCATGGTTTAAGTATGGGTGAACAGGGTTGACTAATTTAACAATGGTTAACCATAGCTTTCCATGATAGAATATGGATATCTATGTTGATAATGAAAATCTACAATAGACCATGTTTTACCATGGTGAACTATGTTGACCATGTTAGACCATATTAATAATTGTTGGCAATGATGAGCATGGGTTGGTTATGGATTTTAAAGGTTCATTATGGTGGCTATAGTTGACCAACGATTTCCATGATTGGCCATGGTTGACCTTGGTTTCCAATGGTTGAACATGAATGCCCATTGTATAACATATTTGGCCATGGCTATCCATAGTTTTGTATGATAAATTATGGTTGCACAATTTTGCAATGGTGGACCATATTCAATCACAGACATCCATTTACCATGTTTAGCCATTCCACCTTGGTTGGCCATTAGGAATGGGCAGAGTAAGGGGTTTTCTAGGTTGAGAGGGATTACTCTCGTTGTCCGAGGTTTACCATAGGTTACTAAGGTTGAAAAAGAATAACCATAGCGAAATATGGTTAACTAATGTTGTGTATTGTCAAGCATGGGTGACAATGAGTAACAATGATTAACTATGTGGGAAATGTTTGACCATGTATGACCATGGTTGAGTTTGTTATACAATGTTTGATTAGAATGATTTCAATGGTTGAACAAGGATGACCATAGGTTACTATGGTTGACCAAGGTTGACAATAGTCTACTATGGTTGACCAAGTTTGACCATATGCTACTATAGTTGAATACAACTAACTATGATTGTGTATTATCTAGCATGAGTGACAATGATTAACTAGGCTAACAATGTTTGACCATTTCTCGACATGGTTGAGTTTCTTTTACCATTTGTTATTAGAATTATTACAATGAAAATCTTAATAATGTTATTAATCACTAATAATCTTAATACTATTTATATTAATAGTGTAAATTTTAGTATCAATAATGTTATTTATCACTAATAATCTTAATCCTATTTCTATTAATGGTGCTAATTTTACTATGAATACTGCTATCATTCATGATATTAAACATAATATTTTTAGAATAAATATAATTTAGAAAAAAAAATTATTAATAAAGAAATTATTTCTTATTATAAGGTAAACATTATTAATATTATCTGTCAATATTAATATTAATAGGATTTATATTAACAATGTTAATGTAATTAACTATATTAATATTATTAATAAATTGTAATTAATAATTTCAATAAACCTTAATAATGTTAGAAACTTATTGTTATTAATACAATTATGAACATTAATTTTAACTAAACATCATTAATATTGTATTAATGATGTTTTTAATAATAAGAATATTATTATTATTAATGTTACTAATAATATTTTTTAATAGTAATTAAAATGTCATTTTCATTATTAATATAATTTTTAATATAAATATTAATCGTCATTATTTAAATACAAATTATTAGTATTATTTTTAGTGTATATTAAAATGTCAATGTTATTATTGTAGGGTTTCTAATATTGAGTTTATAATATTGTGTCACTAAATTATAAAACGTAATATTATAAAAATATGAAAACTAAAATATAGAGAAACTTAACATTATAAAGTCTAAATATATAAAATCATAAAATAACCTAAAATTTAAAAATCTAAAAAAATAAAACATAGCTAGTTAATATATTCTCTTACCCTAATACACTAACTATATTAATTCTAACAATTATATTAATATTGACATTATCAATATTAATAATATTGAGAAATAATTTATCAATATAAAATAAAATAATAATATTAATCAACATTAATACTATTATTAATATTATTAATATTAACCTAAATATTAATAATATTAATATTGATTTATTATTTATTAAAAACATTATAAAATTAATTTCTTGTTAAAGAAATATGAAAAACTAATATTATTGTAAATACTTAATATTAATATTATAAAATCCTTAATAAAACATTATATTATTACCAAGAAAATATTACTTTTACTACATTAATTAAAGCTTAGTAATAATAATAGAAGCTAAACCTAATAAAATAAATAAATACAAATTTAATCATAAAATTTAAAATGTAATAATGAAAAACAAAACTATATATCAAAATATTAGAAATCTAAAAAACGTGAAATCAAAAATTTTGTTTCATACAATACACCATTTACTAAATAATAAACGGTATATTTTGCCACAATTTATAATCAAAATGATAATTATTATATATACATGAAGTCTCCCCGTGGTTTACATTAAAACACTGTACTATTATAACTACATTAAAATGTAAATGGGGAGATATACAACTATGGTGGAAATAGTTCAAAGGCCCACTAGTGGGCATGTCAATATTTAAATTGTAACACACATAGCCACATTTCAATGCATTTTTAATTTCATCCCTTAATATAATATTTTTAATATAAATAAAATATGTCACAATCTTTTTACCTCGTAACAGATATATTAGATTAAGGGGAACAGATCCACGTTTCAAGATATTTTTAATTTGAATGTTTAATATAAATAAAATCTCGCTAAAATTTAAATTTAAATCAGGGCAAAATTTTGATGGCGAAGCTCAGGTACTCTAGTCTTTCAATTCTAATACATAATTTAGGGCTGCAAAACTTTAATGACCAACATAACAGCCTCTATTCTTTCAATTGTAACACATACTTTAGGCTATGGGACACGCTTTAGTTAACAATTGAATGTATTTTTTATTTATTTATTTTCTTTTTATTATTTTATAATGCACAGTAAAATTTTAATGATGATTTGGTAAAAAAATATTTTAAATACGGTTCAAACATTTGATTTAAATATGTAAGGAAGTTATCAGTTTTATTTTCATTCATTGATATAGTGCCCACAATGAGAATATATTAAAATTTTTCAATTTAGATAATCAGATAAAAAAAGTTAATTAGCAAAATCATTAAAGTAGCTAATTCCAACAAAAGAGATGCCTATCAACATAATAAAAATCAATACCTTATAATTTTTTATCCATTTTAATTATTACCATTATTTATCCTCTAAGAATATCAATTTTCATGTACATCTAATCTCATAGCGTCAATTTTGAATACATGTGCATTTAAAGAGGAAACCTTGAACACTATAACTATAAATAATACCAATTTTCCCTTGCATCCAATGTCCATAATGTCGTTTTTTAATACATAAGTATTTCTCTACATTTATATAGGAAACCTTGAACTGTAAGCTTTATATTATTTTTTTATACCAAACTAGAACACTATAACTGTAAGGTTGATATTAATTTTTGATAGATTGTTTACATTTACTTCAATATTTAGTTTATTAGGAAATAAAATATTAAAATATATTATATTTTATCAGTAGGACCAAGGCTCAAGGTAAGGAATTATTACGACTAAGATTCTGAGGTCTTCTACATTGTATTTGATTTGATTTGATGACAATAATCACAATCTCATGCCATTTCATTATCTGAGTACCTTTTCATTTTTCTATTTATTCACTCCTTTCCCATCATGAGCTCTAAATATATATTTTATCCTCAAGGCACACGTGGTTGTTCTACAATGAAATTTATGGTGCAAGGATTGTTATGTATATAAAATTTCTAGTTATTTCAAACCACCATTATAACCATTTTTGACAAGAATTGATAACCAAAAATAAGTGGAGGAGACGATTTCTCCTATGAGTATTACAATTTAGTTAAATAATATTGCATTGGAGACATCAACGTTAAATCAATGTAGTCATATTTAACTAAAGATACTAAGTTAAACTGGACTAGAACACTTGGATGGATGGTTTCAACATCTATCACGTGGTTTCAATTAGATTCTCCTATACCCAACCTTAATTTACTACCACATAAAAATTTAATTAAGATACATGCTAGTATATGTATCAACAAGGCTTACAAATAAAAAAAAATTATGTCAATTACATTTAGTTTCCTTTTTATCTTCTTCCAGATCCTATAGCCTCTAAATTTTTTCGACATTGTCTTAACCGCAATTTATTCAGTTGTTGGTGTAGGTCTTCCATTATTCCAATTTGTCTAAGCATATCCTGGAATTATTTAATTATTGACTTATATTTTGGTTGTTTGCACATATACTCTTTTGTAGTGCACTTTTTATCATCAATATTCTACAAAAAAATTATGAGAATGCAATTTTATCTCTTCAAAACTCCAATACCTCAAAATTTCATTATTGAGTCCAGCATGCATGCTTTCTTCAACATTTATATCTACAGCTTTTGTGTTGACCTCATCTAGACATGGTGTTGAAAACCATGTTTCAAGAAAATTTAACTCTTGTTCATAATATTCCTCTTTAGCTGGACATTGGAAGTCAATGGTAAGTGTAAAAACATCTCCTAAATTACATCTGTTTTGTTCCTACCACTCTACAATGAGATATTTATGTTGTTGTTCTTATTTTTCTGCCTCTATTTTCTCTTTGTGGGCTTCCTTTTTTGCATACTCCTTTATCTTTGTTTTTGTCTCTATCTTTATCTCTATTGTTGTCTTTGTCTATTCTTCACTAACCTGTGTTGTTGCAAATAGGTTATCTTCTATTGACTCAAGTGGGATTATCTCAAAAAATAGCATCATGTCAATATCATGTTTTTGTTACATAATCTACAACCATTTGTCTTTAGCCAATAATTCTTCATCAAAATTTACATCGGCAAGCTATGCTGTTGGATTCATCCAGTTGTCATCACCAAGCTCTATTGCTAGAATCACCAAATCATGATCAACAATCTATGTTGTTGGATTCATCATTTTTTCATTAACAAGCTCTATTGTTGGATTCACCGATTATTCATCAACAAGATTTTTTGCTAGATTCACCAGAATTTTATCAACAAGATTTGTTTTTGGATTCATAAAATTGTCATCAACAAGTTGTCTTTCTAGATTCACCAATTTTTTGTCCACTTGTGGTTGTGCATAGTGGGGTTCATGAGCATCTATGTGTTACTTGTTTCTTTCTTATGCAACTTCTTCACAAACATCATTCACCTATGTCTAAGCATAGTGGGATTCAACAAACCTTTCATCTCGATGTAGATCTTCTTCTGTAGATCCACCTTCATCTTGAACTTCAATACTCCCCCTTACACCAAAATACCTCTCAAGGTTATCCCAGTCTTCCTTATATTTCTTGCCAGCTGATATCAGTGGAAGAATGTTGTCATCCATAGACTATTTTATTCATTTTAATGTAAAGGCATCATTTTTCCTCTTCACTTCCAAATCTAAAATTATTTCAAGCATTTCGTCTTTTTTCTTTGACCTTCTTAGCCTCTTGGCTTTTTCCATTTGTCCAGTGTTCAATTTCTATGAATAAACAAGAAAATAGATTTGAGAACATATTTTATTGTGGATTCTTCACTAATATGCTCGAGAAACAAATGGGTTTACAATTTCTCTACAACCACAACACTTTTACAAAGATTTTTACTAATCTGCCTTCCATTTTTTTATTAAAAAATATATTTCAATATGCCCAACTGATTTGAACAACTCCTCTTAAGAAGCCATGTTTGATGTTCCTAATTGATTTGAACAAATCCCCTTAATAACTTTATGACTTATTTGAATATATATGATATGCACCCACTCATTGAAATCATTTTTGTTTTCATTTCACACTAAATATTGTTCATGGATTGGATAATTTTTAAGGAGTTAGCTTGCACTAGGAGCTAATAAAAACAATGATGATTTTCCAATTCTAGTCCATGGAGGAGACATTATAGATCCATTACATTGTTAGTGGTTTTTTCCAAATGTGAGATGAAAAAAGGATATATATCTATAATTATTCTTGAAGACATCACTTGTGTCTACAATTTTATGATTCTCTTTATGTTCCCTATAAGTGTTCAAATTTATTAAATTTTTAGGTCATTTGGAGAAAATATCAAGAGAATCCTTTCTTGTTTTAAGAGTGAGAGGGCATAGTGTAGTATAATATTTTGATTACCATACAACTGCTCTGCTTCTCTAAGCCATGAGATGGAGTTGACTATTTCCATGATGCTCCCCTGAATACCAAACTAGATATCTTCAATTTTTCTATGTAACTATTTCAATATTCTTTTATTTTATTCCTTCCACATGACCCATAATAGGGATCCTAGAAACATGTATTCCACACTCTATTGGGAATTAGGCTCTAAAATAGTGAGTATCTCCAGCTCTCCAAAGTCAGAAAATACACTTTCCAAAGATCCTTCTCACTAAATAGGGTTTCTATTTCATTACTTTACATCATGTTGATTTTAGGATAGTAAGTGAAAAAATTAATTTTTGTTTCCTAACATATTTTACAATATCTAAAAAACTATAGATCCCTTTAAATCCCTGTTTTATGAGATTGTCCCAACTAAACCTTTTCCACAAAAAGGAATTATGATTAGATCCTTATTCAAATATTTGCATTTCAAAAATAGATTCATATTAGATCCTTCTAAAGAAGGTTGTACTTGTCTTCTTGTTGTAATCATATTATACTATGAAGTTCCCACTACCCTAATAGCCCCATCACAATATATCTTCATCCATGTGAATGTGGATATGTTGGTCTTTGAGGTGTTCATCTAGAAATACCCCAACATTCACTAAGACTCCTATAGTCTAGCCTTATGCTAAGACTCATGATTAAAATATTACTTTCTAGTTGGGTCTCCTGTTAGAATAATACTCGTGTACAAGGTATAAACTTTGATTTACAAAAATAACATAGGTATCCATAATATTTGGTCACTTTTCCAATTTGGTTTTTTACTTTCATTCATCATCTTAGAAACGTACCAATTTTCTTGCTCTAATTTTCGAAAAATAATGACATTACAGTAGCAGTTTTCGAAAAAATCAAATTAGTATAGGGATTCCCATGAATAAGGACCCGACGTGAGCACAGTGTCATAGAAAAATTATACATCAGACATTGGGTCAACATTATGCCATAATATGATACATTTGGTGAGTCCATATAGTATAGTATATTTTAATTTGCTACTTACATATGTTATTAATGTAATGAAAAATAAGGGAAAGAGGATCTTCCTGCCAAATTCCTCTACGAGACTTCAAATTTTATGAGGGGGATACAACTTAACTTATCATAGAATTTTTTCATATATAACTTGACCATCGTACTGGGGGTTTTATTGGTTTTTAAGGATTCAATGGCCTTATGTCAAAAAATTATACCATATAAGATATATATTCTTTATATGTACCACCCCTATTCCTAAGAAATAATCTTGTACATGATGGGATTTAGGTGGTTAGTAATGATTTGATTGCAATATTGTAAATAACATTGCATAAGGAGATGTCGAGATACTTATGTACCACATTTTCATTATGTTACTTCAATATGAGAGTGTGTTGTGACCAGCAACAACCCCCCTTTTATTTAATATTAGTAATAATACTAAATAAATGAGGACCCTTAGTTAAAAAATCCAAAAAATCAATTACGATTTGTTTGCCTTTTAAAATAAAACTTTCTATCATAAACTTATAGAAATTCCTTAGAAAGAACATTAAGAAACACTTAAGTTTATGATAGATTATAATAAAATTTCTCTTTAAACAAGATAGCGCATCCATAACAAAATGGTATATATCTTTTATAGAACGCATTGGTTGCAGATCGCATAGCGCAGAAAACAGAAATGATTAATGAATATCTTTTGCGCTCTTTTCAATTATGCACTTTTTCAATTTTACGATATGCGATTTTGCGATTTTGCGCTATGCACTTTTGCGATTTTGCGATATGCGATTTTACGATTTTGCGATATGCGCTATTTTCATAACTGCGATGACTTCATTTTGCGATATTGCGACATTGCGATATTGTGATATTGCATAGCAAATCATAGATCCCAATGTCGCAGATTCATGTAGGCGCGCTATCCCAAGGAAATCTTCGCATATGTCAAATCTGTTATGCGCTTTAATAATTAAATTAAATGATTGGATTGATTATTAATGGAAAATGAGATTGTGTTTGGATTGAAAGTCGTTTCACAATTAAAATATTATATTTCATCCGCTTTCACATTTTAAACAGTCTCATCACCTTTCTTACGCCATTACTCTCATTTACTCGTTAAAAAACGCAGGCACGAAGGAGCAAACGTCTATACAAAGCTTCCACTAAACACTATGGGAAAGAAGGAGAAGAGCTCGAGTTCTGAAAACAAAGAAATGGCTTCGCTGTATGAAGACACCGCTTGTAATAAGGATGCTGGTATATCCACTTGGGAAGGAATGTATAATCTGCTAGAGGAAGAAAACCCTGTGGTGATAAAAGTTGTAGCTATAGCAGGTTCCCAGAATACGTCCGAAGCAACCTTTAGAGACTTGGCTTGCTCATTTCTGCATAGAATAGCAGCAAGGCCAAGGATTCTTCCATATACAGACATGGTGAGATGGGTGCTAGATAGCACCGATATTTCCGACAGACAATTCCGAACTCCATCTGAAGAGCTAATCGGGTCATTCACCATAGAAGATCTGAGATTAATGTATAAGTTGCCAGAACCTCAGGTGACTTTCAACAAACAATTCATGGAAGATTTTGCCAAAGAACATGCAAATTTGGCAGAATTCACAAAGGAGTGGACCAAAAGACGTGAACCATTGAAGAAAAACAAATAAGGTATGTATAGCACGTGTTCACTTACCTCCCCTTATTTTTTTACTGATGCCATGTTATGCAGGCTTTTTGGAAAGCCTGACATAAATATGATCTTACCCGAATGGCTTAATTTGTTGAATGCGGCTGTTAATTCTACAATTGTAGACTGGGCCAAAATCCTATCTGATAATTTGACCACTGCTATTTTTCACTACCGGTCTAAACGAAATGTTTCTCAGCGGGTTTATTCACCTTTTTATTTATCTGCTTATGTCATGGACGCCATCTTCTATGTCTCTAAATTCCCTGTGATGGGCTGGAAATGGACTATCCACGATCCTTTGCCCATTCATGTGTACCATAAAGAACTATGGGAGTCTAAGTTTGTCCCCCATTTTTACCAAATTTTTCATGGAATAATGCTACCATTGTACAGAACATTGTATAATAAGGATGCCCCAAGGTTATCCTCAGAAACAGAGGTTGATATTCTCCCCGTCGCGAGATGGTTTGGAGAAGAATTGTTCACTTATATTAGGGTTTTTTGAAGTTATGCTTCTCCCCATGTGTTACCCCTATATGTTCCAGATAGACTTGTAGCTCGGGAAATTGCTTATCAGACTTGTGGCCAGGGAGGTATAACAAAAGATTTAAAACAGAAGAAAAAGGGCATTTGGCCACAATTGCCCGTAAAATGTGGAACATTTTCACTATTTGATATTGGTCATGCATTTCAAGAGATAGGCAACATTACATGCCTACAGCTGTTCAAATTTTCGAGAAGGTTATTCGACCCAAATGATATTGTTAAGAATTTTACCAATGCAATCAAGGTAAGGGAATTTTCCGGGGAACAGGATCTTTTTGATGATATGTTCCAAGCAAGAAATTCATTCAAAGAAGTTTTGAATTCAGCTCAAGCTCAGCTATCTCCAGAGGAATTTCAGGAATTCAAGCTTTACAGACAAAGAAGACTAATTCCTATTCCTTTGGATAATCTACGCTTGGAGCCCGCAAGGGAGCAAACTCCTAGTGTTAGTCTTAACGGCAGTTCAAGTACAGGTAAATCTAAATCTAAATCTGACAGAGATTATGAACACTCTAATAAGTCTAAATAAAAGGAAGATAAAATGGAAGAATCCATTAAAGATTCTGCACAATGTAAAGAACTTACTCAACAGCAAATTTTGACTTCTCAATAGACAAATCCTCCTCCAACCAATGTACAACAACAGCCAGTCACCATTGAGTTAGACAAAGAATGGGAAACCTTTAACCAATTGATTAATGTAGAAGGACAGAATGTACAGACCCCTGTCCAGACAACCAAAGTTTTGAACACAGGAACATGCAGCACAGTCGCAGTGACAGAGCACATACCAATCACACCCTCCTCTGAAATTGTACTTAATGTAGAGGACATTCCTCCTTTGGATGTATTCTACAACCCAAAATACAAAGCAGTAGTGAAGAGACAGAGAAAAAAGAGAAAAATAGAAAGTGCAATTACTACTAAAGCAGAACAAGTAGATGTTTTGTGGAAAGATCTTGCCACAGAGCCTACTCATAATCTCACTAATTTATCTCAAATAACATGAGCTTATGCTTCTGCAACAATTGATAAAGCAGTTGAGATACAACTTTTGTTGAATGAAAAAGAAGAACAGGTAAAAGCTCTGCAACAACAATTGCAACAGGTACAGGCCAATAAGGAAGCACAATTGAAACTTGAAGAGTTACAACAACAACTTCAAGAAATGAAAATAGGACATCAAAAAAGCTTGGCTGATAAAGACAAACAAATACAGATTATCCAAGATCAGCATAAAGATGATCCTAAGCTTCTAGAATTTATTTCAGAAACTATCTCTTTGAACAATCAACTACTGCAACAAGAGGAAGTTTTCTGCCAAAAAATCTTGCAATGGAATTCTTTGTGCCAAGAGAGCGATAAAATCACAAATCATGTCCTAGATTTACGAAATGATTATGATTTGATTAATTAAAATATCAATGATTATCTGGCATGGCAAAAGACAGAAGAAGGCAGAAAAGCTGGTGCACCCATCGTTAATGAAAACCATAAAGAAATACTGTTCAATAACTGGGATGCACAAATCAGAAGGGCAGAAAAGGCAGCAGAGGAGGCAGCTACAGCGGCAAACACTCTCACTGATTGTATAAATGACAATTTACACAAAGCTAATTTGATCCTGGAAACTGTTCCTGGATATCTCCCATAGGTAAATCAATTGCAAACAGAATGGAGGCAAAAGGCAGAAGAAAGAGAAAAATCCATCCAAGGGCTGACAAGATTGAATTGGGAATCATACTGGATGTACTTGGTGAAGCCACACAGTCAGCACAGTGTGCTTAATTTTATCATCAATGCTACAGAGAAGATTGCTCCTACGCTTGCCGACTCTGTCTTTTCAGGACATTTGAATTCCAAAGTCGGTCAACCGCATCTTCTCAAAACTATGCTAGATGCCTACAAGTTTAAAGATCAAATTCATAGATAGATAGATTTAGTTTTAATTTCATTGTATTTTAGCCTAGGAAAAGGACGGTCATTGAACCGAATCCTTAATTTTTGTAATAAACTATTTTTAGATTTAAGCTAAGTAGTATTTAAAACCCTCTCATGCATTTAGAGAGGGGTCCTGGATTCTAATATTTTTGACTTGGAGATTACATTTATGTACTCCACTGGCTTATATATTTTTTTAAAAGGATCACATATGGTGATTTTCATACGGAATTATCTTTAAAGTGTTGCATTTTTGTACCTTGGAATTTGATTTTGCATCATAGTTACTAGATAGAGTATCAGATTGCATTTGAAGGTAGTCAAGATGAACAAGGTATTTATATCTGTTCACTATTGATTTCTTTTGTCTTATGATATTCGTTTTGAAATTGCTATCATTTATATATATTTGTTTTCACAACGTTTCCTTTTATATATCATTTCTGAGTATAATTGAAACGTTATCCTTTCATAATTATATGTAGATGGTATATAATGATGAATGCAATATGCTAATACAACTCTGTTTAATTTCTTAAATAGAGTTATCTTTAATTGTTTCTGCACATTTCAATTTAAATAATAATACATTTTCATGGTTATTGTTGAATTGGAACAATCTTAAGTTGTATTCACATATAGTTACCCAGGTTAGTGTTAGAATTTCTTTATCAGTTTTTATTTTAAATTAGATAGTTTTATTTCAGTTAATTTAGTCCCATTTCCACCCATACAATACAATCCATTTAGTTACAAGGAAACTGGTCCTTTAAATCCAGTCGGAGCCACCATACCAAACGTAAAAGGAGCTGTCTTAAGGTCACGACCGGGTGGTTTTCCCCGATGTTTGAAGCAGAGATTTTCTAGGCTTCAACATTTTTGGTGCTAGAAGGAGGGCCTGAGCTATGAATGGCAAGTAAATCTTTATCCACAAGCCATTCTGAGAGAAAAACACCCTCATTAACTTCTTCCATTTCTTCTGAAATTCAAAATCCTAGAGAAGAAATTGCAGAAAATATCCAGACACCCACTACCAAAATCTCAAAAAATTCAGAAAAACAACATCCTGAGTCTCCTGAAGTTCAAGATATAATTCATAAATTGAAAGGATTCTCATTATCTCTTGAAGAGTGTGAAATATCTGAAGGTAGTGTAACTTCAAAATTTGTTTCTTTGAAACCCCTTACTAGGCTTCAAAGTGAAAAACTTGGTATTTCGCCAAAAGAATTCCCTTTACCTAGTAGATTCAAGATAAGAAAAACTCAATCGGAATCAGTAAGTGATATAAATTCAACATCTAATATTCAAATACCTATTTCCGAAATCCCTTTTCGACAAAGTACAGTTGTTTCCATATCATCTCCACAAACATCTTCCCCTCAATCCTCATCAATCTCAACATCATCTATTCCAACCACTTCTATTCAAATACCACCAGTTTCTACTATTCCTCCAATATTCGTCCCAATAATGGCACAAAGACCATGGTCTACTCCAGGGGCAGTCAATATGGCTGCACCTTTACATGATTTACCAAACAATCCTGGAAAATGGCTTCCAAAGTTTAGCCTAGATCTTAACATTCAAGCTGAAGAACATATCAATAACTTTATGCTGGCTATTAATTTGAATGGAGTCATACACGAAGATGTTGTAGTTAGATTATTCCCATATACTCTTCAGGGAGTATCAGGATCATGGTACTTTTCATTACCATCAGGATCCATAACGAGTTGGGACATTTTTGCAGATCATTTTTTGACCAAATTTGGAGATGACCGATCAATTGCAACTTTACTTAATGATCTCTCAAATTTGAAGATAGAACCCAAGGAACCTATAAAAGAATTCAATGCTATATTCAACAAACTCTTGAACAAAATTCATACAGATTCACAACCCAGTGAACAAGTCAGAATTGAATGGTATATAACTGCCTTACCCTCAAACATAGAAATTTTCGTAGACAAAGCTGCAAAGCCTACATTAGCTGAGAATATGAAAGAAGCTATTGCAGTGGAAAAACGTATCACTTCTCTGGAAAAGAAAAATGCTATTGAGGAAAAGAAATCAAATAAGGTCAGCTTCAGAGATGATTCAAAGAAAAAGGCCAAATATCCATACGACATGGAAGGTTTACAGAAAGTTCTTAAAACCATGTCAAATGAAATGGTTGAAATTAAAAAACACGTGGCTAAAACTTCTACCAAGAAACCATTCCGAAATTTCAGAAGAAACCAAGTTGAATCTAAACGTCCCAATGCAATTTCTAATGCAGAATCAGAAGAGGAGGAAGAAGAAGAAGATACATCTATAGTATCAGATCAAGAAGACGAAAATGAAGAAATAGCTGAATTGAATGGAATGTGGGATTTTATTCTCCCTAATTCTGATAGTGAAGAAGCTATGCTTGTAAGTACTAGGAGTAAATCTACAGCAGAACCAGCGCAAATAGTTCCTAAAAAGAAAATTACAACTCCAAGTACCAAATACAAACCCACTGTGAAGAAAACTTCTCCATCACCTACTCAAAATCAGCCATCTTCTTCTAATCCTCTCACATCAACAGTGAAAACTTTAGTAGTGTCAGATCCTATGGAATACAACATTGTCGAAGACATGAAAAAGATCAAAGCCAACATTTCCTTACATGAACTCAGCAAACTAAAACACCAGCAAAAGTTGCTATTGAAAGAATTAAATGCTACACCAATTGCTCCTTTACCAAGTGGTGTAGTTGCAAAAGCAGCAAGAGGAACTGGTAAGCCACCAGATAAGGTAGATGCTACTGATACTGTACTCATTGGGGAAAAGTCAAATTCTCAAACTCCTCCTTTTCTTTTGACTTATGAGATGTACAATAAAAATCTGCACAATTGTTTGATTGATTCTGGAGCTTCCTCCAATATAATGCCTACTTCTGTCTGTGCTAGATTGAATATTGAACCACAGAAATCAGCAATTCATATCATCTAATTAGATCGCTCTAAAGTTCAAGTTGTAGGAGAAATCAATTCAGTTGCTATCAGATTAGCTTCTGATCCTAGGACTGTCTAAAGAATTGATATTTTGATTACTGATATTCCTGAATTCTATGGATTAATCTTGAGCAGGGACTGGTCTGCGAAACTTAACGGTTATATCTCAACTGATTATTCACACATGTGGCTTCCCTACAAAGGGAAACCAAATCAAATCAAAATTGAACGAGAAAAACATATGACGCACAATGTCATTGAATTTGAACAACCTAATGAACCTGTGGCATTCAACAACAATATTCTTGGAGGTTATTCTGCTGAATCATTTCTTGGAAATTTCAAAGCTCCTCAATCACCTTTTTCTGTAAATACTTTTGTTTCTCAGATAGAAAATTTTTCACAATCTGATTCTTCCAGAATTGTAAATATTTCTGATGTAATTGTAGATAAGACAATAGACAAATCTTTATTTTGGTCGTTATATTTTGATGGATCGAAGTCTACTGATGGAGCTGGAGCTGGATGCATCTTAATTGATCCAAATGGGGAGAAAACCATGCTGTCATGTAGATTAGAATTTGAGTGTACTAACAATACCGCATAATATGAAGCCTTGGTTCAAGGACTTTGGTGATTCTGAAATTGTCATAAAACAAGTTAGGAATACTATTCATTGCCTTTCAGGACATCTTAAACACTATCAAACCCTAGTACAAGACCTCACCACTCATTTTTTAGCATTCAATATTTCTCCTATTCCTAGGAATTAGAATACATCAGCTAACTTGTTAGCTAATGTTGCATCTAAACTCCTACCTGCTGAAGATTGCAGTCCTGATAGGTTTTCTATAGAATTGATTTTTCGTCCATCTGTCCGAGATAATGTTACAAATTGGAGAGTATTCTATCATGATCAAGATATTCTAAATTTCATGACTTGAGAGAAATCATATGATGAGCAAATTATTGACGAAGATGATCATGATTTACAAATTGCTTCAAAAGTTAATGAAAACCCCATTCCAAAATCTGTTGTTAAATTAGAGGATTTATATGACATTAGAGACAGATTCAAGAAAGTTGTTAATACGAAACTCCAAAGTTCCACTTTGAAGTTTGAATCATTAAATATTGGTTCTGATTCTAAACCTCAAAACGTTAACTTAGGACTCAATTTAACACCAAAGGAAAGGAATGCATTCATTAAACTGCTGAACAAGTATAAAAACGTTTTTGCTTGGAATTATGATGATCTAAAAACGTATAATACTTCGGTTATTCAACACACGATTCCAATGCTTCTTGATATTAAACCTATTCAACAGAAGTTGAGAAAGATCCATCCAAATCTCGAAAGTCAAATTAAATTAGAACTTAATAAACTTTTGAAAGCCAAAATAATTTTTCCAGTCAGGCACTCTAATTGGGTTTCCAATATGGTACCTGTAAGAAAAAAGAATGGTGATATAAGAATCTGTATTGATTTCAGAAATTTAAACAAGGCATGTTTAAAAGACAATTTCCCATTTCCAACCATGGAACAGATACTTCAAAAGGTAGCTGGTTCTGAATTTATGTCTTTTCTCGATGGATTTTCGGGCTATAATCAAGTTTTAGTTCATCCGGATGACAAATTGAAAACAACTTTCAGAACAAAATGGGGAACTTATGCTTATCAGAAAATGCCTTTTGGTCTAATAAATGCAGGAGCAACTTTTCAAAGAGCCATGGACATAGCATTCAAAGGTCTGATCAATAAATCAGTTGTTGTTTATCTTGATGACATAACAGTATTTTCAAAAAAGAGAGCCAATCATCTAAATGATTTAAAACAAATATTTGAAAGATGTAGAAGGTTTGGTATCTCCTTAAATCCAAAGAAATATTTCTTTGCTTTAGATGGAGGGAAAATCTTAGGATTTTTTGTGTCAAAAGATGGTATATATATTGATCCAGATAGAGTGAAAGAAATTTCTGATATTTCTTTACCACATAACAAAAAATCCATGCAATAATTTCTTGGACAGATCAATTTTGTTAAAAGATTTATTCCTGATTTTTCTTTAATTGTTTTACCTATGCAAGATATGATCAAGAAGAATTCAATATTCAAATGGGCGCATAAAGAAAAAGAAGCTTTTGATTCAATCAAACAAGCGATCATTAATGCACCAGCATTGAATACCCTGGATTTTTCTAAAGATTTTACTTTGTATACTCTGGCCACTGAAACATCCTATGCAGCCATTTTAACACAACTCAATGATCAAGAAATCGAAGCACCAATTTCTTTCTTTAGCTCAAATCTGCAAGGAGCTGAGCTTAATTATTCCGATGTTGAAAAACAAGCCTTTTCTGTGTTTAAATCAATTAAACATTTCAGACCTTTTCTCTTGAAAACACATACAAAAATCATTGTCCCATTCTCTGCAGTGAGGCAATTATTAATTCAAAAAGAAGTAGGAGAAAAGAGAGCTAACTGGGTAACAACCTTGCAAGAATATGATATTGATATTAAACCAGCTAAGATTGTTAGAGGACAAGGGTTTTGCAAATTATTGGCAGGAGCTCATAACATACTAGAAAATCAAGAATCAAATCAAGATATTCAAGTAAGTCGGATAAATGTTACAAATTTTGTATCTCAGTATGTTGATCTTATCTATTACTTGAAAAATGGGTATGCTCCTTCTAATCTCAGCTATAAGAGTAAACGCGCTTTAAGGTTAAAGGCTATTAAATATGAGATCATTGATAATGTGTTATTTAAAAAAAATTATGATTCAATTTTATTAAGATGTCTTGAAAAGACTGAAGCTGAAAAGGTTTTGCAGGAATTGCATGATCGACCAGCAGGAGGTAATTTTGGAGGTGATACCACATCTCACAAAATAATTTGTGTTGGTTATTACTGGCCTACCCTTTTTAAAGATACGCATGATTACGTAAGGAAGTGCCAAATTTGTCAAACTGCAAGTGGAAGACAAAGGAAACCAGCTTTTCCTTTGCAACCAGTAACTATTGAGCAACCATTCGAACAATGGGGGCTTGACGTTATTGGTGAGATAGTACCTCATTCTTCCAAACAACACAAGTACATCCTTACTGCAACTGATTACTTTACAAAATGGGTAGAGGCAATTCCGTTGAAGGTAGCCAATTCTGATGCAATTATTAATTTCATAGATCAATTCATCATAACCAGGTTTGGTGTACCTCAAGCTTTTGTTTTTGATAATGCATCTTACTTCTCTGGAAATAGTTTAATTGAATTTGCAGTCAAAAGAGGTTTTAAATTAAAATATTCAGCAAATTATTATCCACAAGGTAATGGTTTGGCTGAATCTACTAATAAAAACCTTATTAAAATCATTAAAAGGACCGTTGATCAAAATCAAAAGAATTGGCACAAATCTTTAATCTTTGCGTTATGGGCTGATCGTATCACTGAAAAAGCTTCAATAGGGACTTCACCTTTCAATCTGGTTTATGGAAAAGAAGCTGTGATACCATCAAATCTAACTCTTCCATCGTTAGCCCTAGTGCAGTTTATTGAAGAAAATCCTTCTTCATCCATTCAATTGAGATATGATCAAATCCTTAAATTAGAAGAAGATAGGGATAAAGAAAAAATTACTCATGAAAAACATCAACAGCTTGTAAAATCTTCTTTTGATGCAAGTTCTACCGGCTCAAAAATTTTGTCAATTGGTGATCTCATTTTGAAATGGGATAAAGCACACGAAGAAAAAGGTAAACATACCAAGTTTCAGAAAATGTGGCTTGGACCATTTCAGATCGTTGAGAAGATAAGCTCAAATACATTCATACTCCAAGATCTAATAGGTAAGAGAGAATCTCTTCCTGTAAATGGGCTTATCTTGAAGAAATTCTTTTCATAAGGAGGTAACCCCTTCTTAAACTGTACATATTTCTTTCTGCAAAAGTTTTTGATTGTTTTTGTTTTTACAAATAAAGGTTTTTTATGAGTCTCTGATTGACTGTTTACTATTTAAGAAAATTTCTTCGGAAAAATATTATAAATATTTATTTTGTGTAAATAAGAATTTTTAAAAGTAATGATCACAGTTTTTGAATAGTTTAAAATAAGATGTTAAACTTTGAAAGATTATTTCAATCATTTACATGATATTTTGAAAACTTGAGAAGAATGTAAATTATAAGTTTATTAAGCAGAGAAAGGTTATCTATCAAAGTAAAGATTTTTTTTCAAAGTTTTGGAACTCAAAAAACTCTGAAAATTGTCATCCATTGATTCTTAAGGATAAAACTATTTCACCCCATCCATTTAAGTTGTGATTTTTTAGAATGTAATTCTAAGAAATTATACGAAAATTTTAAGAGATAAGAGGTCTCATCACGAGCCGACTTACCATGTTCATAAGGAGTAATAAAAACTGACATTACCAATACTGCATACCAAAACGGGGTAATGGCTTATAAATATAAGACAAGGGGTCTCATCACGAGCCAACTTGTTAAGTTTAATTATAACTAGTGAATGGCATTGTTATTAACTGGCTGCCAAACCAGAAGAATGGCTCTTAAAATAAAAATAAATAAAAGACAAAAACATGAGATAATAGGTCTTATGAATTTATCTTTTAAATAGTCATAATTTTAGTTGGATGGGACAATGAATTGTTAATGGTTTAAAGGTAACCCTGTCGAGACTATGAACATTTGTTGGCAGCAGAGGCAATACCTATGGCAATAGAGTATATTATAAAACCAAAACTTGGAGAGATCCACTTACTTCATTATTAACACCAATCAAAGCTTGAGATAACCCAAAATGTTTTATTTTCTTAAGGAATTAGAAAGAAATTATGAAATGATTTTTATTTCTTTTTCATAGTTACATTTTATTTGAATTATCCTAAGATAGTTTTCATTATCTTTAAAAGTCTTTACTTACTAAAGATAGAATGTTCATTTTATTTTTTCAGAGATAACTGTTTCTTTCAGTGAATCGCCAATTGTTGTGACCAGCAACAACCCCCCTTTTATTTAATATTAGTAATAATACTAAATAAATGAGGACCCTTAGTTAAAAATCCAAAAAATCAATTAGGATTTGCTTTGCCTTTTCAAATAAAACTTTCTATCATAAACTTATAGAAATCCCTTAGAAAGAATATTAAGAAACACTTAAGTTTATGATAGATTATAATAAAATTTCTCTTTAAACAAGATAGCGCATCCATAACAAAATGGTATATATCTTTTATAAAACGCATTGGTCGCAGATCGCATAGCGCAGAAAACAGAAATGATTAATGAATATCTTTTGCGCTCTTTTCAATTATGCGCTTTTGCGATTTTGCGATATGCGCTTTTGCGCTATTGCGCAATTTCCGCTTTTGCGCTATTTTCATAACTGCGATGACTTCATTTTGCGATATTGCGACATTGCGATATTGCGCAGCAAATCGCAGATCGCAATGTCGCAGATTCATGTAGGCGCGCTATCCCAAGGCAATCTTCCCATATGTCAAATATGTTATGCGCTTTAATGATTAAATTAAATGATTGGGTTGATTATTAAATGTAAATGAGATTGTGTTTGGATTGAAAGCCGTTTCACGATTAAAATATTATATTTCATCCACTTTCACATTTAACACAGTCTCATCACCTTTCTTATGCCATTACTCTCATTTACTCGTAAAATGCAGGCACGAAGGAGCAAACGTCTATACAAAGCTTTCGCTAAACACTATGGGTAAGAAGGAGAAAAGCTCGAGTTCTGAAAACAAAGAAATGGCTTCGCTGTATGCAGACACCGCTTGTAATAAGGATGTCGGTATATCCACTTGGGAAGGAATGTATAATCTGTTAGAAGAAGAAAATCCTGTGGTGATGAAAGTTGTGGCTACAGCAGGTTCTAGTAATACATCTGAAGCAACCCTCAAAGAACTGGCTTGTTCATTTCTCCATAGGATAGCAACAAGGCCAAGGATTCTCCTATACACGGACATGGTGAAATGGGTGCTGGACAGCACCGATATTTCAGACAGACAATTCAGAACTCCATCTGAAGAGCTAATCGGGTCATTCACCACAGAAGATCTGAGATTAATGTATAAGTTGCCAGAACCTCAGGCGACTTACAACAAGCAATTTATGGAAGAATTTTCCAGAGAACATGCAAATTTGGCAGAATGCACAAAGGAGTGGACCAAAAGAAGTGAACCATTGAAGAAAAACAAACAAGGTATGTATAGCACGGGTTCACTTACCTCTCCTTATTGTTTTACTGCTGCCATGTTATGCAGGCTTTTTGGAAAGCCTGACATAAATATGATCTTACCCGAATGGCTTCCCTTGTTGAATGCGGCTGTTAATTCTACAATGGTAGACTGGGCCAAAATCCTATCTGATAATTTGAACACTGCTATTTTTCACTACCGGTCTAAACGAAATGTTTCTCAGCGGGTTTATCCGCCTTTTTATTTATCTGCTTATGTCATGGACGCCATTTGCTATGTCTCTAAATTCCCTGTGATGGGCTGGAAATGGACTATCCATGATCCTTTGCCCATTCATGTGTACCATAAAGAACTATGGGAGTCTAAGTTTGTCCCCCATTTTTATCAAATTTGTCATGGAATAATGTTGCCATTGTGTCATAATACTTTGGTATAACATGTTTCCCCCGGTTGTCTTTTAAATGTAGTTAGATATTATCCCCATTCAGGTGGTTTGGAGAAGAATTGTTCACTTTTATACAGCTTTTGGAACAGGCTCTCATGCCCTACCCCTTATGTTCCGTATAGACCTAGAAGTCAGAATGCTTTATCGACCTATGGCTTATGAGAATACCAAATGACTTAAAAGAGAAAAGGTATTTCATAAACACTGCAAAATGTGGAACATTTTCACTGTTTGATATTGGTCATGCATTTCAAGAGATAGGCAACATTACATGCCTACAACTGTTCAAATTTTCGAGAAGGTTATTCGACCCAAATGATATTGTTAAGAATTTTACCAATGCAATCAAAGTAAGGGAATTTTCCGGGGAACAAGATATTTTTGATGATATGTTCCAAGCAAGAAATTCATTCAAAGAAGTTTTCAATGCTCAAAGGCAGCATTCTGAGAGTGAATTTCCTCAGAATTAGTTTTCAAGAGAAACATTTACCAGTTCTATTCCTTTGGATAATCTATGCTTAGAGCCCGCAAGGGAGCAAACTCCTAGTGTTAGTCTTAACGGCAGTTCAAGTACAGGTAAATCTAAATCAAAATCTGACAGAGATTCTGAACACTCCAATAAGTCTAAAGAAAAGGAAGATAAAATGGAAGAATCCATTAAAGATTCTACACAATCTAAAGAACTTACTCAACAGCAAATTTTGACTTCTCAACAAACAAATCCTCCTCCAACCAATGTACAGCAACGGCCAGTCACCATTGAGTTAGACAAAGAATGGGAAACCTTTAACCAATTGATTAATGTAGAAGGACATAATGTACAGACCCCTGTCCAGACAACCAAAGTTTTGAACACAGGAACAAGCAGCACAGTCACAGTGACAGAGCACATACCAATCACACCCTCCTCTGAAATTGTACTTAATGTAGAAGACATTCCTCCTCTGGATGTATTCTACAGCCCAAAATACAAAGCAGTAGTGAAGAGACAGAGGAAAAAGAGAAAAATAGAAAGTGCAATTGCCATCGAAGGTAACGTTAGATGCTTTTGCAAAGATCCTCGCCACAGAACTCACTTGTATTTCTAATATTCTATTTATGTGAGCTACATGCAAGCCAAAGAACAATTTATGTGAATGATACAAATTTTAATACCTATGTTACTAATGAGGGCTTCAGTAAAAAGCCTCCTGCAAGGTTAACTGGTACTGCATAGTCATATGCTAAACAAATATAAACTTGAAGAGTTACAAAAACAACTTCAAGAAATGCAAATAGGACATCAAAAAAGCTTGGCTGATAAAGACAAGCAAATACAGATTATCCAAAATCAGCATAAAGATGATCCTAAGCTTCCAGAATTCATTTCAGAGACTATCTCTTTGAACAATCAACTACTGCAACAAGAGGAAGTTTTCTGCCAAAAAATCTTGCAATGGAATTCTTTGTGCCAAGAGAGCGATAAAATCACAAATCATGTCGTAGATTTATGAAATGATTATGATTTGATTAATGAAAAGATCAATGATTATCTGGCATGGCAAAAGACAGAAGAAGGCAGAAAAGCTGGTGCACCCATCATTAATGAAAACCATAAAGAAATACGGTTCAATAACTGGGATGCACAGATCAGAAGGGCAGAAAAGGCAGCAGAGGAGGCGGCTACAGCGGAAAACACTCTCACTGATTGTATAAATGACAATTTACACAAAGCTAATTTGATCCCAGAAACTGTTCCAGGATATCTCCCATAGGAAAATCAACGGCAAACAGAATGGAGGCAAAAGGCAGAAGAAAGAGCAAAATCCATCCAAGGGCTGACAAGATTGAATTGGGACTCATACTGGATGTACTTGGTGAAGCCACACAGTCAGCACAGTGCACTTAATTGTATCATCAATGCTACAGAGAAGATTTCTCCTACGCTTGCCGACTCTGTCTTTTCAGGACAGTTGAATTCTGAAGTCGGTCAACCGCATCTTCTCAAAACTATGCTAGATGCCTGCAAGTTTAAAGATCAAGTTCATAGATAGTTAGATTTAGTTTTAATTTTACCGTATTTTAGCCTAGGAAAAGGACGGTCATTGAAATGAATCCTTAATTTTTGTAATAAGACTATTTTTAGATTTAGCTAAGTAGTATTTAAACCCTTCTCATGCATTTAGAGAAGGGTCCTGGAACTTAATATTTTTTGACTTGGAGATTGCATTTCTGTACTCCATTGTCTTATATATTTTTAAAAAGGATCACATCTGGTGATTTTCATGCGGAATTATCTTTGAAGTGTTGCATTTATGTACCTTGGAATTTGATTTTGCATCATAGTTACTGGATAGAGTATCAGATTGCATTTGAAAGTCCTCAAGATGAACAAGGTATTTCTATCTGTTCACTGTTGATTTCTTTTGTCTTATGATATTCATTTTGAAATTGCTATCATTTATATATATTTGTTTTCACAACGTTTCCTTTTATATATCATTTCTGAGTATAATTGAAACGTTATCTTTTCATAATTATATGTAGATGGTATATAATGATGAATGCAATATGCTAATACAACTCTGTTTAATTTCTTAAACAGAGTTATCTTTAATTGTTTCTGCACATTTCAATTTAAATAATAATACATTTTCATGGTTATTGTTGAATTGGAACAATCTTAAGTTGTATTCACATATAGTTACCCGGGTTAGTGTTAGAATTTCTTTATCAGTATTTAGTTTAAATTAGATAGTTTTATTTCAGTTAATTTAGTCCCATTTCCACCCATCCAATCCAATCCATTTAGTTACAAGGAAACTGGTCCTTTAAATCCAGTCGGAGCCACCATTCCAAACGGAAAAGGAGCTGTCTTAAGGTCCCGACCGGGTGGTTTTCCCCGATGTTTGAAGCAGAGATTTTCTAGGCTTCAACAGAGTGATAAATTTTCAACTCAAGGATATAAATATTCTTTAATATGATCTTACACTTTGTACCACCTCGGAAACCTCCCTTCTAACTCTTTCCCAATAATATGGAAAAGGATTGGAAGTGAAGTTGTCTATAATAGGGGATTTTTTTGGCTCCATGTATTGCAATATATGAGAACCTTATTTGGAAGAAATATAGAAGAATGTATTATACTTATTTTGACAAACCATAGTGGGATGATATGTTGAATTTCCACTTGATTTTCTTCCAAAATCTTAGAAAGTTTTTAGCTAAAGTGCTCACTTAACTTTTTTTTAATGTCTTCATGTTTTTGGAACTTGTTCCATGTGGATGATTTGATATTGGAGATGTGATTTTAGTTTTTTTAGTTGATCACAGAATTATGGAATAACTTGGAAGTGAAACAAAAAATTTTGATTCATATAATTATTCATTTATGCCTCCAAATGGTTTCCACTTGTTGATCAATAGTACCTAACTCATTTTGAACGTGTATTTATTGTTATATAAAAAAATATTTTCTATCATTTTAGATGATAGATACCTTATTCCTATGTATTTCCTATTCTAGATAATTATGCATCTAGAAGAAATCATTGGAGATGTCCTTGTGTTGGGTACCAGATTTGTATAATTTTCTCTCCCATTTTTCCCCCCTTTATATCTCTTTGTATCACTATTGTTCTTAAACACACGAGGTAAACCCTTTTCTTTTATCTTACATGGAATATTTTATTAATGAAGTAATAGTCATGGATGTTCTACCTTTGCAAACATTAACTCTGATATTTTTACTGATTTGGGAAAAGCGAGAAGATTACAGGTCTGAGTCATTGAGCATCTCCTAATTTCCAGCGCTATATTTAATTGTTGCTATAATGCAATAGACTTTGTTTCACCCCAATGATATGTCAAGATTTTTCATGGTTTCCTTTTGGAAACTAGGTTGTTGTTGTAACGAATTGTATAGTTGTAGATATGTAGTTGTTAAAGGAAATTTTTGATTTCATGAATATTTGTATAAAGAGGGCCTGCAGGCTGTGAATTGGGGTTAAGAAAGCATATACTGATTTTGTAACAGAATTATTTTCCAATTAATTGAATGTATAGCACTTTGCTATTTCACTTATAACATTGTGAGTTTGTCGCAACCTTGATCAGAGATTTGGGCCGACTATTTTGATCAGGTGCTGCATTGTCTTTCTTTCTGTTGATTTGATATGTTAGTTTGTTTTTATAATTTTTGTTCAGTATAACTCTTCAATTGTTGTGAATACCTTTTTAATCCTGCAATCCATTCTAATTGTTGTTACACTAGTTTGTTTGTTCATTGATTTAAGCCTGTGATCCAATAGGAGGTTGTGTGATTGTACTTGAATATACTGTGCATGTTAGTCTTGAAATAACTAACACCCTCGAGTTGATAATTAATGTGGAAAAAGGGTTTGAATATTGTTCACATATGGAAACTAACATTTTCGTGTCGTTTCCATGGAAGGCTAACAAGGTGCAAGAGCACGATCTGCAATTTATCTAAGGTTTGATCTCTCGTCCTGGGGAGGTAATTTATTTCCCTACTTCAGGTCCTGAGCATAGTGTTATGTGCTATTCTTCTTTTTATTGTTTTCTTTAGAGTTGATCTCTCATCTTGGGGACAACATCCATTACCCTGCTCCAAGTCCCAAGCATAGTGTGTTATTTTTCCTTGTTTTTCTTCTTCATTAAGACCGATCTATCGTCTTAGGGAAGGTATTTGTTACCCTGCTCTAAGTCCTAAGCATAGTTTTCATATTTTTCTAAAAAGGGCCAACTTCTTGCCCCGGGGCGGGTATTTGATTACACTAATTTAGGTCCTGAACTTTGATTTTCTCTTTACTTTATTCAATTTTTTTGTTTTGAACCTACGCTTTCATCCTAGGGAGGAAGATATCTGTCCTGCTCTGGGTCTTGAGCGCTTTTTATATTTTTATGAATTATTCTCACCAATTGTATGAACAAAGATCTGAATAAGAGGGGCAGAGGAAGAACCCCAAAGAAAGGAAAGGATCTAGGAAGGAAGACCTATATCCAGGAGATCATCAAAATGGTTGAATCTGAAGCATCCTCTTGTGTTTCTGTGAGGGTAAGGGTTTAGACAAAGTTCGAAGGGCAGTTAGTTGAACAACTAGTGCCATCCATGATACAAGAGGAAGTTCTTTCAACAGTGGAAGAAGCAATAAATAAGGTATCAGTGGATGAGACATCCCTGCTTACAGTAGAGGGGGAAGAAATGATAAGTAGAGGGTCAAAAGAACTAAGTAATTCCAATTGGGAAGAAGAAACTCTGAAGGGGTTTACATCACCACAAGACCAATGGAGTGTTTTGAAGCCTCTTGCATTTTAATTAAACAATTTCGATTTGGAAAGAGGGTTCCAAAAGGATTTTGCATCGCCAAGGGACTAGTGAAGTGTGGTGAAACCTTCTACACTTGAATCACCCCAAGTGCTAGCCGCAAAACCCATTGGAATCCCAGGTGAGTATTGGAGAATATTTATGGCACTTGCAAGTTCTTCTATTGATTTTCCAATTGGAAACATTATAGGTGATGCACCGATGAAGCGCACCTTTAATAGCTCTACCTAATTCTCATGGGCTTTCTTTGGAAGACACTGATACATTCCTCTTCAAATTTGATATTGTATATCAAGGGTATGATTATATCTCCAATGCTCAGAAACTAAAAATATTTCGTGATACCTTAAAAGGAACAGCCCTGTGACAGTTCATGGGTTTAGGAGGGAGAATTATTTTCTCATGGGATGGGATGCAAGAAGCCTTTTTGGAAAATTAACAAGATTACTATAAATCCCGTGAAATTAAAGAGGAAATTTTTAAGATGTACAGAAAGAGGATGAGAACATGGACGAATGTGTGGAATGATTCAAATATATATTGCACAGATCAAACCATAGTGACCAGGATAAGGATATTCTGAATATCATTCTTCCCCGAGAACTTAGGTAAGGTTCCCTGCAACTTCTGAACATAGTAGCAAAGGGGAACATTTCAAAAGAATACTTTGAAACCACCTGTGACTATTGCATTCAATGTTCATGGGGGGATGTAAGGAGTGGACAAGGAATTCGTTCATTAAAAACTTTTGGTGGAGGGGTTACAAAGGTAGAAATCGGAAACCTACTCGATAACCTAAGGACTGATATCCTGAGCACGTTATCGGCCCAGATGCACACTCTGTAAGAAAAACAAAAAGAGATAGAGTTGGAGAAGACTATGGCTATATTCTACCCACAGTGAAAAAATAAACATCCTTTAAAGGAATGACCATTAAACATAGTGGAAGTCTACGCAATCTGTGAATAGACTCATGCAACCAGATTGTGTCCTTCCTTGCTTGGACTGAAGGTAGTTTTTTAAGGGGCAAGTGAAGAAAATGTAGTAGACCAAATGTACTTTATGGTGCCGAAAAAGCCATGGAAACCTCAACCACCAGTTATGAATCTAGGTATTTTTCAGGACCCATCCCATTATTTTAATAATTTTAATATGGGTCCCTAGTCTACACCTTTCTCATCTATGTGGTCTCAATATCAATACCTCCCTTGGCAACAATGGCTTCCCCAGACCAGTTCAAATCCTTCCTGGAATCAGAATTGGTGTGGACCCTCTCCTACTATTAAATTTCCCCAATCTATGCCTCAACAGAAACTTCATTTTCCCTCTAATGTACCTCCTGTAAATCCAACCCTTCAACCCCAAATTCCTATCCAGCCCAATCCAAATCCTAATAATAAGGGGTCCAACAAACAAATACTCTTATCCTTATATCTTATATCATTTCTATCGCAAGAATTAACGAAATAAACTTACGATCTCGGTGGGTATTTAATGCTCCCACTTCAATTATTATTATAGAACATATTGAAACTGAAGTTACAGAACTAGAAAAGAGGAAATTTTGGGATAAACCATAATAAAAAATAAAAAATCAAGCAGCTCCCCAATCTGTTCTTAATTAGGGTCATCCAAATTCTCCACCACATCCTGAAAGACTGACCTCGAATAAGCCAAACCCTCAAGCAGAGTTTGATTTCCCGGGGGAATTGAAAAATATCTTTGTCAAAATACCCTTACTATTCATGTGATGAGTAGACTATTCTACATTATGCTAGGAAAGAAAATGCCTATGAAATATGGAGAGCCGGGAAAACCAATTCTAACAGTACAACTCAATGGGGTTGAAATCCCAAATTCACTGCTAGATTTGGGTGCTTCCATCAATATCATTACCTCCGAAACAATTAACACATTAGGTCTCAGAAATATTTATCCAACCCCTACTATCATGGAACTAGCAGGTAGGTCTACAATTAAACTAGTAGGGAAATTGGAGGATGTGACTATTTTGGTGGATTCATGGCACTACCCTATGGACCTCCTTCTATTACAGACAAGCTCCTCAGTTGGTGGTCACCCATTTATTTTTGGAATACCTTGGCTCACAACTACAGATGCTTACATAGGGTGCTAATCTGGGCATATGATCATATCAAATGGGATGGTTACAAAGAATCTTACTATCTACCCTCCTGCAGAACATAGCCCATCTGAAAAACTATTAACCAGTTAAAAATATCTACCAATAGAAGAACCTGAACCTGAAAACAAAGAATTTAGACCAATTCTCACTATTGAGCAGGCCCTGCAATTAAAAACATAAACTGAGGATGATACTATTAACAATTTTATTAACGATTCCGTTTCTATTTCTAGTTATATTTGCCAGGTTTTCGAATCCACTATGAGCTGTGAGACACTGGAAAATATTGAACTATAGGATGAAATTGAAGACATTCCTATAACTTTATCCCATGATAGTATTCCAATTGAAATTGAACCCGGGAAAACACTCAATATCAACCCCAATCTGTCTGAATCCTAGACAAAACATATTTTAAAAGTCCTTCAAAATAATTAGTAAGATTTTTCCTGGGATTATACTGACATGAAGGGAATCACTGCTAACTTATGTACTCATCATATTTATATTAAAGAATATTGTCGCCCTCTTAGACAACCCAAATGGAGAATGAATCCTGCTTTAAATAACATTTTCAAAGAAGAATTAAAAAAATTATTTGATGCGGGTTTCATTTACTCGATTTCAGATAGCCAATGGGTATCTCCGGTAGCTATTGTTCATAAGAAGAATGGTAAGTGGTGGATCTGTGTAGATTACATGAATTTAAACAAGGCAAACCAAAAATTCCATTTCCCTTTTCCATTCATTGACCAAGTCCTAGACACCTTGGCTGGGAAAAAGTTCTTTTCCTTCCTAGATGAATTCAGTGGATATAAGTAGATCTAGAGAGCCCTGAAAGACCAGGATAGGAAAAATTTAACGTGCCTCATGGGGGACCTTTTCATACATGTTCCTCCCATTTGGCTTGTGAAATGCTCCTGCTACCTTCCAGAGGGAAATTCTGGGAATATTTTCTGATTTGATCGATGATAGTGTTGAAATATATATGGATGATTTTACTCCATATGGAAAATAATTTGAAGAGGGATTGGAAAATATGAAGAAAGTACTCAAAATATGTAAGCAGACCCATGTATCTATCAGTAGAGTCAAATTTCATATCATGAGGAAATAAGGGATACTATTGTGACATTTTATCTTAGCTATCGAAATTCGAGTTGATCCGACCAAAGTAGAGGTAATATTACACTTCCCGGTAGCAAAGAAACCCACACATGTATGTAGCTTTATTGGTTGTGCCGGTTATTACAGACGCTTTACAAATTTTTTTGCTAAAATAGCACATCCACTTTTTCAATTGCTAACAAAATATGCCAAAGTCTTATGGAGTGAAGACTGTGAATCAGATTTGATGAAAATTAAGGGACTCATTTGCAAGGCTCCAATCCTTCGAGGACCTGATTGGGCATTACCATTTCACATACATGTTGATGCTTCTCAAACAATAGTAGGATTTGGTTTAGGACAATAGGTAGAAAAAAAACCATATACAATTTATTATGTCAACAAGAATTTAATTCCTGTTGAACTGAATTACACGGTGACAGAGGATGAATTCCTGGATGTCATTTATGCTATAAACAATTTTTGGCACCACATGACCGTGTATCCTAATTTTGTAAATATTTATCATGTAACAATCAAGTATTTGATGAATAATCCTATCACTCATGGCTGTATTATAGGAATGGTCTCTATTGCTTCAAGAATTTGATCATACAATAATAGAAAAACCATGAAAAGATAATGTAGTTGCTAATTTCCTATCTAGAATGGATAACAATGACGTATACACACCTATAGAAGATAGTTTTCCCAATGAGCATATTTTTGTAGTTTCTACTAAACCTCCATGGCATGCAGATATTACTAACTATCTTGCTACAAAGAAAGTGCCTCATCTGTCATACATGGAACAGAAAAAAATTATTCATTGCAGTGCCCGATAGTATTGGATGGTAGGGTACCTTTTTCATATAGGAGCTGATAAGAAGATTCGGCGCTATGTATTTGAGGATGATATTTATGAAGTATTGAAGGCTTCCCATGATGGCCCTTGTGTAGGGTATTTTTTAGACAAAGGAACATTCAATAAGGTGCTACAAATGGGATATTACTGGCCCTATATCTGTCAAGATGCACAGAACTATGTCAGGAGATGTGATAGTTGCCAAAATATGTGGCAGCTCGGTCGAGTTAATGAAATTATTTTACAAGCATAGGTATTCCTCGAACCTTTTGAGAAATTAGCTATTAACTTCGTTGGACCCTTTAACCGACCTCCCATCAAAAGGTCAACATTTTGGTCTGTACAGATTATGTGACTAAGTTGGTAGAAGCCAAAAGTATTGCAAAAGCAACAGAGCGAGTGGTCTCGAATTTTGTATTTGAAGAAAAAAATTCTCGTTACGGTACCCCAAGGGAGATTGTTTCAGATGGAGGAGAAAAATTTAGATCAGAAATGATAACAAAGCTTATACAGAAATATGGGGTCAAACACAGGGTGACATCTCCATACCATCCATAGACGAATGGAAACGTAGAAAGAAAAAACAATACATTGGAAAATATCTTGACAAAAACTGTGGCATACCATCGTCGGGATTAGGCCCAAAATCTGTCTGAAGCTCTCTGGGCATACAGAACAACACGAAAAAATACAACTGGGTTTTCACCATTTGATTTGGTTTAGGGGAAATCCTCGTTGTTGCAAATAAAATTTGAAACAAGTAGGCTCAGAATAGCTGTTGAAATTGGTTTGGATCTATTAGATGCCCAGAAACACTGATTGACCCAGCTCAATGAACTAGACGAAATATGTTTAATGGTTCTCCAAAGAACTACTGCTATTCAGTAGTAGAGAATTAAATGGCATGACAAGTTTATCAATACCAAGGTGTTTTAGAGGGGAGACTCAGCATTACTTTATGACTCCCTCTTTAATGATTTTAAGGGAAAGATTTGCACTCACTAAATGGGACCTTACAAGGTCGATGGTGTATTTGGTAATGGAATAGTCATGCTAGTCACAATTGATGATACATGTGCTGCATTCATAGGAAATGGACAACGCTTAAGATTATACCACCGCCCAGCCTCTAAGGATGCTTTTATCGAACATCTATCTGAGAAACCTAGTTTGAAGGTTAACAACGCAGAGAACTCTTCCTCTACATCCTTGTTTTAATATATATATATATATATATATATATATATATATATATATATATATATATATATATAACGAATAAACATTTTTTACTATTTATTTTGTTGTCTTTTTGCAAGAGTTACTACTAAGGATTAATGTTTTAAACATCAAAAAAATTTCTTCTATGTATCGGTTGCTGCTACTCATGATGTTGTTACTCGATTGCTGCTACTCATGATGATGTTACTCGGTTGCTGCTACTCATGACGTTGTTACCCAGTTTCTGCTACTCATGATGATGTTACTAGGTTGCTGCTACTCATGATGTTGTTACTCAGTTGTTGCTACTCATGATGTTGTTACTCAGTTACTGCTACTCATGATGTTGTTACTTAGTTGCTTCTACTCATTGTTGTTACTCCTTGGTTGGTGCCACTCCAGATTTTTTTACTCATAGTGCTATTACTCTGGATGCTAGGACACGCAGTCTTGTTACTCCAGATGTTGTTACTCCAGACGCTTCTACTCGCATTTTTGTTACTCCAGATGTTGTTACTCTGGATGCTTCTACTCGCACTACTGTTACTCCAGATTTTGTTACTCTATATGTCGCTACTTGCACTGTTGTTACTCTAGATGTTGTTACTCACATTGTTTCTACTCCACATGCTGCTACTCGTGCTACTGTTACTCCACCCACATCATTACTACGTCGTCATCCTACCAATTGTCACTTTGTCCAGATAGGCTGCCAAGTATGCCTCCACTTGAATTTTACTGATATAATTAAATATCCCATGTGAAGACATTAATGCCGCAGATGGAAAATTTTAAGTTGGGGGGGGCGGGGGTGGGGTTCCATCATAATTTAATGATGGCGTAATAATGATTTCATAAGTCATTATTTCAATTCCGTGTGTGGTAAACCCTAAGATCCTTATCAATACTCCATATAATCATTAAATACTTATTGGGATCCGTGACACATCCTTTCCATTCTATACGAAATAATTACTATTATATTCATTGCACTTACCATAATTTTTCATGATTTTCCTCGTTTTTTGAGAATTACTATTTGTATTTACCATTACCGCAGTTCATTTTCACCATTTTATTTTTCCAAATTTGGTATCCACTATTTTGTCTAATGTTCTGTTATTCCAGAGTGCTATTATAGGCCCCATAGTATGGGCGGATTGGCTATGCGGCATGAACCTGAAAATACAGTTTCACTCCGCAGTAATCCAGAGGTATGACAAATATTTGTCAATGTAGGATGGCATACCTACTTCGATAGATTGCAGTGGTTTTACTGGGGAATTACAATGGATTTTGTGCTTAATTTATATTAGAATTGCTCGTGGGTCAGAGGATTGGAAATTCTTTTCACAAAATAAATAATTGCATAAGTTATCAGGATGAGAGAGAAAGGGAAGCAATGGTTTTCTCGAAGAGTTCCTCTTCAAGAATTTCCTGAATTATTCTTCTAGGTAGGAGAAAGAATTGTCTAATTGGGCAGAGGATATGAGTGCAAGTCTGCATTGTATCTATGGAGCGAAGTCGTGGGTTTTGTAATTAAATACATAACTTACGAGGGTCAGGCCGCAACTCTATTTAAATATCATTTTAAAATTTTAATTCAGCTTCGATTTCCATAGGCACAGGTGCATTCCTTAAACATGCCCTTATTTTTATTATAACAGTTCCAACACATGGCATAGTTTGCTCAGTGTTCGTGCCAGATGCCGGCAGTGTTGTTTAATAATGGATTGGTGCATTTACTAGTAATACAGATTTTGAATCTCTTGGGAAGAACTCTATGGATCATTAGAATAAGAGATAGAATCCGTTATTACTGCTAGAGAAGAGGAGCCAGCCGAACACTTTGTAAGAAAAACAAAAAGAGATAGAGTTGCAGAAGACTATGGCTATATTCTAGCCACAGTGCAGAAATAAACATCCTTTGAAGGAATGCCCATTAAAAATAGTGGAAGCCTCCGCAATCTGTGAATAGACTCATGCAACAATATTGTGTCCTTCCTTGCTTGGACTGAAGGAAGTTTTTCAAGGGGAAAGTGAAGAAAATGTAGTAGATTAACTATACTTTATGGTGTTGAAAAATACATGGAAACCTCGACCACCAGTTATGAATCTAGGTATTTTTCAGGACCCATCCCATTATTTTAATAATTTAAATATGGGTCCCTATTCTACACCTTTCTCATCTATGGGGTCTCAATATCAATACCCACCTTGGCAACAATGGCTTCCCCAGACCAATTCAAATTCTTCCTGGAAACAGAATTGGTGTGGACCCTCTCCTACTGTGCAATTTCCCCAATCTATGCCTCAACATAAACTTCATTTTCCCTCTAATGTACCTTCTATAAATCCAACCCTTCAACCCCAGACTCCTATCCAGCCCAATCCAAATCCTAATAATAAAGGGGTCCAACAAACAGATACTCTTAACCTTCCATCTTATATCATTTCTACCGCAAGAATTAACAAAATAAACTTACGATCTGGGTGGTTAGTAAATGCTCCCACTTCAATTATTATTATAGAACAGATTGACACTGAAGTTATAGAACCAAAAAAGAGGAACTTTTGGGATAAACCATAATAAAAAATAACAAATTAGACATCTCCCCAATTTTTTCTTAATCAGGGTCATCCAAATTCTCCACCACATCCTGAAAGACTGACCTCGAATAAGCCAAACCCTCAAGCAGAGTTTGATTTCCTGGGGGAATTGAAAAATCTCTTTGTCAAAATACCCTTACTATAGGCTATGAGGGATGTACCTATATATGCAAAAAATCTCAAATATTACTACTCTAAGAACCCCAATAAGAAACCAAGGGACCCGTTAACTATTCATGTGATGAGTAGACTATTCTACATTATGCTAGGAAAGACTATGCCTATGAAATATGGAGAGCCAAGAAACCAAATTCTAACAGTAAAAATCAATGGGGTTGAAATCCCAAATGCACTACTAGATTTGGGCATTGCCATTAATATCATTACCTCCGAAACAATGAACACATTAGGTCTCGGAAATATTTATCCAACCCCTACTATCTTGGAACTAGCAGATAGGTCTACAATTAAACCAGTAGGGAAACTGGAGGATGTGAATATTTTGGTGGATTCATGGCACTAGCATATGTACCTCCTTCTATTATAGACAAGCTCCTCAGTTGGTGGTCACCCATTTATTTTTGGAAGACCTTGGCTCACAACTATAGATTCTTACATAGGGTGTTGATCTGGGCATATGATCATATCAAATGGGAGGGTTACAAAGAATTTTACTCTCTACCCTCCTACAAAACCTAGCCCATCTGAAAAAATATTAACCAGTTAGAAACCTCTACCAATAGAAGAGCCTGAACACGAAAACGAAGAATTTAGACCAATTCTCATTATTGGGAAGGCCCTGCAATTAAAATCAGAAACCAAGGATCATACTATTAACAATTTTATTAACGATCCCGGTTTTATTTCCAGTTCTATTCGCCAGGTTTTCAAATCTTCTATGAGTTGTGAGACGTAGGAAAATATTGAGCTAGAGGATGAAATTGAAGACATTCCTGTAACTTTATCCCATGATATTATTCCAATTGAAGTTGAACCAGGGAAAACACTCAATATCGACCCCAATTTGTCTGAATCCCAGAAAAAAAAAATCTTTTAAAAGTCCTTCAAAATCATCAGTAAGATTTTTCCTAGGATTATACTAACATGAAGGGAATCCCTGCTAACTTATGTACTCATCATATTTATATTATAGAATATTTTCACCCTGTCAAACAACCCCAACGGAGAATGAATCCTGCTTTAAATAACATTTTCAAAGAAGAATTACAAAGATTATTTGATGTGGATTTCATTTACCCCATTTCAGATACCCAATGTGTATCTCTGGTATTTATTGTTCATAAAAATAATGGTAAGTGGCCGATCTATGTAGATTATAGGAATTTAAACAAGGCAACCCAAAAATACCATTTCCCTTTTCTATTCATTGACCAATTCCTAGACACCTTGGCTGGGAAGAAGTTCTTTTCCTTCATAGACGAATTCAATAGATATAAGCAGATCCAGATAGCCATGAAATACTAGGATATGAAAACTTTCACATGCCTTATGGGGGACCTTTTCATACATGGTCCTCCCATTTGGCCTATGTAATGCTCCTGCTACCTTCCAGAGTGAAATTTTGGGAATCTTTTCTGATTTGGTCAATGATAGTGTTGAAATATATATGCATGATTTGACTCCATATGGAAACTCATTTGAAGAGGGATTGCAAAATATGAAGAAAGTATTCAAAATATGTAAGCAGACCCATGTATTTATGAGTAGAGTAAAATTACATATCATGAGGGAATAAGGGATACTATTGGGAAATTTTATCTCAGCTGTCGAAATTCGATTTGATCTGGCCAAACTAGAGGTAATATTACACTTCCTGGTAGCAAAGACACCCACACAGGTATGCAACTTTATTGGTTGTGTCAATTATTACAGACACTTTACAGAAAATTTTGCTAAAATAGCACATTCACTTTTTCAATTGCTAACAAAAGATGCCGAATTCTTGTGGACTGAAGACTATGAAGCAGATTTGATGAAAATTAAGGGACTCATTTGCAAGTCTCCAATCCTTTGAGGACCTGATTGGGAATTACCATTTCACATACATGTTGATGCTTCTCAAACAATAGTAGGAGTTTTTTTAGGACAACAGGTAGACAAAACACCATATACAATTTGTTATGTCAGCAATAATTTAATTCATGTTGAATTGAATTACACGGTGATGGAGGATGAATTCCTGGATGTCATTTATGCTATAAACAAGTTTTGGCACTACATGACCACATATCCTACTTTTTAAAATATTTATCATGTAACAGTCAAGTATTTGATGAATAATCCTATCACTCCTGGCTGTATTACAAGAATGGTCTCTATTGCTTCAAGAATTTGATAATACAATAATAGAAAAACCAGGAAAAGACAATGTAGTTGCTAATTTCCTATCTAGAATGGATAAAAATGACATATACACACCTATAGAAGATATTTTTCCCGATGAGCATCTTTTTGTAGTTTCTACTAAACCTCCGTGGCATGCAGATGTTACTAACTATCTTGCTAGAAGGAAAGTGCCTCTTCTGTCATACAAGGAATAGAAAAAAATTATTCATTGCAATGCCCGATATTATTGGATGGCAAGGTACCTTTTTCATACAGGAGCTGATAAGCATATTCGGTGCCATGTATCTGAGGATGATATTTATGAAGTATCGAAGGCTTCCCATGATGGCCCTTATGCAGGGAATTTTGCAGATAAAGGAACATTCGATAAGGTGCTACAAATGGGATATTACTGGTCCTCTATTTGTCGGGATGCACATAGCTATGTCAGGAGGTGTGATAGTTTCCAACATATGGGGTAGCCTAGTTGAGATAATGAAATTCCTTTACAAGAATAGGTAGTCCTCAAACCTTTTGATAAATTGGCTATCGACTTCGTTGGGCCTTTTAAACCACCTCCCATCAAAAGGTCCACATTTTGGTCTACACAGATTACGTGACTAAGTGGGTAGAAGACAAAAATTTTGAGAAAGAAACATAGCGAGTAGTCTCAAATTTCATATCTGAAGAAAAATTTTCTCGTTATGGTACCCCAAGGGAGATCGTTTCAAATAGAGGAGAAAAATTTAAAACACATATGATAGCAAAGCTTATGCAGAAATATGGGGTCAAACATAGGGTGACATCTACATATCATCCGCAGGCGAATGGAAAAGTAGAAAGCACAAATAATACATTGGAAAATATCTTGACAAAAAATGTGGCATACCATCGTCAGGATTGGGCCCAAAATATGTCTGAAGCTCTCTAGGCGTACAGAACAACATGGCCGAACACAACTGGGTTTTCACCATTTGATTTGGTTTAGGGGAAATCCTCATTGTTGCCAATAGAATTTGAAATAACTACACTCAGAATAGCTCTTGAGGTTGGTTTGGATCTATCATATGCCCATAAACACCGATTGACCCAGCTCAATGAACTAGATGAAATCTATTTAATGGTTTTCCAAAGAACTACTGCTATTTAGTAGTAGAGAATTAAATGGCACAATAATTTTATCAAGACCAAGGTGTTTCAGAGGGGATACTGGGCATTACTTTATGACTCCCGCTTTAATGATTTTAAGGGAAATCTTTGCACTCACTAGATGGGACCTTACAAGGTGGACGATGTATTTAGTAATGGAACAATCATGCTAGTCACAATTGATGATACACGTGCTACATTCATAGGAAATGGACAACGCCTGAGATTATACCACTGCCCAGCCTGTAAAGATGCTTTTATCAAACATTTATCTGAGAAACCTAGTTTGAAGGTTATCAACGCAGAGAACTCTTCCTCTACAACCTTGTTTTAATATATATATATATATATAATGAATTAGCATTGTTACTATTTATTTTGTTGTCTTTTTGTAGGATTTACTACTAAGGACTAATGTTTTAAAGATCAAAAAAATTTCTTCTAAGTATCGGTTGCTGCTACTCATGATGTTGTTACTTGGTTGCCGCTACTTATGATGATGTTACTCAGTTTCTGCTACTCATGATGATGTTACTCGGTTGCTACTACTCATTATGTCGTTACTCACTTGCTGCTACTCATGATGTTGTTACTCAGTTACTTCTACTCATGATGTTGTTACTCAGTTGCTTCTACTCATTATGTCGTTACTTGATTGTCGCTACTCAATGTTGTTACTCCTTGGTTGGTGCTACTCCATATTTTGTTACTCGTAATGCTATTACTCAGGATGCTGCTACATGCACTATTATTACTCCATATGCTTCTACTCGCACTATTGTTACTCCAAATGTTGTTACTCTGGATGCTTCTACTCACACTGCTGTTACTCCAGATATTGTTACTATAGATGTTGTTACTTGCACTACTGTTACTCTGGATGTTGTTACTCACACTATTGCTACTCCACATGCTGCTACTCGTACTGCTGTTACTCCACCTACATCATTACTACCTCATCATCCTACCAACTGTCACTTCTTCTAGGTAGGCCACCAAGTACGCCTCCACTTGAATTTTACCGATATAATTAAATATCACATGTGAAGACATTAATGCCGCATATGGAAAATTTTAAGTTGGGGGGGGGGGGGGTGTGGGGTTCCGTCATAATTTAATGATGGCGTAATAATAATTTCATAAGTTATTATTTCAATTCCGTGTGTGGTACACCCTATGATCCTTATCAATACTGTGTATAATCATTAAATAAGTGTTGGGATCTGTGACACATCCTTTCCACTCTATACGAAATAATTACTATTATATTCATTGCACTTATCATACTTTTTCATGATTTTCCTCATTTTTTGAGAATTATCATCGGTATTTACCATTACCACCCTTCATTTTCACCATGTTTTTTTTCCAAATTTGGTATCCACCATTTTGTCTAATGGTATGTTATTCTAGAGTGTTATTATAGGCCCCATAGTATGGGTGGACTGGCCATGCGGCATGAACCTGAAAATACAGTTTCACTCCGCAGTAATCCAGAGCTATGGAAAATATTTGTCAATGTAGGATGGGATACCTACTTAGATAGACTGCAGGGGTTTAACAAGGGAATTACAATGGAGTTTGTTCTTAATATGTATGAGAATTTCTCACAGGTCAGAGGATTGGAAATTCTTGTCACAGAAGAAATAATTTCATAAGTTAGCAGGATGAGACAACAAGCGAAGGAATGATTTTCTCAAAGAGTTCTCCTTCAAGAGTTTACCGAATTATTCTTCTAGGTGGGAGAAAGAATTGTCCAATTTGGCAGAGGATATGAGTGCAAGTCTACACTGTATCCATGAAGCGAAGTTGCAGGTTTTGTAATGAAATACATAACTTGCGAGGGTCAGGCTGCAACTCTATTTAAATATCATTTTAAAATTTTAATTCACCTTCGATTTCCATAGGCACAGGTGCATTCCTTAAAAATGCATTTATTTTTATTAAAACAGTTGCAGCACATGGCATAGTCTGCTCAGCGTTCGTGCCGAATGCCGGCAGTGTTGTTTAATAATGGATTGGGGTGTTTACTAGTCATACATGCAATAGCCAAATTTTGAATCTCTTGGGAAGAACTCTGTGGATCACTAGAAAAAGAGATAGAATCCGTTATTACTGCTAGAGAAGAGGAACTAGCCTCTCTGACTGGTTTTGCAAAGGAAGAAAATTTAGAACGAATAGATTAGGAAGAACCAAAATAAATGGAAATCGAGGTTGATTAGGAGGGACCCGAAGAAGTGGAAATGGAGGTTGATCAGAAAGAACTTGAAGAAATGGGAATAGAGGAGACAGTTGGCAACACAGCCAAGGCTTCCACACAAGAACTAGCCTCATCTGAAGAACCCACAGATGAAGGAATTATGGATATAGTGCATGAAGTTGAGACTTTCATATAGTCATCGAATTTTTTTAATGAGGAATGGGAAAATGGAACATCAGAAAGAGGGATGGTGAGTGATATTTTTTTGCAAGAAACATCATCACCTACCCTAGTAGGTATGGATATTGAAAGAAGTGGGGGTGCTACACAAGAACCACCCCTGATTTAGCTAGAACAAGGAAATAGGGAAGAGTCAACTTGTGAAGTCGATACTATCCCACAAAGACCAGTATCGACAATAGAGGAGGAAGAAATACATGAATAATAGTAAGATAGAAGAGGAATACCCTGCAAGGTCGATACTGTCCCACAAAGACCAGTTGTTGGTTGGAGGTGTCCTGACCTAGGTTCGGATGTTCAAGGTTTTCCAACAAACCCTTATACTACTGGTCCTTTCGGCAATGACCTACTTGCGTAGGCCAAAGTCTCACCAAAAGTGGTATGGGTGGGTGCTGTAATCAGGTTTCCGTACCCTAGGAGAGGGTAGGTAAGTCAAGAAGAGCTGCGTTCACCCTAATCATGACCTGATCTGGTATCACTGAGCCTAGATTCCCTTCGCATCCACATACGCAACAACAATATTACTCACAGATATCAACACATTGAGAATTCATATAACAATACACAACTATTTCAGATATTCTTGTATGAAGCAAGTAGAACGAATGCAGATCGTAGCATAAATAAGTACACAAGTATGTTTGCAACTTAACTAATAGAGTAGCAGCATATACTAAGTAATTAACATGTCATAGATTCATATCACTGCAATTATAGTGGATTCAGATAGGCAACGATACTTCCGCATTCATTAATATTTCAGATCTAAGTACAAAACAAAAAAAACCCAACCTGCACACACAACAGCAGGGTCCACACACAACAAGATAGAGGCCCTCTTCACACAAAGCAGCAGGAGTCCTTACCTGAAAACCTTGACCAGATCTATCGGTTTTCACTTAGCAACAATCTCTTATCATTCTTAGCCTCTTTTATAACTAAAAAAAGGTTCAACTACTTATACTATTCTAGCCTATGTATCTAATGGTCTGAAAATTGTGGTTTGCCGAATATTCATCTACCCTTGACCCAATTATAATGCCTTAGGGGCTTTTACCCATCCAAAACCCCCTGTGCTATACTAAATATAATCAGAAATATAAAAAATGGACTAGTTTCATAGCTTTGTAGGAGACCCTGTTCCAAAAAATACCTGCGCGCTGGTGGGAGACACATAAGGGGACATTCCAGTATTGGGAGGCATGTTGAGATATGATGATCCTACAATTTGAAGCCCCGAATGGCCTACAGGTCAAGATATTCCTTGGATTGGAAGATCCACTCGAATATTTTTTAGTATGCGAAAAATAGTGGTATGACAAGACGACTAAGGAATGGGTTCACCTACTGATTCATAACCTAGGACCAATTCCATCTGCATGGTACTTAGATGCAAAGCTCCATCGATGCACCTACCACTGGGGGATGTTGGAAGAATAATTCCTAGGAACATTTGGGTTAGTAGGCCAGCCCATGGCGCTTGACGTAGCCCTACGAAATAGTCACACTAGGGAGTGGGGAAGATCACACCTATCTTCATACCAGAATTACCCACATGGGAAACACAGACACTAACCATGGTTAACTACCATGGCCTGGGCCCAACGAATAATAAGAATACTCGATGAGTTGTGTTTAACTCATAACTAGAAGGGGTGTGCATAGCTACTGGGCTGCCAGGGGACGACAATGGGACACACCTTACATTAGATAGGAATGTAGATACAAAAGGGAGAATTATCATAAATTCAGTGACTCTTGCAACAAGAGAACAAATGAGGTCACTCCTTGGCCATGCAGGGTATGGCAAAATTTTTTTTTTGGAATATGTGTTACTTGTAATGCCTCTAAAAGATTCAAAACATACGTTTTTGGTTGTAGAGTACCTTAGGAACAAGTTGGTTATGGGGGGGGGGGGGGGATGTGCAAGAAGCACAGATGGTTAGTCCAAGGTCAGCAGGTACGTAGAGTGCACACAAGGAGCAAAAAGTGACAAGGGGAATAGTTAAAATTAGGTAACATGGAGAAGTTACCATTAGGCGAAGCGGGCAGTTGACAATTAATGAAGTGATTCCTTGAGAATTTTTACCGTTTACTTGATGGTAAGCTTTGAATGACACTTAACCCACCATTTGATGACCATAGGCACTATAAAGTAGGACAGATAGCTCAGAAAATAGCTCGGTATTACACCAATATCCTGTATGTAGTTTTTTTATGTTGTGTGATGTTTTGGACCTATTGCATCCTGCTCATGGCAAAGTGACCCACTCCTGCTACCGATAGGCCTCTGAAACCAAAAATCCCTACTCCCACTAATATAACAGCCCCTATGACCGTGGGAGCTTTGATACCTACAGAGCCCGAATAAGAGGAAGATATCATTGGGTCAAGGGATGAATAAATCAATAAGTTAATTGCACTTTGGCTCCCTGAGTGGAGGAGTGGACTCAGCCCTAGCAAAAAGAGTACCAAAGGGACCTATGCCACAGAAGTACCACCTACTATCGACTCGAAAAAAACTCCAGATCCAAGCATAGGGGGTGTAGGTGTACCCATGGAAAGACTTCCCAGCTACTATAGGTCGTCTATATGGATTCTGGAGCTAATTCACAGCTAGCACTAATTGTGCTAGGGACAAATAGCCTAGCTACCACCTTTCTCTAGAATACAAAGTAGCCAGGTGGACCTGATATCAGGCCTAGAAAGAAGCAGCGCGCCCAGCGTCGAGAATATAATGCGATGGTCACACTGACTGATGGTGATATCAAACAAATCTTTCATGCAATTATATAGGCCACAGAGGTAAGTTGGGTAGCCATTGAAAAACAATAGAAGGCTACAATTGGCACCTTTTGGAGTGATCTCCATGCTCTCCAGTGGAAGGGAGATATGCTACAGAATAGTGTCACCTAGAAATGCGAGCCCTTGGAAATCAGTAATACCATCCTCGCACAAAGAGGAAGCCACCTATGGTCCTTACCTAGCACTGCCCTTATAATAACCCAACTCCAACTCGATATAGCAGTTCACTTGGACCTGGCTAAGTTGCCCACTAACGCATTGCAAGGCCTCCATGTCGTCGTAATCCGGGAGACCCATTGGTGAGACCTCGAGGTACATCAACAGCTCAGTATGTCCTATTAGTCATCCATAATTTTCACTATCTAAAGATAACAAAGTATTGGTTCTAGATTTCTAGAAACAAAGTTCATGAACATTGTGAGTTCTAGAAATCTCACATCTCTCATTATCCTTAGGATAAATTTTTCACTATTTCATCATTCTGTCATGCCAACCTTAGCTCACCCATCCCAGAACACCCATCATGGGCTCATTCCACTCATTATCACTATGTTTCTCCACCTTTGGCCTTAGCCCTTTATTTTTGTTATGCCTAAACTCCTCCATTGCCTATCTAGGGTTTTTAAGGGAATTTTTCATGGTTTCATGACCTCCATGATTAAATCATAAACAAGCCTTATATCTCGATTCTCTTACCCATCATACTATCCTTAAAATACCTCCATGAACACTTCCCATCACTCCTATCCCTCAGAATCATCATTTTTCTACAAAACTTAGTCTATTGCCAAAATTTGACACTTTTTGAGACTAGGCCTATGTTTTTACCTTTTGGACCCCTTCCCCTCACTCAATTATTGAAATTCCACTTTCCCCTAATCCCTAACATCTATCGCTATCCCTCAAAATTTCCCCAACAATTTAGAAAACCCTTAACCCCTTCATTCCCTTCCCTCTGCAAGGCGGTCCTAAATCCCCTACTCCAAACCCTAATTTACTCTTCCAACTAAGCTAGGGATTGATATGAAAAGGAGGAAAAGGAGGAAAGGATTCATTTGATAGATATTTTCAGCAAGAATAATTCTATACCGGCTCATAAACATCATGCCTCCATCATTTTCCAATAATTCATTCCAAGAGACAAGCCATGTGTCACACCTAGGGATAGTTTTTCTTCAAATTGTGTTTCTGACCACATAGAGATGAATTTTGAAAACATGAGAGATTATTTTGTCCATCATACGTCCAAGAAGAAAAACCTCCTTCATTTTTTATATAGGTATCATGGTTTGAGATCAATATCAAAAATACAAGTTTCACAGGAGAAATTTTGCACTTCTTGAGTGAGCTTGGGAAAATAGTTTTTTCTCACAGCTAGTGTGTCCAAATGACTTTCTTAATAATTCAAATGACAACTAGACTTCAAAATATTTCCAATTTTCTATCATGATGTCAGTTTTGAATTGCGTAATTCTTCCAAAAGTGGTCTGCACCAACACTCTACATTTTTGCACTAGCATTCAGCACTTTTTGAACAGTGTTGGGAGAATCAATTTTTGGACAGGTAAATGAACACCAAATAGAAAAAAGAAAAAAAAAATTAAATTAGACTCAACCATATTTCCAATGAGCTATCATGAGCTCAATTTGGAGTTGTGGAAGGCCTCCAAAAGTCATCTGCACTAGCACTCTGCATTTTTGCACCATCACTCAACACTTTCTGCCAGTCATGGGAAAATAAACTTTTGACAAGGAAAATCAAAATCAATAAAGAAAAAAATTCTATATTTGGAAATAATAAAAGTAAATATTTCCAACTAGCTATCACAAAGTGCATTTCAACACTGGGAAGGCCTCCAAATGCCCTCTGAAAAATGGGACTGCGGACAGGAGAAGTTTTTATGTTTTTGAAATTTTGAGGCCCTAGGAGCGCAGCACCCTAGGAGATACGATATTTTTTGGGTCATCCTCAACTACCAAATTTTACATTTTTGGATTATTCATGTCACCAATAGTCTACCCACAAAATTTTAGGTCAATTGGAGCATTTTTTCCCCCACAAAAGGTCAAAAAACACCCAAAATTTGCCCTTTCTGCCTCCTTTTTTAAACAGGTGCTGCACTCCTAGTAGCCTTGGATTTTCCCATTTTTTGGGCAAATTTTAGAGGTCATATTGAGAAAAAATATATATATATTTCAAAAATTATACTCTTCAGGCTTTCCAATGAGCCATCACGGAGCCAAATCCAACATCAGGAAGTGGTCCAAAACTTGGTTGCAAAACAACCGATTTTCTACAAAAGTGGCATTACATTGCTCGACTGTCTTTTACCAAAAAGTCAACAAAAAATACATATTTCTGGCAAGATGATTTTTTAATATTTTCTTGGGAAAATCACTCCAGATTTGATTGAGGAGTTATGTTATGATATTTTTCGCTTATTAGCTTAGATATTATGTGTCTTGGGCCTTTCATGGTCATTAAGCACATTTATGACATTTATGGCTAAATTAGGGTTTTTGGAAGCCTCTTAGGGTTTCCACCTCCTCATTTGATCCATAAACATATCATGATTCTCTTATGTATTGGGTTGGATTTTGATGACTTATGCTGAAGCAAATACATAGTCTCTTGGAGTTTTTGATAACAATTTGATGTCTTCGAGCTCATGCATGCCCTGGTTTGCTTGTTGATGGAGAGAGACTATTTGTAGGATCCATATGCTTGGTTAATGGTGAAGTTTTTATTATGTTCATGTTTTCTAGTTTTCCATTATGTTTTCCATCTTGCTATTCTGTAGTAGGACAAAAAATTTAGATTAAGAAATATTTTCTGATGGAACCTTACTTCTGTTTGTCCTTCACTACCTCAATGTTTTCTTCTATTGAGATATGTAAAGGAATCCATATCTTGCTCTCTAAGAGGTTATTATCTTGTCCATTTCTTGAATGGTTTAGATTAGTTAGTGTCAAGTATGATTTATGGTTAGCCCTGCATATTGTGGCCACTGAAATACTCTATCCTCGGAATCACCTCTTTGAAGCAGCTTTTCCTAGGTTTGTCAAAGAAGTCTATTTGAATCATTCTCTTTTCCTTTACTAGATAAATTTGTTTCAATGAACCTTCACAACTGTAACTTTAGATGTTCGTAGTTTTCTCTCCTTCTATGGTTATATCTACTTGTGCATCTTAAATGTTTTTTTGCTCTTAATAATCAAATCTATGAAAGTTAAATTAGTTTCTTTCCTTTCTATGTTTCATCTAAATGTTTGTCTTAGTTGATTATCTTCTTTTAGTCTGAAATAAAATGGATTAGATTTTTATTATGCCTTTGATTCTCTTTCTATGCTCATAAATTTTCTAACTCTCTCAGTCTACAAGTACATAAAGGATTCAGATTTTTCCCTTTATTAGCTTATTGTTCCCAAGCTTAATGTTCACTTCATGACCCTTCACAACCTTAAAAGATCCACCAACCAAGTTAATGTTGCCCTGCAAATGCTGTTGAAACCATTGATGAAATTATCATGACCTTGTTAGACTCCATTTCCCAATGACTTAACAATCTTCCATGTTTTTAATCTAAATCCATCTGAGCATCATACCCAACTAAAAAAAATCAAAATACCCTGCACTTAACATCTAGCCTAAAATCAACCCTAATAAGTAAAAAAGTTCACATCTTTGCACCTACTAGAGAGATCCATGTCCGAATCTAGGAAGGCTAGATCCTTGGATTCCAAAGCTTGGTTTGATGTTACCCTGTCAATTTGTATCTTAATCAATCTAGCAAATTAGGGGGAGCTAACATAATTGCGATCGTGGTGGGACTTATGAGTACATAGTTTCCTGAATACCTCTTAAGAATATTTAGACCCTTATTTTGACTTAGAAAATCGAGTGAATATGCCACCTCATCGCCACACTAACATAATGGCGATCACAGTGGGATCTTCCGATTAAATTTCATCTTAGACATCCTTAAGACCTTAGAAAGCCCACAAACATCCTTAGATTGGTATTTAGTTGATAATGGTGGATGGAAACCCGACTGAAAATATTTTAAATCAACCACCTGGTGACTCCACAACTCTCAATAGACCTAAAGACTCCACTAGAGGAAGAACCTGAAACATGACCAGTCATCCTAGAAAGAAAGAGCATTCAGGCCTAAGTTGGATTCAAGAAATTATTGTTTTCATATATAAATATGTTATATCATACTTTAAGCCTAATCAAGAATACACTAATGAGATCTACATTTATCGTTGGAAAGATCTCAAGCCTCAAAAAGCTAAGCCTCTAATTTTATACCATGATCAGTCTTATACACCTGTGCTTACCCCAGATTCACCTGTGGAAAATATAGTGAAAAATGAGCCTAATGCTACCTTTCCTCCTCTTGCTGAAACCTAAAACAACCATAAATCTCTTTTTACACTACCTATACCCACAAAGGTCCCAAAAAGATACAAGTCTCTAATTTTTCCTTGTATCTTCCAAGTCCTCCCTGCAAATCTTGCAAATAAACTACCCATATTTGATGGAGAAATCTTAAAATTCACTGCTGAATAACACATTCAAAATCTTGAAAATGTACTTGACCTTTTTGAAATAGAAGAAGATGATGTGCATATTATAATTTTTGCCTTATCATTACAAGGAAAAATTAGGAGTTGGTTTAAGGACATTCCAACTGCAAGCATTATCAATTTTCATCAATTTACTCACATCTTATTATATAGGTGGGTGATCATGGGAAATGAAGTTCTCATCATAGAGGAATACAAGAATTTAAAAATACGAGTAGAGGAAATATTACAAGACTTTTCAGCTAGGTTCAATAAGGTATAAAATGCAATACCTGCTAAGATAAAGCCACCTTTGGGGTGGGCTCTCTTGCACTACCCAAGTACCTTTGACCTAGAGATGGAAATCCAGATAAGAGAAAAAGAGCCTTCAAACCTAGAAGAAATGCAGAATATGGAAACTACTGTGGAATTCAATATACTGGAAAGAGAGGAAAAGTTAGAAGAAATAAGGAAGGACAAAGAAGCTAAAGAGAAAATAACTTCTTTAGAGTTAAAACTATATATGTTGATAGATAGAATCAAAAAAATGATGCATATACTTGGTAGGAAAGAGGAAGAGTACATGGTTGAGATTGGTGTTGATTATTCAGAGCAACCGATACCATTTTCTTGGGAGGAACCAAATCAGTCATTTCAATGCAAAGGTAGCTATCAAAACATACTGGCTGACCAAGGTTGCAAAGAAGAAGATGCAGAAATTTGTCAAATTGCTAAAGGAGAAGGTATTGGCCATGAAAACTCTCCTTTTCATATGGTGGAACAATTTGTTGATCAAGTGTGCATAATGGATGACATTCCTCCTATGAATAAGCTGCCCAAATATGATTAATATGATGATTATTGTGTTCTCCAAACTCAAGCCAACAGTACCGAACAATCAGTGATTAGTTTGTGGGATAAATACTGTCATTCTCCACATCTCAAGTATAGTGATCAGAAAATACCACTCAGCCATGAGAGTGAAGAAGAAAGTGCAAAAATTTTGGGAGAAAGGGAAGGATATTTACCTCTTTGTTGCGCTTGCTTTTAGTTCATCAAAGACAAGCTTAATGCAATCAGAAGTCAGCAATATTTAGGTATTGATTTTAACAACAAAGAACACATTCAGCCCTATATCCAGCCTTCACAAGAGAAAGAGAACAACTATAGCTCTTTTCAATCAAGTTTTCTAGAGGACAACATGGCAATATATGATGAGTCTGACAGTGTAGATGATCATGAGGAAGAGAAGGAGTTTCTTTCCCAAAAAAGTCCCAAGCTTAGCCAAATGGAAGAAGAAGTGGTCATGGATCAAGTTTATTTACCAAATCTTCACATTCAGGTATTGTTTCAAGATCCCTTTGCTGATTTTTTAAAGGCATTTGAAGAAGGAGTAAAACATGTCAAGAGAAGTTTGATGCAAGGTTTAAAGAAAATTTTAGGCAATACTATTCGAAAACAAGTGAGGTGGAAGTGGCCTTTTGATTTCTTCAGCACTCTCAAAGAGCTAAAACAAGATCAATCATCGAATCATCTACTTGATTGGTTATATTGGAAAAGGGAGTTCGCCAAATGAATGTATATCATGTAAAGGTTAGATTAGGATAGAGAGGAATGAAAAACAATCTCAGACTTATGAGCATATTTTTAGTTCTAAGTTGTTTGGAAAGAATGAAAAATCACAAAAACAAATAAAGGTAAAAGAAGAGGGTAGATTTGAAAAGAGGTAAAGCCCCATACCTAAAAAATAGAACTACTGAAAGTGTGCAAGATTAAATGCCACTACTGGTTCATAAAGAAGTCTTATTTAGTCATCTAGCCTAATCATAGCTGAACATGCTTCAAATTTGTTATTGATAAGTTAGTGAAAAAGATGCTTGTCAAATCATATGAGCTTGACTTGTCAAAAAAAATAGATTAGAAATGAAGAATTCTCATTCCACATGCTTAAAACTGAACCAAAGAGAAGGATAGGGATGCCTAACAAATGATGGATTACTTCCCTGATACTTTCTAGTTTTTTTGGTATAAAAATAATGTTTGTGTGCAACTTGTTCTAATGCCACAACCCATGGTAAGTCAGGTTGCCTAATCTTGATTTAAAGCATGTTTTCAATTTCATGTTAGTAGGATAGAGAATAATGTTTGTCAAACAGATTAATCTTGAAAAATGAGTAGATTAGGTAGAAAATTAAAAGATTTCATTAGCCTAATATGAACTCTTGGAAGAGATAAGGGTACAATTAGATAGTTTGTTTTTTGTTTTCAAAAAGAAAAATTTCAAGGGTTTTCCAGTTCAAATGCACCCAAGGAAGAAAAAAATGTTAGGCAAGTAGGTTCGGTAGGTAGAATTGATGTTGATATTAATCATGTTTTTTCAGATTACTAAAGATCACAGCTTCAAGCAAGCATCAGCAAGTGAAAGAGGTAAAAATTTGCCTAATGGATGAGGCACTAGTCTTCATAAACCAAGAGATCTAAAATTTCTGAAAACTTCCTGAAAAGGAGCTTCCCTCCTGAAGTGGAGCCAGTATTAGTCATCCATAATTTTCACTATCTAAAGATGACTAAGTATCAGTTCTAGATTTCTAGAAACAAAGTTCATGAATATTGTGAGTTCTAGAAATCTCACGGCCTTCATTATCCTCAGGATAAATTTTTCACTATTTCATCATTCCGTCATGCCAAGCTCAGTTCACGCATCCCAGAAGACCCATCATGGGATCATGCCACTCATTATCAATATGTTTTTCCACCTTTGGCCTCAACCCTCTATTTTTGTTTTTCCTAAAATCCTCCATTGCCTATCTAGGGTTTTTAAGGGCATTTTTCTTGGTTTCATGACCTCCATGATTAAATGATCAAAGAGGCTTATATATTGATGCTCTTACACCTCATTCTATCCTTAAAATACCTCCATGAACACTTCTCATCACTCATATCCCTCAGAATCATCATTTTTCTACAAAACCCAGTCTATTGCCATAATTTGACACTTTTTGAGACTATGCCTGTGTTTTGACCTTATGGACCCCTTACCCTCACTCAATTATTGAAATTCCACTTTCTCCTACTCCCTAACATCTATCCGTATCCCCTAAAATTTCCCCAATAAGTTATACAACCCTTAACCCCTTCATTCCCCTCCCTCTACAAGGCGGTTCTAAATCCCCTACACCAAACCCTAATTTCCTCTTCCAACTAAGCTAGGGTTTGATATGGAAAGGAGGCACAAGAGAAAAGGATTCATTTGATAGATCATGTCAGAAATAATAATTCTATACCAGCTCATAAACATCATGCCTCCATCATTTTCCAAGAATTCATTCCAATAGATAAGCCATGTGTCACACCTAGGGCTAGCTTTGCTTCAAATTGTGTTTCTGACCAAACAAAGATGAATTTCGCAAAAGTGAGAGAATTTTTTTCCAATATATTTCGAAGAATAAAAACCTCATTTAGTTTTTTACAAATGTATCATGGTTTGAGATCAATGTCAAAAATATAGGTGTCACGGGAAAAATTCTACACTTCTCGAGCGACCTTGGGAAAATGCATTTTTCCCATAGCTGGAATGTCCAAATGACTTGCTTAATAATTGAAATGACAACTAGAGTTCAAGAGAATTCCAATGAGCTATCATGAGTGCAATTTGGAGTTAAGGAGGTCATCCAAAAGTGGTCTTCACCAGCAATCTGCATTTCTGCACCAGCATTCAACACTTTTTGACCAATGTTGGGAGAATCAGTTTTTGGACAGGTAAATGAACACCAAATAGAAAAAAAGAAGAATAATTTTTCGAAATTAGACTCAACGAAATTTCCAATATGCTATCATGAGCTCAATATGGAGTTGTTGAAGGCCTCTAAAAGTTTTCTGCACTAGCACTCAACACCTTTTACCAATCATGGAAAAATAAATTTTTGACAAGGAAAATAAACTTGAATCAAGACACAAATAGTATATTTGGAAATTAGACAAGCCAATATTTCTAACGCGCTATCACAGATCTCATTCCTACACGAGGAAGGCCTCCAAATTCCCTCTGAAAAATTGCTCTACACACAGGACAAGTTTTTATGTTTTTGAAATTTTGAGGCCCTAGGAGCGCAGCACCCTAGGCACTACGCTATTTTTTGGGGCATCCTCAACTACTAAAGTTTACATTTTTTAATTTCTCATTTCGCCAGTACTCTAACCACAAAATTTCAGGTCAATTGGAGAAAATTTTCCCTCTCAAAAGGTCAGAAAACACCTAAAATTTGACATTTCTACCTCCTTTTCTCAATAGGTGTTGCACTCCTGGCAGCCTTGAATTTTTCCATATTTTTGGAAACTTGTAGAGGTCTGATTGAGAAAAAAAAAGTAGATTTTAAAATTATACTCTTTAGGCTTTGTAAAGAGCCTTCACCGTGCCAAATCCAACATCAGTAAGTGGTCCAAAACTTGGTTTCAAAACAACTTATTTTCTGTAAAAGTGGCACTACGCTCCTGGACTATCTTTTGCGAAAAAGTCAACAAAACAAACAAATTTATGGCAAGATAATATTTTAATATTTTCTTGGGAAAATCACTCCATATTTGATTGAGGAGTTATTTTATGATATTTTTCATTTATTATCTTAGATATTATGTGTCTTAGGCCTTGCATGGTCATTAAGCACATTTATGACATTTATGGCTAGATTAGGGTTTCTAGAAGCCTCTTAGGGTTTCCACCTCCTCATTTGCTCCATAAATAGAGCATGAGGCTCTTATGTATTGGGTTGGATTTTGATGACTTATGCTAAATAAAATACATAGTTTCTTGGAGTTTTTGATACAATCTGATGTCTTGGAGCTCATGCATGCCTTGGTTTGCTTGTTCATGGAGAGAGATTGTTTGCAGGATCCATAAGCTTGGTTAGTGGTGAAGTGTTTCTTATGATCATGTTTTCTAGTTTTCCATTATGTTTTCCATCCTGCTATTTTGCAGTAGGAAAAAAAATTTAGATTAATAAATGTTTTCTGATGGCACCTTACTTATGTTTGTCCTTCATTGCCTCAATGCTTTCTTCTGTTGAGATATGTTAGGGAATCCATCTCTTGCTCTCTAAGAGGTTCTTAGCTTGTCCATTTCTTGAATGGTTTAGATAATTTAGTGTCAAGTATGATTTATGGCTAGCCCTGCATATTGCAGCCATTGAAATAATTTTTCCTTAGAATCACCTCTTTAAAGCAGCTTTGCCTAGGTTTGTCAAATAATTATGTTTGAATCATGCTCGTTGGCTTTAATAGCTAAATTTGTTTCAAGGAGCCTTCACAGCTGTAACTTTAGATGTTTAGAGTTTTCTCTCCTTCTATTGTTATAGCTATTTGTGCATATTAAATGTTTTTCTGCTCTTAATAATAAAATCTATGAAAGTTAAATAACTTTCTTTCCTTTCTATGTTTCATCTAAATGTTTGCCTTGGTTTATTATCTGCTTTCAATCTGAAATCAAATGGTTGAGGTTTTTCTTATGCCTTTTATTCTCTTGCTATGCTCATAAATATTCTAACTCTCTCAATTTACAAGTACATGAAGGATTTAGTTTTTTCCCATTATTAGCTTATTGTTCCCAAGCTTAATGTTCACCTCATGACCCTTCACAACCCTAAAATATCCACGAACCAAGTTAAAATCATCCTGAAAATGCTCTTGATACCATTGATGAACTTATCATGACCATGTTAGAATCGATTGCCCAATGACTTAACAATCTTCCATTTTTTATATCTAAATCCATCTGAGCATCATACCCAACCAAAAATAATCAAAATACCTTGCACTTAACATCTAGAATAAAATAAACCCTAAATAGCAAACAAGTTCACATTTTTGCACCTACTAGAGAGATCCCTCTCTGAATCCAGGAAGGCTAGGTCCTTGGATTCCAAAGCTTGGTTTGATGTTACCCTGTCCATTTGTATCTCAATCAATCTAGCATATTACGGGGAGCTAACATGGCTAAGCAGGACCTCAAATGGAAAGACGCAGAAAAATACCTTCCTATATCGCATCAGGTGGAGCTTCAAATGGAAATCTACTGGCTCTGCAGAGAGGTTATGAAGGGAGTCCCGGTTGCAGCTATGCCTCAGGCCAAGGTAGAAATTATGGTTGTAGCCATAAAATCATCTCAGACGGAAATAAAGACCATCAAGGCACAACTAGAGAAGAAACTCTCTGACTTACAGGCTCCATTGCTGCCTACCACGTCTCTAGAGGCTCGAGCCCAACGTGTTGTGCTGGTGGCCAAAGAAAAAAAATCCATATACGAACAAATTTCTCAGGGCATCCAGTCTCTTGAATCAGTCATGTAGCTCTGGAATATGGTCTAGTTCAAACAGGTCCTCCAAAAATTCAGTCAGGACTTGTGACAGTAGGAAGAAGCTTTCACACAGGTTGAGCCTACCTTGCCCACCTTGACGCCTAGACAACAATTATCACAGTTTCGGACTAGCAGAACTCTCCTGGATGCGATTGAGAAAATCTGGTGTTAGAAACACATCCTAGAGGAGTAATTAAATCCATGGGTTTCCACAGTCGTCCAACTCCCACAATATGTCGATGGCATTGTCACGCAACTCAACTAGACATTGCAAACTATCACTATGGCCACCGAAGGGGTAACATCCTAGAATCTCGTGGATATTACACAACATACTACTGCTCAATGCCAAGAAGTACTATCCCTGCTGATCACTGCCATCAACACACTACGCACACAAGTGGAGGCCCCACCATCGCAGTGACTCAGGATGAGTCACAAGATTGTGTTGGGGGAGTGTTGGAACAAGGTCCCCTACAAAGCTATGAAACTAGTCCATTTTGTATATTTTTTATTATATTTAGTATAGCGTAGGGGATTTTTGGTGGTTCAAAGCCCCTAAAGCATTGTAATTGGTTCAATGGTAAGCCAAGAGTCTACAAACCACAATTTGCAGACCGTTGGATACATAGGCTAGAATAGTATAAGTAGTTGAAACTTTTTTGAGTTGTAGAAGAGGCTAAGAATGATAAGAGATTATTACTAAGTGCAAATCTATAGATCTGGTCAGGGTTTTCGGGTAAGGACTCTTACTGCTGTGTGCATGGAGGACCTCTTTCCTATTGTGGGCAGACCCTACTGTTGTGTGCACAGGTCAGCCTTTTGGGGTTTTGTATGTAGAACTGAAATATTAATCAATATGGAAGTATTGTTGCCTATCTGAATCTACTGGAACTATTGTGATATGAATCTGTAATGTCTTAATTACTTAGTATATGTTGTTGTTTTATTGGTTAAGTTGTGAACATACTTGTGTACTTATTTATGCTACGATGTGGGTTTGTTCTACTTACTTCACATAACAATATTTGAAATAGTTGTATATTGTTATATGAATTCTCGATCTGTTGATATTGACTTCCAAGGTTAGATTGGGTTGTGGTGCACAATTATCTATTAATTCCTGAAGGTTTTCCACAGCCTTTGGGTTGCACAACAGTTTCATACATGCCTACAAAAAGGGCTGAACTTCCTCATCTACCTTGAGGTCTGTAGGTGGCCGAGCAGTAGTTTCCTCTGTCACAGCAAAGTCTTTGTGTGGTGTGATAAATGTTTATTTCCCACTTTTTAGGTCCAAGCCTTCTTGTTTAATAGTATCTTGATAGATCATAGCTTCCATCGCAACCTCCTCCTCAGGTTCCCTGGTGGCCATCTCACTGCGCGTCGCCATATTCACACTTGGATCCTTGCTTCATAGTTCAACCTTCACTCTCTACACATTCTACGTGGGTGTCGACTGCTTTTCCTACATTTTTGCTAAGAATATCGGGAAATGTTCAGTTGCATGGTCTAGCTGTCTACAATATCGGGAGGATTTCCTAGTGGGGTTTGGGCAGTCTCTTGCAAAGTGTCCTACTTCTCCATAGCTATAGCAGATTAGTTGACCTCGTCCCCGTCTTGCACTTCAACCACGTCCTCATCCCCTGCCCCTTGATGGGGAGCTGCCTATACCTATCGCGGTCCTTGGTGATGCAGGGTCTAATTTTACCCTGTATAGGTTTCCTCAATCAATCATCAAATCATATCTCCAGCAGTTCTGCTCGTCATGTCCCACTGATCTGCAAAACTGACACCACTGCTTCTTTACTGCTAGAACGTATGTAGCAAGGTAGGGACAGTGGTTAGTATTGTGCAGTCTTGCGATGTGACAATCATCGCACCAGAGCACTGGCCATCTAGGACCCGCAGCCTCCCTAGGGCACAATAAGATTAGTCCCCCGGCTTGCACATACTCTCTTAATAGAGGACAATTATTCTTGGTCTGGCCATTCACCCAGCATTATATGCACCATCGTTCAGGGGCCAAGGTTGGATTTTTCCCCTCGTTCCCTTTGCAGGTTATGGATCTCTACATGCATCGCTTCCAACTATCCTCAGATCTGTTAGATGCCCAGCTGAGTTTCATCCCGAGGTGCAGCTTCTAACTTCATGGTACCTTCCAAGGCCTTCTCCTGTGATTAGAAATTTTGGTGCCCCATAGGTACACATAGGTGAGGCAACAACATGGAAATAAACCGTTTCGTGTGTTTTCTTTAATCATATTGGAATCCTGCTTCTCTGATCACCTTCTTTAGCCGTTGATTGGCCTCCCACATAGATTCAGAAGGTCCTTGATTGAAATCCTTTATATCAACCATGATTTGGGAGTAGGACTTAGGTTTCTTGAACTGTTGTTTCAAGGTGTTCCTAATTTCTTCAATGGTTGCATTTTTGTTTTGGCCGATGTATCCCATGTACCAGTCCAATGCTCTTCCTTCGAATACAAGGGGAAACTATGCCCTTTTCACCCCATCACTAGCCACGTTCTGCATAGTCCATACCGATCCTGAGAAAAACTAGAATTGTTCCATATCTTCATCCCCCACACCCTTGAAGGTCGAAAATTTCATGTGCGCAACCATGTTTTCTTTTGATGGCAGAGGGGTTGGTGAATTCTTACCTCTAGGTTGATTTGAAAGTGGCATGGCTAGAGGACTCTACGTAGATGCTTCCCTTACTGGACTATATTCCAATTTATCTCCTTCTATGTTGGCCCTATAATACTTTCCACTCCTTGTTGTACTCCCATCCATCTCACAGGTCATTCACTCGGTATGGCTACCTAGAATACTCTTTTCGCCCAATAATATTTTGATCAATAATGGAAAAGTGTTCAGGAACTTACCTCGAAACCCCGTGAATAATCTTTGCTCTAATTCAAAGTAGGAGACAAACTAATCAATGGAAAATTATGTTACAAATCCTCCTAACACGTTTTCTACCCAATCGTCCACTTTCTGAGTGATGGTGTTATTAGTCTTTTCTAGCTGTTGGATTAGTTTTGGGGTCCAATCTGTGATTCAATTATCCTTCCAACACTTCTAAAACTCGAACAACCTCGTGAGCCACTCATGGAGCTCGATTACGATCGTTACAAAGAAGATCACATAGATCTCTATGAAAATTCACTTATTCTTCCACTCTTTGGTGGTCAACCTCTTACTGCGGTTTTCTTTTATGCCAAATTCCTAAACTTGTTGTTCAAACCATTCGTCAGCTTCCTTCCTCTCCGGCTTCTAGTATGGCCTTAGCATTACCCGATCCCTCTTTTAAAATGCTCCAGGTCCTAGAAACGAAACCATTTTTTAGCTCAAGGGGTCCTGAGCTAGGTTTGGATGTTCAAAGTTTGCCAACAAACACATATACTACTGGCCCTTTCGGAAATGACCTGCTTGTGTAGGCCAATGTCTCACCTAATGTAGTATGGGTGGGTGCTGGAACTAGGTTTCCACACCTTCAGAGAGGGTAGGTAAGTCAAGCAGAGAATTTTCACCCTAACCGTGACCTACTCCAGTATCACTATGCCTATATTCCCTCAACTGAGCACAACAACAATATTACTCATGTATATCAACAGATAGATAATTTATATAACAATAAACAATTATTTCAATATATTCTTGTATGAAACAAGTAGAAAAAACCCATATCGCAGCATAAATAAGCACACAAGTATGTCCACAACTTAACAAATAAAAAAATAGCATATACTAAGTAATCAAGACATCACAGATTCATACCACAACAATTCCAGTGGATTCAGATATGCAACAATAATTCCTCATTGATTAATCCTTCATATCTATGTACAAAACCCCAAAACCCCAACCTCTGCACATCGCAGCAGGGTCCACACAGAGCAGTACAGAGGCCCTTCGCACACTCAACAGCAGGAGTCCTTACCCGAAAACCCTGAACAAATCTATCAATTTTCACTTAGCATCAATCTCTTATCATTCTTAGCCTCTTCTACAACTCAAAAAAGGTTCAACTACTTATACGATTCTAGCCTATGTATCCAATGTTCTACAAACCGTGGTTTTCAAACTCTTGGTCTACCCTTGACCCAATTGCAATGCTTTAGGGGCTTTGACCCACCCCAAACCCCCTGCGCTATACCAAATATAATCAGAAATATACAAAATGGACCAGTTTGACAGCATGGTAGGAGACCCCGTTCCAACACCAGTATCGACTACAAAGGAGGAAATGATGTACAAAGGGTAGGAGGATATAAGGGAAACAACCTTCAGAATCGATGTTGTTCCACAAACCAACATCGACCCTAACTAAGGTACTAGTGCATGAAACTCTAGCCCAAGCTGGAAATGAGGATGACGAAGCTATTCCCCATTCTATGTTCTAGTCTATGATGCTTAGAGGGGTGAGGGAATTCCGCTCATCCCAACGATTAATGGAGGAAACAACTGTCCCACCAGTGCTCAAGTTTGTCAACCCAGGAAAGGAAATGGCCAATATCATCCTAGTTATTGATGAATCCCAGCTGGAACACCCACAAGCTCACAAGGGAGACAAAACTCCTATAGAAACACCAGAGCACAGGATGTTCAACAGATATGCTGACCAAACAACAGGATTCCCTAAGGGAAATATAGAGGAGGATGTCCCTGAAGATATGGAGCCCAGCCAAAAATACCTAATAGAAGAACCAGCTGATAATACCGGTAGCATTTGACCACTTCCTGAGCCTTCTATAGGTCTAGAAAAGGAATTTATTGTCGGCAAGAATGGATTAAACAATGTGAAAAAAGAAGATTACCTCTCAAGAAAAAGGTATCAATTGAAGTTCAATTAAAGCATGAGATTGAAGAGGGAGGTTCGGGAGTTAAAGATGGAAGTTTCCTGGTTGAAAAATAAGGTAAAATTCTACAAATGGAGGGAATTAAAGCTAAAAATTGAGGTCTAGTCATCCACAAATACATAGACTGGTATGATTGAATAGTTGTTTGAAGGCAAGGAATTTTTCTTAGCTGCTGAGATCCAGAGGTAGTAGTCTCTTGTGAATGGACATAAGAAAGAGAGAATTTGGTTTCAAGAATAGGCTATTGGGATCATTACAGGATACATAGATTAGTCAGATAAGGTGCGACTGAGGCAAGCTAAAATAAGGCCAAAATAGAATAATTGGAAGAAAAGGTGCAGCTGCTGCAATCAGATAACGAGAAGATGCTCTCCCTAGTACAACATGTAATGGCCTGCAAACCTCCTGCACATAGCTATGCCTTATTCCTTCATGAAAAAAATATTTTCTTTTTTCTTGAGATTATATATAAGGAAATTTTTCATGATATTGAGAACCCCATTCAATTTCTTCATATCTTGAAAATTCATGATATTGTAGGAAAACAATTAATGTATGAGCTCTACATGCATGTTTGCTTCTAGAGGCATGATTAGGCTTTTAACTCCATAACTTCCATGGGGGATATTCATTTGAGGAAAACCAAGTCACAAGGCTGCTAATGATGAGGAGGGATCATGGCCAGTCAAAAAATATTTATAACAATAATTTTACCTTTCTACAGATTGAGCGACATAGAGAACACATGTTGAGAACCTAAAAATCATGTGCTGAGCTGCGTGTCAGACAAATTACAATGTTTCGAAAGGAAACATTGGACAATTTTCAGAGGAGGTGGATGTTTTAATCTTCAACTATCAGAGGAAGAGAACCATTTGTAGCACCTAACTTTGCACAGGCTCTAGAGAGGATGCCACATTTTGTAGCATGCATTCAGACCTACGGGTTAAATAGATGGTGTTGACATTTCAATTTACCCTTATTTGGTTTCCAGCCAGGCAATATACTTCTGCATACAATGTTGACCCACACTGGTGGAAGGATGTTGTTCTAACGGAAGGTTATAAACCCCTTGGAACAAATATGGCCAAGGAATATCATCTCACACAGCTTCATGCCAGTCATAGTCAGTCCAACCTAGTTCCGAGGAGATGAAAATTTGCATGAGGACATGTAGATAGACTAGTTGGGGGAGATGTTGGGTACCAGATTTATATACTTTTCTCTCTCGTTTTCGCCCACATTTCTATATATTTGTATCATTATTGTTCTTACACACGCGAGGTAAAATGATTTATTTTATCTTACATGGAATATTTTATTGATGAAGTAATATTCATGGATGTTCTACCTTTGAAAACATTAACTCCAATATTTTTATAGATTTTTCAATAGAAGGAACAGCTACGAGTCATGGAGCAGCTCCTAATTTCTAGCGCTATCTTTATTTGCTACTACAGTGCAACAGACTCCATTTCACCCCAGCAATATTTCAGGCTTTTTCATGGTTTCCTTTTGGCAACTAGGTTGTTGTTGTAAAAATTTTTATAGTTGTAGATATGTAGTTGTTAAAGGAAATCTATGATTTCCTAAACAGTTGTATAAAGAGGGTTTGTGGGCCATGAATCAGGGTTAAGCAGGCATATACAAATTTTTAACAGAAGTATTTTCCAATTAATTGACTGTACATAACTTTGATGTTTTACATGTAACATTGTGAGTATGCTGCAACCCTGATCAGATATTTGGGCTCACTCTTCTGATCAGGTGCTGCATTATATTTCTTTCTGCTGATTTCATATGTTAGTTTGGTTTTATAACTACTATTCAGCATAACTCTACAATTTCTTTGGATACCTTTTTAATCCTGCAATCCATCTTAATTGTTTTTAAATTAGTTTTTCCGTTCATTGATTTAAGCCTATGATCTATTAGTAGGTTGTGTGATTTCTCTTTCATATACTCTGCACGTTAGCCTTGAAATAACTAACGCCCTTTAGTTGAAAATTTATGTGGAAAAAGGGTTTGAATATTTTTCAGTTCCAGACACCAACAACTTGTTCTAAATATTAATGGTTTGTTTAATGAATTTGATTGTTTTCTATAATTGATATTTAATATTTCAGATTATTAAACAGGTGAATTAATGCCACTAATTTATTAGTCTTAGTAGAAAAAAAAAGATGCTATAACCAAAATTTCTCAAATTTAAATGGTTTTATCTTTGTATAAAAGGAACTATCCCATGAGATATTGATTAGTGAATTTTAAAACATCAATAAAGGAACTATTTATATTATTATGGTGACTTACCTTTGTATTGGATCCCTAAACACTAGAAAGAAATCTAGCTTGACCAAAATTTTGAGGGTTCCTCCTCATTTATTGTTTCAACTATGACTCCCATTTTTGTTTTGGATGTCAACTAGTATTAACTTGTTAATCAAGTCGTGGAAGGCCAAACTATAATGTCCCTATTTTTTTCTTTCTAAAATAGGTAGTCAAAGACTCCAAGGGTCAAGTGGGCCCCACGGAAAATATAAATTGCGGATATATTTTATTAATTTAAATTTAATAAAATAAAAAGGGAATTAATGGTGCAAGGAATAGATAAAGATTAGAGATCAGGGATCCAAATCCATGAGGATGGATAAGGATCATAAGACTTTCTGGGTCTCCAAAAATACTTGGAGGAAATAAATTAAATATAGCAATTATATTGGAGATAAAAATTTAATAATATATCACAGTAAAGAGGAAATTACGGGAAGAGGTGGAATTAATATAGAAAGAGGAAAATCTAGATTTAAATTAATTTTGTGGAATAAACAAAGGGAAAGCCAAGAATAATAGGAGAGAAGCATCCTCCTTTAACTGGATGTAGTTAATGGAAACATGCTAAGAGGAAAGCAAGCTTAAATCTTCTAGACAAGGGGTTGTCTATTGCTTGAGAATTTGATCTCTGATCAGGGGGAGCTATGGAGAAAGAGCTCAAAGTTTACATGGAACCTAGTCTACCTTAACTGGTATGCACCAATTAATTTCATTTATCTCATACTCTAGGTTTGTGATGAATTTTTTAATGAGGTAAAATATTATAAATGTACATATAAAATTATGGAGATTTGATTAGCATTATATGCTATGGTGTTTCATGTTAGTTAGAATTAATTGGTGAAGGTTTATACATTGAACAGATATGGATATAATAAATATAGACTGATATGTACTATTGTAAAAATGAAATTTTGAAGAGTACCAACTCTTAGAATGTCTAAAACTTGAAGGCTTAGATCTGAGGTTAGGTAGCTCTTCGAAAATTATTATTATACTATTATTTCTAGTTTAATATTAGCTTACAAATTACAAAATTTAATTTGTGAACCACTTATGCATGAAAAAAATTGAATATGTAGAACAGTAAGCAAATTCCTATACTGTAACATAATTGAGTAAGACCAGTTATGAGCTAAGAAATTATAGACAGAAAATAATATATGTGTAACTTCAGGATGCATTCAAGAATTGATATTGCAGATAAATTAATGGTTGTATAGAGAGTATTATATAGAAATTATAAGATACTTTCATTTTAAGACAAATATATCCTTTCAATCTAGGATCAAATGTTATTATTATAAACTATTTAGTCTAGTGAGTTATACAGTTATCTAAGATCTGTTTACGTATCTCGAAAATTTTATCCAGATCTGCATATGAGAAAATGCCATAGGTATCTTGACCAACATTTATGAAATAGTCCGCATATTATGAGAAAATATTAAAGGGAAGTATACATATACAAATCCAGAAGTAGGATATATATAATACCTGCAAGAGAGAGAATCGAAGTTAGTTATGACTAATGATTATAGAATAAACGTGAACAAAATAAGTAGAATTCAAATGTAACAGGGTGAATTTATTACTTTAGGAACTTGTTTTCAATAGTATGTCTATGTATAGGAACACTCTCAGATGCAGAGCCAGTACACTGGCGAAAAGCCCAGATCTCCTTGTTTCGGGGAATTATCACCCTAGAGGTTCGTTGGGTTACAACCTCCACAGAGAAGGGGCATGCTACTTAACAGAGACTCACACAACCATGCACGTTCAGAAAAAATAAATAGAGTAGAATGAGAAAGTTACCCGTTGGTCCTACGGTTGAAGAAGATCCTGCAGGGTTCAAACCCCCAGCAACCGTCCTTCCTTCTTAACCTTAAAGACAAGAAGAAACAAGCACAAAGGACTGGTTGTACAGCATATATCTACTCTAAATGTTAGTGAGATTCATATAAAACATTAAATAAATCATAATGAATTCTTGTATAAAAAATATTCTCATACATATAAGCATACACTAACACGTTTATTTCGAGAACAACATGGTACTTCTGTATTATAAATAACATGTACAAAAGTAATGAGTGGAGAGATCACCTGATCCTTCCAAGGCCTTCGCAGACCGTCGTCCGGATCCGTCCAGCCCTTGCCTCGCTAAGACTCCTTCCAAACTGGTGCATACGAGATAACATATAAAGGGATGTGTATCTCAAGGAAATAAGGGTTTCCTACAATGAACTGGGAAAGTGCAGGAGGCACGGGGAATCAGACTTGGATAGGGAATACCAACAGAGTATAATATCAATAATTCTCTCTCTCCCTTAGGCCATACACATGAGGGGCTTTTATACTCCCTCCAATTAGTTTCAATAGTTGGAAACAGTTGGCCACGTGCTGGGGTGGTTGAACTACCTGAGTAACCATCAACCCAGCCCGAAAATAGGGAATTTTTATATATTTTTTAATCATTTTAATGGCATACGTGGAAAAGTCTAGCTGGACTCGCGTATACACGCGGAAAATTACTGGCATAGTCGCGTATGGGGATTTTTACACTATTTTTAAGTGAATTTGTCCAAGTCTGTAGGAATGGGTGCCCAAAACCATCAAAGAAATCATGAATCATGTCAAGGTGAGAAATGATGCTATAACAGATGCCCCCTAATATATGAGGTCAGAAGGGGTACATGATGGCCGAAATGTATTATGCACATAGAAAGAACTTCGCAAGGACAAGAGAGGACTTCACCAGATTTCAGCCTGCCAAAAACCAATGAAAGAAACCAGAGAGTCAACTCATGCCGAGGCGGGCATACCCATGCTCAGTCAAAAATACATCATATGGAAAGTACTGAAATAGATCCAATATGTATACAAGTATAACTGAACTGAAAGTACATAGTGAATCATCTGAGCAGGGCCCGAAAATACAAGTCTGTATCAATGTCCAAGTATCACATGCATGTAGTTGACCGAGATGGGGCAACTAGATGTCCGATCAAATAAGTAACTGAATTCCCAAGTACCGGATCATATAAGAGGTGGATCAAACGGCACAAACACGCAAATTGACCACATATAGGATGTCATTGCAATGGAATCAAGAACATATATAAGGGACGTCATCACGGAAGATACGAAAAGATCATTTCAAAAGTGAACCGAAACATACTGATGCAACCCGAGGT